>CM033110.1:10711795-10752262 GCA_019321725.1 Paulownia fortunei
ATATAGATCTCATGCTGCAGTCTTTGCCACCCTCATTTGACTCTTGTGTGGTCAACTTCAACATGCATAAAATGGATACTAGCCTTGCTGAGCTGGTCAACATGTTGAAGACTGTTGAGTCTACCATGAAGAAGGAGAAGCCTTCCCTATGCGTTGGCTCTTCATCCCAGTCTAAGACTAAAAGGTCAAAGAAAGGGAAGAACAAAAGTTCTTCTAAGAAGGCCAAGGTATGAAGGCCTTAGCTGGAGTGAAGCAAGGTTTCAAACCAGACGACAAATGTTACTACTGTGGCAAGTCGGGGCATTAGAAAAGGAACTGCAAGGAGTATCTTGCAAATCGCCAGAAGAGTTTTGGTATGTTCTTTGTTGAATTTAAACTTTTGGTTAATTATAATTCTTAAGTATTAGATACCAGTTGTGGTACTCATCTATTCAATTATTTGCAGGTGACAACAAGAAGTAGGGAGCTGAGTAGAGGAGAGCGGATCCTAAAGCTTGAAAATGGAGCAAAACTTGCTGCATTAGCCACAGGAACTATCTACTTAGCATTAGGAGATGGAAAAATGATAGTTTTAAATTCTTATCCTTATGTTCCTAAATTAATAAAGAAAATTATCTCTATTCCAGTTTTGAATAGAGAAGGTTATTATTTTTTAATAAAGGATGGAATTGTTTCATTCACTTTGGTTCTTCTTTAGTTCATGTTGGGACTTTGACAAATAATTTATATACTGTCCAACATAATAAATCCATCTTGCATATTCAATAAAGTAATAAATGTAAAATAGATGATCATAGTTCCATATACTTGTGGCATGCTAGACTAGGTCATATCTCTAAGAAAAGAATCAATAAGTTAGCTAACTTACATGACCTTACAGAAGTGCAAAAAATACCAACTTGTGAATCTTGCCTTAAGGAAAGATGACCATGTCACCATTTGTTAGAAAAGTGGAGCGGGCTACAAACCATTTAGATTTAGTCCATATAGATGTATGCGGGCCACTAAATATTAGTGCCCGAGGAAACTATCACTATTTCATTACCTTTACTGATGATTATTCTAGGTTTGGGTATGTGTATCATTTAAGATACAAGTCTAAAGCCTTTGAAAGGTTCAAAGATTTTAGGCATGAAGTGGATTAACAAACTGGATGAAGTATTAAGATTCTTCAATCTGATTGAGAAGGCGAGTACTTAGGCTCAGAGTTTTTTGATTATCTAAAAGAGAATAGGATTCTCTCGCAGTGGACTCCGCCAGCAACTTCACAACTAAATGGGGTTATGGAACCTAGGAACCGAACCCTGTTGGACATGGTTCGGTCCATGATGAGCTGCATTGGGATTCCTCTTTTATTCTGGGGCTATGCTCTGGAAAAAATGGCTTTTCTGTTAAATAGAGTGCCAAGTAAGTCGGTGCCTAAAACACCATATGAAATGTGGTATGGCAAAACCCCTTCATACAAGTACCTTAGGGTGTGGGGGTGCTATGCTTACATGAAGCAACTGGTGGGTGATAAGTTGGATACTAGATCCACCTTATCTAAAGTTTGTGGGGTATCAGAAGGAATCCATTGGATACTATTTTTACGTCCCTTCGGAAGAAAAGGTGTTTGTTTTGAGGAATGCCACCTTCTTAGAGAAGGAGTTTCTATTAGATAGAAAAGGCGAGGTTGTAGAGCTTGAAGAAATTTAAGAAATTTAAGAACCACAAAGTGTCCCACAAAAGACAGTAATGACAGAACCACCCAAAACTAACATTCCTATCAGACAGCCTTCTAGGAGATCTGAAAGGATTTCGAGACCACCAGAGAGGTATGGTCTTTTGTTGGAGAACAATAAGAAGGAGCATTCTTTAGATAATGAACCAAGGAATTATGGAGAAGCGATGTCGGATATTGATTCAAAGAGATAGCAAGAAGCCATGCAAACTGAGATGTACTCCAGGTACTCCAACAAAGTGTGGACCTTGATGGACCCACCACAGGGTATAGTACCCATTGGCTGCAAATGGGTCTACAAGCGGAAGCTTGGAGTAGATAGAGAAGTAGTGCCCTACAAGGCAATACTGGTTGCAAAAGGTTATACTCAAAAGTAAGGCATTGACTATGAGAAACCTTTTAACCAATGGCAATGCTAAAATCCATATGGATATTGCTTGCCATATCAGTATATTATGACTACGAGATATGGCAAATGGATGTGAAGACCACATTTCTCAATGGGAATATTGAGGAAAAGATCTGTATGAGGCAGCTAATGGGCTTCATATCCAGTGGGAGCAAGCAAAAGGTTTGCAGACTCCAGAGATCTATTTACGGACTCAAACAAGCATCCCAAAGCTGGAATCTTTGATTTGATGAGGGAATCAAATTATTTAGTTTTCTCAATAATCCAGATGAACCCTATGTGTATAAAAAGGTTAGTGGGAGCGTAGTGATCTTTTGGAATGACGTAGAGATGTTGCAATCAACAATGGCTTGGTTGTCTACTCAGTTCTCCATGAAGGATTTGGGAGAAGCATCCTATATTTTAGGGATTAGAATCTATAGAGATAGATCCAAAAGATTGATCAGACTATCCCAATCAACATACATAGACAAAGTGCAAAAGGGGATTCTTACCCATGAGTTATGGGGTTTCTCTTTTGAAGTCAATGTCCCCAAAGACTCTGGAGGAAAAAGAAAGAATGACTCACACTCCATATGCATCCTCAATTGGAAGCATTATATATGCAATGTTATGTATGAAGCCTGATGTCGTATATACTCTGAGTACTATGAGCAGATATCAATCAAATCTGGGTGAGGAGCACTAGAAATTCATAAAGATGATCCTTAAGTATTTGCAAAGGACTAAGGATGTCTTCTTGGTTTATCGGAGTAGAGAGTTAAAGCTAGAAGACTTTACTAATTATAGCTTTCAGTCTGATGTAAACAATTCGAAGTCAATGTCAGGATTTTTATTCATGTTATATGGTAGAGCGGCCAGCTGGAAACGTTCTAAGCAAGAGACGACTGCGGATTCCACCACCGAAGCTGAATATATTGTAGCATGTGATGCAGCAAAAGAAGGTGTTTAGATAAGGAACTTCATCCAAGAGTTAGGTGTAGTCCCTTCCATTATTGATCCTGTTTTGGTCTACTATGATAATAGTGGGGCTGTTGAGCAAGCAAATGAGCTGAGATCTCATTAAAGATCTAAACATATTATGAGGCTATACCATTTGATCTAGAGATCATTGGTAGAGGAGACGTTGGAGTGGAGCGAGTGTCCTCGGTAGAAAATATAGCAGATCTAATAACAAAGCCCTTAGCTCAAAGAGTATTTGAAGGACATCATGAGAAGATAGGTCTTAGATACACAGGCAATTAGCTCTAGGGCAAGTGAGAGATTGTTAGAGTAGTGTCCGGCGAACCAATTAGCTTCGAGCTTTTATACTCTTGTAAAAATAATCTTATTCATAATGTTTAAATAAATAAAAGGTATTTCTTTATCTTTAATTCATAGATCATTTTTAGCTACGGGGCATGGTCACATATATGATAGTGATAATGAAATATGCCTATATAGCTTTGATCTTAAATATGTTTCGAGTCAGGGGTTCATTGAGATGGGATATCAATAAGCCCGATAGACTTGAACACATATTGCATACTCGAAAGGAGAATGTCTCATTCCATAGACATTGGCGTAGGGATGCTAGAGCATGTGTGTGGGTACTTGTTAGGAAACAAGTACACTGAATGGCCCACTGGGAGAATTGGGAAATTCTCAATTAGAAAGCATTGTTTGTCAATAAGAATTTCCTAGTTATGATAGTGCATCAATTAGTCCTTTGACTTGAGGCACCATGGTGGCATTGTGTACAACATCATACACTTTGATGTATTTTCTTATTACATGACAATCATAAGGGGCTTATGTTGAGTGTGTGGTCTTCGTGTATGGAGGTTAATGAGTAGGCAATAAAGGATATGTCACATGTCTAGTAGAATAGGAAAATCTCCTATGTTTTCATAGTCCTTGATCCTGAAGACCTTGGCCAAGGCAAGATGAATACTAGATGTATGGTTTTCTAGTGATTCATCAAATGATCAATGTGACTTGAAATGGAATCATAGTTATTAAATCAAAATAGGGTTTCGACTAATAATCCACACCCTAGACATAATCGAGAGATTAGTTGATAGAGGACCATATTTGCATGGTACTCATAACAGAAAAGGTTCACTTCCTATTCACCTAAGACAAGGTAGTCGAGATGCACTGCTAGGTGCTTCCCCTGATTTGTGATGTTCTTGGAATTAAGGGGTTAATTCCAAGCGGTTTAATTAATTGGATATATTATTCATAACATTAAATTTATTCATAAATTGAAAAGATTGCAAGTCCACTGCTAGCTCAGTTGTGAACCTAATGGGTCACATACAAATCGAGATGATCCACTTCTATATCTATTTTTATAATCCAAAGTGTTAGATTAAGTTGATTATTGGAGATTAATCAAATTAAGTTAGAATTAATTTTAATAATTAAATTAATTTATTCAAATAAATAATCAACCTAATAATGATTAGGGGCTCTTGAGAGTGAATAAATTAATTGATAGAGATCGATTATATTAGCTTGGCCTAAAATTAATTTAAGGTATTAAAATAATTTAACAACTTAAAATAATAGATTTATTTTAATTGGGCCTAATATGTTTAGGTGACCTATGATGGAACCAATTAATTAATTGATTGGATCAGTTAATTATATTGGGCTTTTAATTTATTGATGGAGACCAATTATTTGGACTTTAATAAATTAATTAGAGTCCAAGCCCATAGGGTTAGAGGCCCATTAAGATTTTTTAATTGATAAAATTAAAGAATCCTAATAAAGATGGAAATAATTTATCTTGAAGTGAAAGAAATAAGAGATAAGGAAGGAGACTGTTTCCTAATTGGATTAGGGGACTAATTAGGGTAAGAGTTGGAGACCTAATGGGATTAAGTCAAGACTACATTGTGTATATAAATACACAATGTAGGGGACAAAAACTACAAGCAAGAGAGCTAGAATTTTTAGCCCCCTCTCCTCTTCTCCTTCTCATTTTTTTTGTCTTCTATTTTCTTACTTCAAGAAAAATTACTTCATCAAAAGGTTCCATCCCTTTTTGATTAATAGGTTAATTCTTCAATCACTTATTGATTCAAAAATTAATTTTCACTCTCAAATAGATTTAAAAATAAGAAGTTCAAATTCACTAGCAAGGATTCGAAGCTTGTGGATCTGCTCAAAAGTGTGGATACTATTAGAGGGACTACACTTGGAGTCTTTGATGAACGTTTTGAGAGGACATCAAAATTGTTCAAGAGAAGTTTGAGGAATCTAAATTTCTTCTTACCCTTCATCAATTGGATTGCTTGAAAGGTATAATCATGAAACTTTAGTTATTTAATTTTATTAAACGAGCAATCAAAAAAGTAAATCAAAAATTGTATCAAATCCGAGATATGCATATTTACATATGATGTATGATTTTATTTCAATTGTTGAAAATTTTTAAATTTTTGTTGTGCTTGCAATCCTGTGATTACGCAAACCCAACAATCATGGCTAGATCCAAGTAGCCCCATAAACGTCATCTCTTGCCAAGAAGTTGGATCTTGGTGATGGGTGGCATCACCTAGAGTTGTAATGGCTCATTGCTATCGCGTAGCTCACATAGCTAGGTGATAGAAAATGTAGCAGGCATCGGATATTGTAATCTGACACCTAGACAGTCACCTAGGCAAGATCTCGTGCCCAGGCAAGCGTCGGGTCATGACTCAATACTCGATGAAAGCACTAGCACCATCGAGTATAATGTCCTAATGCTGGGGCATAGCAGATGGGCTATGGGCTAGTAGGCCTGTCTACCTGTGCGACTTGGGGCTGAAAAAAATTATGTCCTGGGCACTCGATACATGGGTTAGCTACCAACCCATTTGTAGAAAGGTAGTTTAATAGCCTACTATGCACACGATAAGGGCAATAAACAAGTTACTACCCATCGTGTTGTGTCATGCAAAAATTAATTTTTTGAATTTTTAAATTAATTACTAATTTATTAATTTAGAAAAATTATTGTTCTTAAAAAAGCATGTACTTTCAAACTTGAAAAATGGCAAGTTATTTACATGGTAAATTTACATTATGATGTATAAATTATGCATGTATGATTTTGAGGATGATCATGGAGCCTAAACCAATTAATTATAGGGATTCAGTATGTTTGGTTTTATTGTTTTTAGATTTTATTCAAAATGAGGCCTAGTGTCTCACCCTTTCTATATTTTTACTTTGAATGTAAATTCAACCTCCCTCCTATGTACTTCTTCTTTAAAGAAATTCTAAGATATCTTGTTAGGAATAGCATTTGTGGTGAGAGTAGAATTAAGATGTGAGGTTTTCTTTTTGTTTGACATGAAGAAGGAGCAAAGAGGAGAAAAGTAATAAACGAAGCCCATGAATGTATGGGTGATACAGTCATGTAATAGATAGGATCAATGTGCCATTCTAGTTGCTACCCTCAGATTGAACTAGATCCACTTTGGCTTGAGAGGATTGCATAGGATATGGCTTATGCTCATCCCTTAAATATATATGTATGGTAGATACAGGCATAGGTTTAATTAATTCTTTCTTTAGGATTATGCTTGCAATCATTGGGACAGTGTAACATTAAACAAATAAACTGAAATTAATAAGCTCATAATTTGACATATTTTCAACACTCTCAAAAGCACAAATTTTGATGTTTTATCTCATAATTGATGGAATTATGCCTTATCTTCTGATATTTGTTGCATAGGTTCAAGAATTAAAGAAATTGAGTTGAAAATGGAATTATGCCTTATCTGATGTGGTAGTCTTCAAATTTTTATCATAACTTTCTCCACAAATGTGATATTAAACTGATTCAAGTGGATGGAGAAATATAATAAGGCTACAATTCTTATAAGATACCCAAAGCCAGTTCATCTTATAATTCTTCTTGACCTTAATTCCAGGCTCTATGGTAAATAGGTATGTGAATTGATGGAGTTGAAAATGTGTGTTTTGATGGAGAGGAAAAGTGTATGTGAATTTAGGTGTAGAGTGTGTGTGGGTGATGAATTCTATGAATATATGTTGTGTATCTCTTGTGCATGATGTGTGAATTATATGTGTATATAGTGTACCTATCAATTATCTCCATGGGTAGTGATTTATACTGATAAGTGCATATTTCGATATAATTTTATATTGAATCCATTATATTTTCCTTATTTTATTCTTGCTAATATTATACTTTTATCAATATTTTGTGTTAGGGAATCAATGAACAAAAAGATATCAAAAAAGAGCCAAAATAAAATTGAAGAAGACAACACGTTTCGTAAGCAAGTTGGGAGATAATATTTCACTAGATCAAAGAAGCATCACAATTAGAATAAGAGGGCTACTTTTTTCCTTAGTCTGTTATGTGTAGATCAAAATATATGCAAGAAATCACTTGGACTTTGCAAGTGATTATTGGGCTCAAAATCAACATATGTCTAGACTTGTGTAGTTTTAGTATTTTAGGCATAACTCCATACTCAAAAGCCCTACAAACCTGAATGTTGCTTTATTTGGAAGCCAAGAGATACAACTACAACTTTTCTATTGGAAGGTTAGACCAATCCAGTCTTGATTATAGCAAAGAATTCATCCAAGTGAGAGCATTGGAAGGATGCCTCTAACGCTTTGGTCTTAAATAAGTTTTGAGTCGAAGGTTTTTGAGATGGGACATCAAATAGTTCAATAAGATTTACACATATGATGCATGCTCGTGAGACGAGGATGTCGAATTCCATTGGCATTAACGTATAGATGCAAGTGCATGTATGTGGGTGCTTGTTAGGGAACAAGTACACCGAACATGGCCCGCAAGAAATTATTAGCTAGAGGCTTTGCCAGTCAAAATAAGAATTTTTATGTTGCGATAGTATAAAGCTAGTCCTCGGACTTTAGGCACAATGGTAGCCTTATGTGCATCCTACAACACTTTGATATATATTTTGATTGCTTGACAATCACAAAGGGTGTATGTTGAGTGTTGCACTGGTGTGCATGGAGGCTTGTCAGTGACCAATATAGAATTCGACACTTGTGTTTTTAAATAAAAGAATCTCTTGTGTTTTATATTTTGTTATTCAAAGATCGTGGCCAAGGCAGGATGAATCGTGATTCAACAAGAATCATCAGAACTAGAAATGGGATCATAATTATTGAATAATTTAGGGTTTCACTTATAATCCATGCCCTAGATTCAATCGGGAGATTAGCTATCAAAAGGACCATACGTGTATGGTACTCACAACTGAATTAGGTTTACTCACTATTTCACTAAAGACGAGTAAAAGGTAAAGTTTGGGGGTATTTAATAAGTTGGTTTTATACCAATAATTCATATATCTTTTGATTAACATTTGATTTGTTTTCAAGTTTTTTTGTTATTTTTTATGTATTTAGTTTGAAATCTTATAGGTAATGACAAAAAGGGAAGAAAATGGGAAGAAACCAAAAACTTGGTTGAAATATTGGAAAATGCGAATTGTGTTGCTATTCATGGCAATGTTTGTATTTCAATCATACTCTTTGCTCCAATATTGACTTGATTCTTAATCTATTAGAAAGCCAATAAATAGATCTAAAACTTTTATGTTTACCATAAAATCTAGGTCCTACGATTTCAATGAAAAACATCAAATTCAAAAGTCAACACTAGACTAAACATTTCTTGTATGACACATCTTGGTCTTTTAGGAATAACTCTCTCCAAAAATGTTCTATCGAGATATTTATGATTATATAGAAAGCTAAGAGATAGGGCTACAAATATTATGAAGACACTAAAAGATTCGGTGTAGAAGGTAATGCAAAATCGATTTAAAGAGGCTGCAGATGCTAAAGATAGAATGTTCAGCGCCTAGCTGTGCCTATCTGTCTAGTCAGCGCCCACGCATTACCACCCGGATAAAAGCGGCAAAATGGTTTTTTTTTGCCCTCTTTAAGGCTTCTCCCACCTGATTTTAAGGACCCCAAAGAGCCTCTAAAGGCATTCTTGGATGTGAGAAGTTGTTCTGGATAGAAAGAAGCATGCTGGACAGAAGGAGCCATTCATACTGAGAAGAGAGCCATTGTTGAAGACAAGGAAGCCATTCTTGGAGGCAAAGAGAGCTTCAACCATTCCTCTCACTTCACAAATTGGTGAACAATTTCTATATTCTTTCTTATGTATTTCTTGAAGTTATATTCCTACATGATGAGCTAAATATTTCTTTCTACAGGATGATGTAACCTTATTTGATCCTGTGTTTTGAATTCCAAACAATATTAGTTCAAGTTATTTATCTTGTTTGTGTTATCTTGTTTAGTATTGCATCTTTATTATTTGGCCATTAATTGAGAGTGTTTGATATATGAGATTTGATACTCGAGAGAGAAAAGATTATACATGATCATAAAGATAACACAACCTAGGAATCATAGAGTTGAGAAGCTTATGAAACCTTTGAAGTTTTGAAGAAAAAATCATTGAACTTTTGTAGTGTTTTATTCTTGAGTTTGTTATAGAGATATTGAAATTCATATTAGAACTCATAATCAATTTGGCACTCGAGAGAGGGAATTTATGAACTTAGGAATTCTTAACTTACATATGTTGTTGATTTGAAATGATATATTTTGGAGGAAAGAACATAGGTGATAATTAGGTGAGTAATTCCTCTAGAATTCCTTGTTCATAAGGTGTTTGTTGCATTACTTCTAAGAATTCCACTCTTTTCTTTGCAGTTTTTATCTTATTCTATTTTGTTTATCAATCATCACTTGATTTTCTAGATAAAATTAGGACTATTTGAACTACAATACTTGCTGCAAGTTTTTATTACAATCCTTGTGGATACGATACTTAACTCACCGTTGTATTAAAACTTGACATCGTGCACTTACGACATGCAAAATATATCAAGAACAAGTTTTTGGCGCCATTGTCGGAAATTATTCTATCATAATTACATCAATATTGTTATGACTTAGTCTTGATATTAGTTTAGATGGTTTTTACTTTCATCCATATTTTGATGATGTTTTGCATTGCATTGGGTTATACATATTTGTATGCATAAGGCTGCGAGTCTTGAGGCGATAGCTACTAATAGCTATCAATGGCCTTCCGAGAGGTCTTCCATTGAAAAGGTTGCCGGTGTTCTTGAGGTAGATCTCTTTACACAATTAGCTATGAAAATTTATTTTCTTTCTAACTAATTTGCAACTTGGACTTCTAATAGAGTTTCTCAAGTAATGGATTCCATGGTATCCACTAGCACTTCATTTATGGAAACCAGAGTTGAGAAAAAGGCATCATTGGAGGATTTGCTAAGAACTTTCCTTGGTGAAATAAGAGCTTGATTAAATAAGAATGAAGCAAAGATAGACAACATTGAGACTCAATTGGGGTAGCTAGCTTCAAGTTTAGGAGCTCAAATGAATTCAATAGAAAATCAAATTGGACAGCTTGCGACTGAAATTAATGCTAAAAAACATAAAGAAAACTTTTCAAATGATACGAAAATCAATCCAAAGGAGCATTGCCAAGCCATCCAACAACAACAAATGGAGGAGTGCGAAACAGAGGAAAGTACAATGACATCTTGCAAGAGAAGCCACCTCAAGTGCTTACTAATTCAGGGAGTTTGAAAGTCTACTTGTGAAATAGCATTATGTGATCTAGATGCAAGCACTAATTCAAGTTCATTATTTAATTTCAAAAAACATGCACTAGATGAAGCAAGACCTACTAGGGTGACTCAAGATATGCTTGGGAATGGTGACCAATTCTTGTGCTCTACAGATTTTTTCATTTTTAATATGAAAAAAGATTGGTACATCTTCACCATATTTGGAAGACCATTCGAAGTAATAGGGGATACACTTATTGATATCCAAAAGGCCCTTGATGTTACTCCAGATTATCCTCACTTTGCCTATTTGGAAGGATCACCTACACTCTTAGATGTGGCATGATAAACACTTATTTTAGATCCAGGATGAGTAAAGAGGATAGTCACGCTGACGACTATAAACCAAGCGCTTCTTGGGAGGTAACCCAAGCACTTTTTTTTTCTTTTGCTTTTTAAATAATTTCTTAGTTAGTTTATGAAATATATTCATTTTCTAGATTTAAGCATGTTTGGCTATTATGTTTTTGTGTCTTTGTTTGTGTTCTCACTTTCGTTGCTTTAATCCATATGCTTTCATGCTTTATTTTCTTATGTAGATGGATGTCTCCTTGGTGATATGTGTCGATCTCCCATGAACTCCGAGTGCATCATCTTTTGGAAAGGGGAGTTTCTTATTTCCACCTCTTATGTGCTTTAATTCTTTAAACATTGAGGACAATGTTAATTTTAAAGTTGGGGATAGAATTTGTGTTTTGTGTGTTTGAGCTTTATATGAAAAACTTAGCCAAATTTTTCAATTTGAATTACCCATGTTGAGTGATGAGAGTCTAAGAGCAAGCATGCTTTGTTGACAAACTTAGTTGAGTTCATATTTTGTGATTGAATGAATAACTTAATTACCGATTACCTATGATGATACTAATTGATATTGTATAGAATCTAGAGAGAAGAAAGATTGCTAGTCTTGTGACATGTTGATTCTTGTGTGTATTTGATCTTTGTTATGAATGATGAATTGTCATGGAGCACGTCGTATCGAAATCTTGTGAATTACATGCTACTTGGTGTTGGATTTTGCTTCTAATGAGTTGTATTGGTCATTTTGTGGTGTTCTAGAACTTACTTGATTACTCTTTGAGGCGAAATTCTAGATAACTACAAACTTGAAAATAATTTAGGCCATCTTTGACCCGTTTATGCCATTCAAGCCTACCATGATGACACTTTTATTCACTAGTTACTCCTTTGAGCTGCTTTTCAAAGAATGGTATGTGCAAGGCATATGAATGACCACCATTCCACTTCATTTCTTAAAGCTCACTTTACCTTATAGCCCGAAAAACCAATGATTATCCCTAAAAGAGCTTAAAATATGACATTTTGTGCACAATCTTATCAAGGGATCATATGAAAACATGTTGAGGGCCTGGGTGAATGTATTTAGGAGTATAAGCAAGAAAAATATGCAAAACAAATAAATCACAACTCGTGTTGATGAAAATAAATAAATTTGGGGGTTATGAAAGCAAAAAAACAAGAAATGAAGCCTTGGGATTCATGAAAAAAATGAAGGAAAAAAGAAAAAAAATGTGAAAAAGAAAATAAAAGAAAAACACAAATCCTAAAGAAAAAAATATGGGAAAGAGAAAAGAAAGGAGGAGAGTGAGATTCTATGTGCAACGCTTTATGCTCTATTACGCTGTTTATCCCTATTTTTCTTTGTAAGTCAATACCTAGGCCTTACGTTACAAGCTTATTAAAGTCCTTTTGATCCAAGTTTGCAACTGTCTATATTAGTCGAGAATGTGTATGAAAAGCAAGCCTATGAAACACCTAGAACTCATTTTCTTAGATCATGAGAATAATTGGTTGTGAAATTCATACCTAAAATGCATGCATGGAACTTGAGCTTGACACTTCATATACACACGTTTTGAATTCATGATTAGACTGATGAAGCACAAGTTTTGTAGTGTCATTCGACTAGCTTTGTGACTAACCTTTAGATTCATCTGCAATAAAAATTGATGAGGCATTTGAATTAGTTGATAAAGTTTAGTAATTCATGATCAAAGTATGAGTGTATGATTATTTGATTTAGAGTTTTCCTCGAGGACGAGTAAAAGGTAAAGTTTGGGGGTATTTGATAAGTTGGTTTTATACCAATAATTCATATATCTTTTGATTAACATTCCGTTTGTTTTCAAGTATTTTTGTTACTAGAATATGAAGAGAATAAATTAAATAAACATGATTTATTTAATTAACATATTTATAAATAAATAAATAAAGTCACTGATTTTATAAGATAAAAATTTGCCACTAGGATTTATTTTATATAAATATATTTCATGTATATATTTGATATATATCCATCTTGATATTATTTGAAGAGTTTAAATTAATATCAAGAATGTATGTAGACAATTTTGATGGCTAATGTAGTCTGAAACATGTCCACATACATTGGAGAGAGAAAAAGAGAAGAGTTGTTGAAAAATTTAGAATCCTTCCAAAATCAAACTTTGAAGTAGTTCAAAATTGACAAACTCTCCAAGAGTTAGAGTAATAGAAAATTTTTAGCCCCTATATATAGGAATGGACGAAAATTACATGTATGAATTAGCAAAAAAATATTTTGTTAAGTCTTTTTTTTTTCTCTCCAAGAAAACAAAAGAAAAAAAAGAAAAAAAATTGTATTTTGTTGAAATCTTGATTTTCATGTTCTTTAAAAAAAACTAGTTTCTTGATATTCTCTTTATATCCAAGTTTCAACAACTTAAAGAATCAATCTTTATTGTTCTTCAAAGTTTGTTCTTAATCCATCAATTGGATCAAAAAGGCAAAATTTACTCCAAATCCAGATTAGTAAACAATTAAAACGATACTAGTGAATCTTTTTAATTTGTGTTATTTTTAATATTGTGGATTTGATAGAGGGGAGACACTTGGATCTCTACGAATTCTGAAGTTCAGGATAAGCAATTGATTGCTTCATTTCCTACAACAATTGGACTGCACAAAAGGTATTATCTGAATTAATATATTTATTTTATATGTATTTACTTGAATAAGCACGATCGTTAACATCATTTTTGAATTGAGGGGATAAATTTATTTGATAAATATAATACCCCCACCACTAAATATAGATATTGATATAAAAATAATTTTGATAAGGTAACACATATATACATATATATTTAAACAACCTGTGCAACATAATTTGTGCATGTATGTGTGAGTATAACTTTTTTTTAGCTAGTTAGTTTGACAAAACATTGATAAAAGTAAAGTGTTTACACATCCTGTAACACTATATATACATCGGTAGTTATTAAAATATTAACAATGTCTATTAAAATCATCACAAACTTAAAGTCTCTATCACAAAGGAGTTTTGAAAGTGATATACAAGATAAAGTCACTAATATAATACAATAAATTGTAAAATCAAAAGCACATTCCACAAAATAGTCAAACAGGTCGTCATCTAAATACATTGATCTTTGAAAGCCTGAAGGAGCTCCATTGCCAGCCCAGTAAACCATAGGTCTCAAGTCTCACCATGCTCATTGTAATGCCCATTCTCAATTCTCTCCTACACAGCCAATAATAAGTATTTTGCATGAATATGCATCTAATCAATGTGCATTATTGAATTATGGCATACAAATAGCATGATTACACGAACATGAATAATTATTATTATATGCTTTAGTTATGATTTAACATGCATTAGTACATGAAATATGAGATCAAACTTTCATTTCTTGATTTAACATATTCCTTAAGTGCCCTTTTTGCAGTGAAAAGTTTGGTATCTCGGTTAAGGAAGATTGATGTACTGAATGGCCACGAAATGAATTATTTGTATTACTCCATACTAGTTATATGCTAAAGTGAAATATGTTACATTTGGCTAAGAACTAAAAGTATGCACAATGGTGCAATTTGATTGGTTGGTTGACTAGGTTGCATAAAACCATTCTAAACCGCATTGCACTTGATTATAACACCAAAGCATCAATTTTTGTCATCTCCTTAGCCCATGAACGTGGCTTTTGGCATGAGAAGACACCAAGTATGATGCCAATCATCACCCTCCACTTACCTCTCTTTGAAAGGTCAAAGAAATTATTTTCATCCATATTTCTTGTGGAAGCACCTCAAAAATGACCAGCCCTTATTCTCCTAAGTTTCTCCCAAATTTATACACTCTCATACTCACAAAAATTGAATTCAATCCATAGGAATCCATAGAACACAAGCTAGAATAAGTTTCCATCCTTTTAAGCTTGAAAATCGTTGATTTTGAAGCTTAAATCCAACTTAATCAAGGTATATTCTTTTTCAATGTTTCTTATGATGAATTTGTAGTATCTTGGATGGTTACATGTTTTATTATGCTTTTGTATGATTGAAAACTTAAGTAAGTTACACTTGAAGCCAAAACCAAGCTAGTTAAGCTAATTTTTAGCAAAATTGATTGTCTTGTGAAATTGTTTAATTTACTTGTTTCTATTGATTTTGTAATTCTTATATTGTGTTTGGAAGTTTCTTTGAATGATTGAAAATAATAGCAATTAGTTTGCTTAATTGAAGGTTAGAATCAATTTAAGTTAGAATTAAGTTTACGTCATTTTAATTCGGATTGTGTTCATGTTTTAGGGGCTGCCCTAATAATTATGTTTGAATTATTAGTTATTTAATGGTTGCCCTAATGTTTAATGTCTTGAATTAGTAGTAAAATATGGAGTATGTGCATTGTTTTTTTTAGGTTATGTAATTGATATGTAATTTTTTACAAAAGATTGAAAAGTGTATATAAACTTTAACTAGAATAGACTAAATGATTTATAAAAAGGATATTAAATGGTACATGATTTGATTATGTTAAGCCTTTAACACATCCTATCTTCCAAAGAGATTGGCCTTTCCAAAGAGATTGGCCTTTTCACTTAGCACAAAGTGGACTTAAGGTAAGTTGAAGCTTTCATTTGCTGTATCACAAGAATCATATAATGTTGTTCATGTTTTAATGTGATTGTTATTATTTGTGAAATGATGTAATGTTTGATACATTTATGGTTTATGAAGCATGATACTATTAAGGATATAATGATGTTTTTGAAAAAGAAGTATGGTACTTGATTGATGGTCGGGTAGACAAGGGACGCGGGAGGGACCGGCGGATCCAACAAATGGTGGCAAATACTTGAGGTTGAAAAACCGGTATAGGAAAGCCACAATGAATGAGATAGAATACGGCTAATACCTGAGGTTGAAAGATCAAGTATGGAAACCCTGTATTATTTCTCTTATTAGCCAATTATTATGAACAGGTTCCAAAAACCACGGTCTATCGCTATTTAATTAGGTACCACACTTCAAGAGCCCTAAAGAATAATTTATGAAAGAAAGTTATTAAATTGAATATTACATTTAATCATTTATGTGATTTGTATGTACGCTATTTGTTATTGCATCAGTTTCACCTTACTGAGCCTTTAGCTCATTAGATTCATGTGATGTAGGTGGAGATGTACAGGTTTAGAGGTTGACGAGTCTCTAGAGCGGCCGGACAAAGATTTGTTCATATGCCATGCTTCGACCTGTTTTGTAGTTTATTTTGAAAACTCTATTTTGTTTTTAAATAAGCCGCTATGTTATGGTTTTGTAAACAGATGTACTCAGTTTTGATGTATGTATATAATATGTTTAAAATGATTCAAGCTCTCTCTTATAGCTAAAAGTGGGAACTTTTATTAAAACCATAACTTTAGTATTGATGAAAAATTAACATTTTTTGACTTAACTGTATCAACTTGTTTAGGCTCT
Organism: Paulownia fortunei; assembly: GCA_019321725.1. NCBI lineage: Eukaryota > Viridiplantae > Streptophyta > Magnoliopsida > Lamiales > Paulowniaceae > Paulownia > Paulownia fortunei. Next base: position 10,728,378 of record CM033110.1, read on the forward strand.
GCAGTTAGGTTAAGGGCTGTTACACTTACCTACAATGCATGAACTACATGAGCTAATGCTCAATAAGTAAAAATCATGCATGTTGAAGAGATAATCTAACATATATGTAATGCATCTCTATGAAATCATGCCAGGAATGCAAGCTCCTTCACACAGGACAACCAGGTCATAGTATTACCCAAACTAATGGATTTATTTCTGTAAAACCAATCTTCTTCACACAGGACAGAATCTGATAGTCGATGGTGATAGTTTTGAGCATCTCTTTAATTATCATGCCATATTTTAATTTCTAAGCTATCCAAACCTATATACGTAATCTTAAATCCTATATAAACATGTTCATGATGATAAATATAGAATTTACCCAAGGTTTCTTGAATATTTCAAGCTCAATAAACTAGAAATCAACATATACATAGATTCTGCCCCTTAGTGGTTCTACTATATGTTTGCTACCATAAATCATTATTTTATGCATAATAACCCTATAAATAAACTCTAACATCATCATGAACAAGATAAGAATCTTAAGAAATTACAAAATCCTCAAATAGTATAAAAATTGATGTCAAAACTGTAGATGAATCTCACTTATGCCAGTTTCAGCTTCTACTCGTGATTACTACTTCCTTTTGCTTCCTTTTCCCTTTTTTATTACTTGAAATCACTTAGGACCAGCTTAAAGATCTTTTAACATGAGTTTAGACCCTTAAGATGACTGAAAAATGGTTGAATATCGTTGGTTAATGGCTATGAGTGAAGAAAAGCTTGGGGTGGCACTTGTGGTGCTTGCTTAAGCTTGCTAGCAAGCATGAGGTGGCAAGTTGTGGTATAAATCTGACCTTTCACCCATCTTTCAAGCCTAGATCAGATATATCTCACTATACATTAATTTTATTGCATCCTATTTTAATTACCCCAATATCCCATAGATAACTCATAAACTAATTTCCTAGTCGTTCATTTGATTTCTTACTCGATTGTCACACGATTCTTGAATAATTATCCATATTAAAAATTATATAATCTTGTACATAAATGAATATTGTAATATCACCTTTCAATCATAGTATCTTATGTCCAATGTCCCAAATATGCTATTTACCGATATATACTTTTGAATTACCTAGATGAAATCGAATCAAACAGTATAAGCTTACTAGTAACACCTTTAACACTTGCAAAATTATTACCTATATATCCTTCTATATCCCATTTTGATCAACCTCATTATGAGATTACTTATATTATGATGATCGACAACTAACACCATATGAGATTTTCTAGAAATTTAATGATTAAATGTGATTATAAGGTAAAACGGATCATAATGAGGTTTCAATGCAAGTGAGTAGTGTGAGACTCGTATATTACATCCTCCCCTCCTTATAAAGATTTCATCCCCAAAATTTTACTTACCAAAAAGCTCTAGATATTTAATTATCATTTTAGGCTTTCTTTCCCAAGTAGCTTCTTCTGTTGATTGACTTCTCCTTAGTACTTAACTAATGAGATATTCTCATTTTAAAGTTGCTTTACATCCCTTTTTAAAATCTCTATAGGTCTTTCTTCATATCTCCGACCTCAATTTAGTTCTATTGGTTCCTTTTTTAGTAGATGAGATAGATTCATAATATACTTCCTTAAAATGAACACATGAAACATTGTGAATTGGTAACATTGATGCAAAGAGGTCGAGTTTACAAGCAATATCCCCAATTCTCTCAATAATGTAAAATAAACCAATGTACCTAAGAACAAGTTTATATTTGATCCCCAATTTTCTTTTGTCCAAACCGCATAATCCCTTTCATTGCAGACACCTTCAAAAATATTTGATCCCCTATCATAAATTGCAACAATATTCCTCTTTAATCTACATAAATCTATGGTAATCTATGATCCCCTTTTTTTGGTGGCAAACCAAATATTAACAATAATAGTTCATCCAATATCCAATATCCGTACATTTTCTTGAAATTAAAATTATCATTTGTACCACTAAATAAACAAATAAAAAGTAGATGATCATCACCTAAAACATAGTATTGCAATTTCTTATCCCTCATTTTCTCATCTCTCTCTTATTAAGAGATTATTATCACTTATCACAAAAATGTATTTAAGTGCCTTTATGTCTTTTATCTTAATCTTAACCTTTCATCGACCTTATTTTGAGCATTTGAAATTGGATCAATTAAAATCAGTCTTACCAAAATATCAATAAATAGATAATACACCATTTACTCTAATTCATCCTCTACAGCCTTCAATTCCCATAATAGTTTATAATGTAAAATTTGTATGAATATTATAGTCTATTGAGATATTTTATTCTAATGACATCTATAGCTATATGAATCATACAATATATTCACTTACTAATAATATCAATCGTTTCTTCAGTTCAACTCCTTTTGAGTATGTAGACATTTCAAGTACTTCGGTTTTGTAATGTCACATGTAGTATTATATAAATAATCTAATTAACTCGAAGAGTGTTGAGTAGATTTTCTATATTGCATCTAACATATTCCAAAACACAATGAGATACACCACTATACACAATAAATAACTTATATCTAAAGTTGGAGTCACTACTGAAGTTCAAATTAATTCTCTTTAAGTAATTAAAGATTTCTTCCCACGTAGTGAACCATTCAAATTTCCTATACCTGCATGTATGATGAAATAAAGCGGTAACAACTAAGGAGAATTTTTGACTAAATACCCAATAATATCACTAACCCAGAAAAGTTTTCTTATTTCTATCACATTTATTGGTCTTCCCTATTTCAATACAACTCTCGAAGTTTTGAATAGTTAATCATATTTCTTCTCATTGTACACTAAGATATCATCAATGAATATCACCCCAAACATACCCATATAGAATCATCAAACACATTATTCATCATGTATATCAAAATTGATAAGTGCATATTTTGACATATTTTTGTATAAAATCATTTATACTTTTCTTGCTTTATTCTTGTTAATATTACTATTTTATTAATATTTTGTGTTAGGGAATCAATGAATATAAAAAGATCAAAAGAAACATGTGTCCAAACTTGTGCAAACTCCATGATCAAAAGCCCTATGGACTGGAATCTTGCTTCATTTGAAAGCTAAGAGATAGAACTATAATGCATACAATACTTCATAGAGAGTCATTCCAATGCTAGTCTGATAGCTGTTGTTGTACGAAAACTCCACCAAAGGTAGAAATTTACTCCACTGACCTTGGAAGTCTGATACACAGGCTCTGAGCATATCCTTCAATATCTGTATTGTTTGTTCAGATTGCCCATCCATTTGAGGATGATATGTTGTACTGAATGATAACTGTGTTCCTAAAGCTTTGTGTAAACTCCTCCAAAAAGTAGACAAAAATCTCGAATCTCTATTGAAAACTATAGACAATGGCGCACCATGAAGTCTCACAATCTCCTGAACGTATAATTGGACATAGCGATCCATGGAATATGTAGAACATATGGGAAGAAAATGAGCAGACTTGGTCAATCTGTCAACGATAACCCAAATAGCATCATGACCCTTAGTAGTCTTTGGCAAACCAATTATGAAATCCTTGGTGATCATTTCCCATTTCCATTCTGGAATGAGTAGAGGTAGCAAAGTCCCTGTGGGTCTTTGATGTTCGGCCATTATCTGCTGACATGTTAGACATTGCTCCACATGCTGGGCGATGTCCTTTTTCATATCCGGCCACCAATAATGCATTTTCAAGTCTCCATACATCTTGATAGCCCCTGGATGTACTGAATAAAGGGTTGAATGTGCCTATTTTAAAATGTCTTCCCGAATGTTATCAACATTTGGCACACAAAACCGCCCTCTAAATTGTAAAATATCATTCTGAGTCATGTCAAATTCAGGAGACTTCCCTATACCAACATCTTTTCTTATCTTGACGAGATATTCATCATCTCACTGCCCCTGTTTGATCCTATCAATTAGCGTAGGCTGAAGCATTAGGGCTGCCAACTTTGCTTCTATTACTCCTCTCTATAAAATCTCTATATTCAATTTATGCAACTCATTCAGTTCTGGTTTCTGAATTAAAGCCATAGCTATTGTACTTTGTGTGGATTTTTGGCTCAACGCAATAGCTACAATGTTAGCTTTATCAGGGTGGTAATTGATCACATAATCATAATCTTTTAACAGTTCCAACCATCTCCGCTACTGCATATTCAACTCTTTCTGTGTGAAGAAGTATTTGAGGCTCTTGTGATCTGTATATATCTCTCACCGTTCACCATATAGATAGTGCATCCATATTTTAAGCGCAAATAATATAGTAGTAAGTTCTAAGTCGTGCGTGGGGTAATTCTTTTCGTACTCTTTAAGTTATGACTTTCAGATTTATTTTGAGGTTTATTGGATTATTAAGCTTTGAATATTATTTATAAATGTGTTATTATGTTATTAGATAGGCATTTGTGCACAAAGAAAGAGTTTTTGGTTGCAAATACTTGCTAGATAGCTTGGTGTTTAAGGTCTTAGTATGAGATTTTGTGCTTTCAACTTGCCAAATTGGGAATGGTTCTTGATGTTGGGTAATATTACAGGCGATTTTACATCTATGGTTGGAGAGGAATACTAAACAAATCTAGACTAAGCCACCAACCAAGTGAAAGGTAAGTAAAGATTTATTTGCAAATACAATGCATATACATAGTAGATGTGTGAATTATATATAATATCATAAATCATATGTGCATAGTAGAGGACTCTCCATTAAGCATACATAAATGGGCATTGTCATTGGCATGTGCATGCATCATATACGAGCATTTTGATAAATAGTGCATTACACGACATGATTCTGAGAAAGGAAAAATGTTTTACTGACCACTACTAGTGCACCGAAGCATGCATGGATTTGCATGGTTTATGCATGGATTTGCAGGTTTGCGTGCATGGATTTGCATGCGCATGCGTATGTATGGATTTGCATGCTTATATGATTATTGGCCATTAGATTATAGTGGTGTACATAGCTCTTTTCCGGTGCATAGGATAGTAGCATTGATCAGGGGCCCAAGAAAGAAATAATTTTGAGAGAAATATTTTGATGCATAAAATTATATTATGGGCATAGCATTTTGAGATGCATGACTTGATATTATGGATTATTCTTTGACATGAATAATCTTTACTTGCTGAGCATTAGCTCATATAGTTTATGCATTGTAGGTGAGTACGACGACGATGCTTGAAGCATCTTTTATTGGCTGGGTGGTTGTTGGAGCTCCTGCAGGTGTCTGAGGGAGTGTGTATATAGATGACGACCTGTTGGCTATTTTGTTGGCTTGTTATATTTTAAGTCTGTTGTATTACATTTTTAGACTTGTACTATATTTCATTTTTAAAACTTTACTATAAATAAGTATGTAAATATTGTGGTCGTCTTGGGTGTTGTGCTTTTATATAAATACTAATCCTGCTATATACATGACATGTGTGAGAAACTATTTTAAACAGGGTTGTGCATGTAAGAAGTGATTTATCTTTTCTTAAAGAAGGATATATATTATTAGTAACTGAATATATTGTATGATCCATATAACAACAGATGTCATTGGAATGAAATATCTCAATAGACTAATATTCAAAGAAATTTTACATCACAAACTATTATGAGAGTTGAAGGTTGTATAGAGGATGAATTAGAGTAAGTGGTGAATTATCTATTTATTAATATTTTGGTAAGACTAATTTTGTTTGATCCAATTCCAATGCTCAAAATAAGGTCGATGAAAGGTTAGGATTAAGATGAAAGGTAGAAAAGTCACTTAAATAGATTTTTATGATAAGTGATTATAATCACTTAATAAGAGAGAGGTGCGAAAATGAGGGATACGAAATTACAAGACTAAGTTTTAGGTAATGATCATGTACCTTTTTATTTGTTTTATTTAGTGGTATGAATGATATTTGTGATCTCAAGAAAATGTATAGATATCGGATACTGGACGAGCTTTATGGAATATATCGTTAATATTTGGTTTGCCACAAAAAAAAGGGATATATGTAAAAGTTCATATGTTGGAATGACTTAGTTCTGCTTTTATTTTCAGGTGGAAATGGGAAGGCATTCAGAAATTTTGTACATGATAATGGAATTAGGTTATTGTTCATAAATTATTTGAATATGCTCATTGTTTCTCAATTTACCTTAGGTATTCCATGGAAATCTATAGAAAGATAAATGTATAGGAAGCAGTTATACTTTATGGTTTATTAGTGTCTATTAGTTCTGATGTAGATTTAAGGTCTTTGTCCACTTCCTAGAAGATCTTACATCAGGTATTGGTAACAAAATTATATTTTAGTATTGTGATCATCCATGCATCAATGGGCAACCAGGACAAACAAATTAGGCTTTGCAAGATATGTTTAGAGATTGTGCATTAGATTATTGATGTCAATTGAGAAAATTATTTCTTGGGAGGAATTTCTTATCACAACAGTGATAAGGCTACTTGGGATAGTTCTCTATGAGGCATTGTATGATAGAAAATTTAGGTCATCATTTTATTGAAATGAAATTGGTGTTCTTTTAGGTTGAATATGGTTTGGGAAATGATAGAAGTGGTAGAACAAATTGCTAATGTGTGGAAACTCGTTAGAGGTGACCCTAGAGTTATGCAGATTAAAGAGGAATATCGTTACAATTTATGATAGGGGATCAATTTTTTGAAGGTGTCTCCAATGAAATGGATTATGCGGCTTGGGCAAAAAAATAAATAAATTTGGGGATGTTACATACAAACTTATCCTAGGTACATTGATTTATTTTGCATTACTGAGATAATTGAGAATATTGTCTGTAAACTCAACCTTTTTGCATCAATGTCTGGAGTTCACAATGTGTTTCATGTGTTCATTTTAAGGAAGTATATCATGAATCTATATCATCTATTGAAAAGGGACCAATAGAACTAAATTGAGGTCGGAGATATGAATAAAGACCTATAGAGATTCTAGTAAGGGATGTAAAGTAACTTAATTTCATTAGTTAAAGTACAGAGTAGAAGTCAATCAACAGAAGAAGCTATTTGGGAAATGGAGGATGAAATAAGAACTAAGAATCCTAAACTTTTTCGGTAAGTGAAATTTTGGGGACGAAATTTTTATAAGGAGGGGAGGATGTGATACCCGAACCTCTCACAACTCACTTGGCCAATGTGATTCATGCATTACATGCTACTTATATGCTAATTTGCATTAACATTTACATGGCATCTTATATAGCATTCTTAATCGTTAGACCTCTAATGCTATCACATGATATAAGTGGTTGAGATCTTATAACCTAATTAAGAAATTCTATATTTAAATAAGAGAAAGAATAGATTGGTCGATATATTGGATATTCATAGGTTATATGTTATAATTTTGGAAGTGTTAAAGGTGTTACTAGTAAGTTTATATGATTCGATTTAATTAGATCGATGTGTTTTAAAAGTATACATCCATGGATACAATCAGTTTGGAGATCGAATGAACGAACATAGGATTACCTATGGGAATGAATGGTGACTAAGATAGGTTGCAACCAAATAAGAATATGTGAGACACACAAGATTAGAGCTGCAAGATAAGGGAGAAAACCATATTATACCATTACATGTCACCTCAAGCTTTGCCACCTCATGCTTTCTTATTAAGCTTAAGCTAACATCTCAAGCTAACATCTCAAACCCTTCACCCTTACGCCACGACCAGACCTTCATTTCAGCCATTTTCATCTTCCAAACACACACCTTAAGGTATCCAAGTTCTCCAAATTGATTCCAAGTTGAAATAAAAGCAAGAAAAACAAAGGAGAAGTGATTACCATCAAGTTTAACCTCAAAATCTGCATAGGTAACACTTATATACGGTTTTGCCTTTGGTTTTCTGATTATTCTGAATGGTTTTATTATTTACTAAGCTTTCAATATCTCTTATAAAGTGTTAGTAAGTTTTTAGTTAGACTTTGGTGCACAAAGAAAGGGTTTTTGATGACAAACACTTAATAGGAAATACTTGTGGCAGAAACTGTCACCTTACTGTTTTCTTGTATTTTAGGCTTCAAAAGTGTATGGTATGTTGAATAAAACCTATAATTATCATCATATACATGTTTATATATGGGTTAAGAGTATTGAAATAAATTTTCATCGGTTAGAAATTGAAATAGGGCATGATATTGAAGAGATGCTCAAAACTATCACCATCGAATTTCAGATTCTGTCCTATGTGAAATGGACTTGTTTTACAGTATTAAATCCATTAGTTTTGGAAAGGATATAACCTGGTTGTCTCTTTTTATATTTTATATAAGTGTGGTGAAAATTTTGTAATGATTGAATATACTTAAGGGTGCCAAAACCATTAATGTCATGAAGTGAGTAAAACTATCACGGTAGGAAAAATCTGTTTCAGTATGATGTGAAAGGAGCTGAACTTGGGAAGCTATATCCATGCGTTTTAGCCATTCTATGACATGACTACATTTTTTTTATGTTAGATAAGTGTGATAAAAATTTTGGAGTGAATGAATATGTCTAAGGGTGTCAAAATCATCATGCAAATTAATATGACAGCAAGAAAATGTGAAGTGGTGAATCTGTCCTATTTGGTTCATTAACATGTTCCAGCATAGATGTGGTGCATTTGATCCCTAACATTTAGGAAAATATTTTAAGAGTTATAATACATCAATTAAGTGAGGTTAGTATACATTTAAGATATGGAACAAAGGTACGTAGAAGGTTGTATTCGGTTATAGTTTCTAAGTGGTAAGGTTATTTAGTTAAATTGAGATTCAAGATCTTTATACTACATTAGGTATAATGAACTTGTTAATTGAGGATGGTGATTGATATCTTGTATTTTTACAGATTGTTTCACATCTAGGATTGGGGAGTAATACTTAAGAAACCTAAAAGTAACACACAACCGATCAAAGGTAAGTAAAGATTCATGTGCAACTACAATGCATAGACATAGTAAATGTGTGATTTATATGTAATACCATTGATCATATGTGCGTAGCAGAGGGCATACATTACTGTCATTCATGTCCATTGAGCATACATACATGGGCATTGGCACGTGCATACATCATATACAAGCATTGTGATAAATCGTGCATTGCACGGCATGATTCTGAGAAAGGAAAATATTTTACTGACCACTACTAGTGTACCAAAGCATGCATGGATTTGCATGATTTTATGCATGGATTTGCAGGTTCGTGTGCATGGATTTGTATGCGTATAAGTGTGCATGGATTTGCATGCTTTTATGATTATTGGCCATTGGATTATGGCGATGTGCAGAGCTCTATTCCGGTGTATGGGATAGTAGCGTTAGTTAGGGGCCCAAGAAAGAAATGATTTTGAGAGAAATATTTGATGCATAAAATTGCATTGTGGGCATAACATTTTGAGATGCATGACTTGATATTGTGGATTATTTTTTGACATGCATAATCTTTACTTGCTGAGTGATAGCTCATATAGTTTATGTATTGTAGGTGCGTCTGGTGATACTTGATACCATGGACTTACTGGGCAAGCTGTTGGGGTTCCTACAGGTTCTGAGTATCAGTGTATATGGATGACGACCTATTGGGTTGATTGTTAACTTATTTGATTTTGTAGTCTATTATATTAGGTTTTGAAATTTGTACAATGTGTTACTTTTATAACTTTTCTGTACACGGGTATATAAATATTATGATTGTTATGGGTCCTCTGCAGGTATATATATTAGTCTTGAGTGGGAAAATGTTTATTATTTATTAATATGTTGCAGAAAAAAATAATAATAATAATGCATGCACACAGGCTCTATCATGTTAAATTATACTATATATATAGTTCTGTAGTAATGGGGGTGTTACAATATATGCCCTCTTCTCAGATTGAAGGATTATCCTAAGGTTTCTTAGCCAATCAACAAAGTTTGGTCTAGTTAATTTGTTTTGCTCAAGAATTGTTGCTAGGGGATTCTTTACCATTTTTAGTAGAAATATCTACAAAATATACACGAAGTAAAAAATGAGTAAATTATGGGGAAAACATATTCATTTAATAAGGTCTTTAATACTAAGTCTCCCACTATTTTCTTCGAATTCTATCATCCCTAATGGAAGTTTGAGAAATCAAATTCCTAGTGGGCTTGACATCTAACGAAAATATTTCACACCCTAATTTTATGAGCCCATGAAAATTTCTATTGGTGGTCAACTCTTTGACAATTATATTACCATACAATCCTCAAGTTTGTTTTGCCTCGCCTCTTCCATATACCCCAATTTTATAAGTCTATATGGTATAAAAGGTCAAACAACACCCATCAAATATTCATGTAGATGGAGAATCAAAATGTCCCATGACTTATGGCCAACATAATGATGATTCCATCCCTCGAGCATCTCTATCCTTGGTAGAGATCACAGCTTTCCAACATAAGACCACCCACGACTCATTGCAGTGATGAAGTGCGGTAGCGTTATCATGTCTCTACCTTTGATGGTAGGCATGGAACGATAGGTGTAACACCCATTAACATAACTGTAGAATCTAAACAAAACCTAAACAAGCTAATACAATTAAATCAAGAAATATTAACTTTTCATCAATACTAGAGTTATGTTTTTGATAAAAGTTCCATTTTTGGCTATAAGAGAAAGAACTTGAATTCAGTTGTTGTTTCATTTCATTTTAAACACACCATATATATAAATCAAAAACTGAGTAAATTTGCTTACAAAACCATAACAGAGCGCTTATTTGAAAATAAAATAGAGTTTTCAAAATATGCTACAAAACAGCTCGAAGCATGGCATATGAACAAATCTCTGTCTGGCCGCTCTCGAGGCTCAGTCAACTCTAAACTTGTACATTTCCACCTGCATCACATGAATATAATGAGCTAAAGGATCAGTAAGGTGAAACTAATGCAATAACAAATAACATATATGCAAATCACATAAATGATTAAATGTATTATTCAATTTAATAACTTTCTTTCATAAATCATTCTTTAGGGCCCTTGAAGTGTGGTACCTAACTAATAGCCATAGACCGTGGTTTTCAGAACCTGTTCATAATGATTAGCCAATAAGAGAACTAATACGGGGTATCCATACTCGGTCTTTCAACCTCAGGTATTAGCCGTATTCTATTTCATTCATTGTGGCTTTCCTATACTGATTTTTCAACCTCAAGTATTTGCCACCATTTGTTGGGTCCGCCGGTTCCTTCCGCATCCCTTGTCTACCGACCATCAATCAAGTACCATACTTCCTTTTCAAAAACCTCATTATATTCTTAATAGTGTCATGCTTTCATGAACTATAAATGCATCAAATATTACATCATTTGATAAATAATAACAATCACATTAAAACATGAACAAACATTATATGATTCTTGTGATACAGCAAATGAAAGCTGCAACTTACCTCAAGTCCACTCCGTGGGAAGTGAAAAGATCAATCTCTTTGAGAAGAGGATGTGTTAAAGGCCTAACATAATCAAATCATGTACCATTTAATATATTTTTTATAAATCATTTAGTCTATTCTAGTTAAAGTTTATATACACTTTTCAATCTTTTGTAAACAATTCATATCAATTACATAACCTTAAAAACAATGCATACTCCATATTTTACTACTAATTCAAACATTAAACATTAGAGCAGTCATTAAATAACTAATAATTCAAACATAATTATTAGGGCAACCCCTAAAATATGCACACAATTCAATTTAACATAACGTAAACTCGGTTCTAACTTAAATTGATTATAACCTTCAATTAAGTAAACTAATTGATATTGCTTTCAATCATTCATAGGAACTTCCAAACACAATACAAGCATTACAAGATCAATAGAAACAAGTAAATTAAGCATATTTCACAAGACTATCAATTTTGCTAAAAACTAGCTTAACTAACTTGGTTTTGGTTTCAAGTGTAACCTACTTAAGTTTTCAATCATGCATAAACATACTAAAACATGTAACCATCCAAGATACTACAAATTCATCATAAGAAAATATGAAAAAGAATATACCTTGATTAAGTTGGAATTAAGTTTCAAAATCAACGGTTTTCAAGATTAAAAGGGTGGAAACTTGTTCTAGTTTGTGTTCTGTGGATTCCTATGGATTGAATTCAATTTTTGTGAGTATGAGAGTGTAGTAATTTGGGAGAAACTTAGGAGAATAAGGGCTGGTCATTTTTGAGGTGCTTCCACAAGAAATATGGATGAAAATGATTTCTTTGACCTTTCAAAAAGAGGTAAGTGGAGGGTGATGATTGGTTGCATCATTCTTGGTGTCTTCTAATGCCAAAAGCCACGTTCATGGTCTAAGGAGATGACAAAAATTGATGCTTTGGTGTTATAATCAAGTGTAATGCGGTTTAAAATGATTTCATGCAACCTAGTCAACCAACCAATCAAATTGCACCATTTTTCATACTTTTAGTTCTTAGCTAAATATAATATATTAAAGCAAAAATTTAGGCAAATAATAACTTTAGAATGTAACAAGTATGGAGCAATACAAATAATTTATTTCATGGCCATTCAACACATCAATCTTCTTTAATTGAGATACCGAGCTTTTCACTGCAAGGGCACTTAAGGAATATGTTAAATCAAGAAACAAAAGTTGATCTCATATTTCATGTACTAATGCATGTTAAATCATAATTGGAGCATATAATAATAATTATTCATATTTGTGTAATCATGCTATTTGTATGCCATAATTCGATAATGCACATTGATTAGATGCATATTCATGCAAAATACTTATTATTGGCTATGTAGAGAGAATTGGGCATTATAATAGGTCCTACCTAACTTGTCCATTTTTATTTAAAATCGAATAATAGAAAATTCTTTACTTAATTTTGTAAATTAAGTGGGATTTGATTTTATCCAAGACCTTATCAATTAATTTACTAGGTGGGTTATTTAATGCTCATCATCATATGTGCGCAAACAAGAACATTAAATAATATCTAACATGCATCCTATGCAAAAGCGATGGGATGATCATGCCCAACCTATGCGACCCGTTTGAGCAAAAAATGGGTCAAGGTCAATCTAAGGGTAGAAATATAAAGAACTACTCTATTACATTTCATTTTTGAACCCATACATTCATGGGCCTTGAATATCCTATTTTGTTACATTTGTATTTAGTAACCCATACAAGCATAGGCCTTTTGGCATCGAATGTCCTCCATTTACAAAATTAAAATAAAAAACCTCACTTTTTATTCTACTCTCTTTACAATAATTTAAATATAATATAAAGTAGAATAAGAGGCTCGCAGGTCCCAAAAACCCAAAGATAATTTAAAAATGTCCAATCACAGTGGTCGTAGGCCCATGATCATCACTAAATAAATCATGTAATAAACATTCATCACATGAATTTTAAAGCATATAAACTTACCAAGTTGTTTAAAGTTGTCAATTTTTATAGATATGGGATAAACAATTATTTTAAAAAAATAATAATTTTTATGAAATTAAAATTAACATTTAATTTTAATTAAAACATTAATCTATAAAAACACTTACACACACACACGGGACTACCCATCACACGAGACTACCCATCACACGGGCTAAGAGCACACTACTCTTGGCCAACAGGCGCAAGTTGTGCCTACTTTCGTTGTGCTGCGGCTGGCTGCTGCTCTCCAACCCATTGGGGCATTGGGCAGCCACTCGATGGGTCTTGTTGATCACTCATTGGGCATCAACCCAACAGGATGTTCACAAGCGAGTAGTTTGTGTGGTTATCACCCCACACGCATCACTCAAGCCCACGATCGAACCCCATCGCTCGATGTCCAACTTGTAACTAAAGAAACATTCAAATATTTGTTTGTGCATCAATTTAACCAATTAAACAATTTACAACAAACATTTTATCCATAGTCTAACAAAAAAATTACAACACGTTTTACAATTAAACGATACATGCTTATCAAATATGAACACAAAACAATATATCAAAAATACAAAATTGTAGCTCTGATACTACTATTGGTTTTACTATAACAACAGGGTGTGCACAGTGGAATTTAAAAATTAATTTAAAATAAAACACAAGCAACAAACAACAATTATCGCATCACCAATGTTCGAAGCAATTCTAATGATCGCGTATTTTTGATAGTTTTACAATAGTAAATAAAGTCTCAGATTTTTACCTTTGATTCACTCCGGTTATTGTAGGGTGTGTAGCAATCAATTGCTATTAATCACTCTCGAAAAAGGTTAACAAGGGATCTAATTATCTCCCCTCAAAAGATGGTCCACACATTTGGACTAGAACATGGAATTGAAATCTCGCTAGTGAATTTAATTATTTTACTAATCCAATTTAGAGTGCTTTTTGTGTGTATTAATTCTTAATCTAACTTGTGAAAATAAGAATTCAATACATAAAATAATCAAAGAGAATTTTGGATTATCTTGGAAGAGGTTTTTGGAAGAAAGAAAAGTGTTAATAGAGAAAAAAAAATCTTCTTAATACCAAATGGAGTGGCCGAAAATTGGGATGGATACATCCTCAAATTTTCAGCTATATCATGGAAGATATATGGCCACAAATTATTCAATAATTTCCATCTTATCTCTATATTTCCATGTGTTGTAATTAGTTGTTTTGGAAGAGTCAAACTCTCCAAAATAACCAATTCAATGAACCTATCCCCATAGAATGAATGTGGCCGTTTTTGTGGACTTCTACAAGCCACAAAATCAACCCCTCTCTCTCCTTGATTCTGTTGGACTCTTCTAATGTAATCAATATAGATATTTATTATTTATAATTATCTTCATAAGATAATTAATAAGAAAATTATATTATCTTATTTGATTTCTTCCAATAATTCAAGTGGGGTTTTAAATAAAAAGCCACCTTAATTTTCGGCTTGGACTTTTACAAATTCCATTAATTAATCTAATTAATTAAATTTACCTAATTTCAATTAATTGATCTTATCAATCAATTACTACACTCCAATTTCGGCTTCCTAATCTTATTAGGTTTAATTAAATTGTAACACCCCTTAACCTAACTGCAGAGCCTAAACAAGCTGATACAGTTAAGTCAAGAAATGTTAATTTTTCATCTTTACTAGAGTTATGGTTTTTTTATAAAAGTTCCCATTTTTAGCTATAAGAGAAAGAACTTGAATCATTTTAAACACACCATATATATATATATATCAAAACTGAGTACATCTGTTTACAAAACCATAACAGAGCGGCTTATTTAAAAACAAAATAGAATTTTCAAAATAAACTACAAAACAGGTTGAAGCATGGCATATGAACAAATCTCTGTCCGACCGCTCTAGAGACTCAGTCAACCTTTAAACCTGTACATTTCCACCTGCATCACAATGAATCTAATGAGCTAAAGGCTCAGTAAGATGAAACTGATGCAATAACAAATAACATATAACAAATAATATTATATGATTCTTGTGATACACCAAATGAAAGCTTCAACTTACCTCAAGTCCACTTTGTGCTAGGTGAAAAGGCCAATCTCTTTGGAAGATAGGATGTGTTAAAGGCCTAACATAATCAAATCATGTACCATTTAATATCCTTTTTATAAATCATTTAGTCTATTCTAGTTAAAGTTTATATACACTTTTCAATCTTTTGTAAAGAATTACATATCCATTATATAACCTTAGAAACAATGCACACTCCATATTTTACTACTAATTCAAGACATTAAACATTAGGGCAGCATTAAATAACTAATAATTCAAACATAATTATTAGGGCAGCCCCTAAAACATGAACACAATCCGAATTAAAATGACGTAAACTTGATTCTAACTTAAATTGATTCTAACCTTCAATTAAGCAAACTAATTGCTATTGTTTTCAATCATTCAAAGAAACTTCCAAACACAATATAAGCATTATAAAATCAATAAAACAAGTAAATTAAACAATTTCACAAGACTATCAATTTTGCTAAAAATTAGCTTAACTAGCTTGGTTTTGGTTTCAAGTGTAACTTACTTAAGTTTTCAATCATACAAAAGCATACTAAAACATGTAACCATCCAAGATACTACAAATTCATCATAAGAAACATTGAAAAAGAATATACCTTGATTAAGTTGGATTTAAGCTTCAAAATCAACGGTTTTCAAGCTTAAAAGGATGGAAACTTGTTCTAGCTTGTGTTCTATGGATTCCTATGGATTGAATTCAACTTTTGTGAGTATGAGAGTGTAGAAATTTGGGAGAAACTTAGGAGAATAAGGGCTGGTCGTTTTTGAGGTGCTTCCACAAGAAATATGGATGAAAATGATTTCTTCGACCTTTCAAAGAGAGGTAAGTGGAGGGTGATGATTGGTTGCATCATGCTTGGTGTCTTCTCATACCAAAAGCCCCGTTCATGGGCTAAGGAGATGACAAAAATTGATGCTTTGGTGTTATAATCAAGTGCAACGCGGTTTAGAATGGTTTTATGCAACCTAGTCAACCAACCAATCAAATTGCACCATTGTGCATACTTTTAGTTCTTAGCCAATGTAACATATTCAAGTAAATATTTAGGCAATTAGTCACTTTAGCATATAACTAGTATGGAGCAATACAAATAATTCATTTCATGGCCATTCAACACATCAATCTTCCTTAACCGAGATACAAAGCTTTTCACTGCAAAAAGGGCACTTAAGAATATGTTAAATCAAGAAATGAAAGTTTGATCTTCATATTTCATGTACTAATGCATGTTAAATCATAACTAAAGCATATAATAACAATTATTCATGTTCGTGCAATCATGCTATTGTATGCCATAATCAATAATAATATTGATTAGATGCATATTCATACAAAATGCTTATTATTATTTGCTATGTAGGAGAGAATTGAGAATTGGGCATTACATAAATAATCTCTTTACTTAATTGAATAATTAATTCAACCCATTGAATTAATTTAAATTCAAAATTAATCTCTATTAATTAAATAAATCCAACTACTTGGATTAATTTCTAAATTAGAAATGTTCCACTCCAAATTTGTGTATGACCCTTTAGGTTCACAACTAAGCCAGTAGTAGGCTTACAACATTTGCAACTTATGACTACCAATTATCCTAATTAATTAATTCGCTTGGAATTAGCTCCTTATTTCCAAGAGCCTCACTATCCATGAAAACACCTAGAAGTAATTATGGCAAACAAGTTTTAGGTGAAATAGCAAGTAAACCTATTTCAGTTGCGAGTCCCATACACATACGGTTCTTCCAACAACTAATCTTCTGATTGAATCTAGTGCATATATTATAAGTCAAAATCCTAAATAATTAATAACTATGATCCCATTTCAAGTTCCAATAATTCTAATGATTCAAAATTTATCCTGCCTTGGCCAAGGTCTTTGAATCACGAACTATAAAAATACAGGAGATTCTCTTATTAAAAACGCAAGTGTCGAATTCTATGTTGGCCATTGATAAACCTCCATGCACATCAGTTCAACACCTAACATACCCGCTTTATGATTGTCAAGCAATCAGAAGATATATCAAAGTTCTGCAGGATGCACACAAGGCTACCATCATGCCATAAGTCCGAGGACTAGCCGTGTGCTATCACAATACATAAATCCTTATTTTGACTAGCAAAACCTCCAACTAAGATTATCTTACAAAAGAAAAGAGTACAATACACCTAATTTAATTGGGGCATTGGCTATCCTACTCTAACATTGGTTGCCTCGCAAGAAGTGCTTGGTTTATTATCATTACCCTAACTATCTTCTTTACTTATCCTGGATCTAAAATTAAGTATTTATCATGCCACACCTTTGTGTGCTCTAAGAGTGTAAGTGAACCTTTCGGATAGGTAAGGCGAGGATGATTCGAAGTAGCATCGAAGGCCTTTTGGACATCAACAAGTATATCCCCTATTACCGTGAATAGTTTGCCAATCATGTTAAAGATATACCTATGTTTTTCCATATTAAAGATGAAAAAATCTATAGAGCACAAGAATTGGTCACCATTCCCAAGCATATCTTGAGTCACTCTAGTAGGTCTTGCTTTATCTAGTGCGTGCTTCCTGAAATTAAATAAAAATTTTGAATTAGTACTTATATCTAGATCATATAATGCTATTTCACAAGTAGTCTCCAATTGCATAAGAGATGATGAAACTCCATGAAGTGGTAAGCACTTAAGGTGACTTCTCTTGCAAGATGGCATTGCTCTTTTCAGTAGTTTCTCACTTCTCCAATTATTGTTGTTGTGAGAGGATGCTCTCCTTATCCACCATGGAGTTTGACAAAACCTTGCTCTTCTCAAAGAGTTGAGGGCAAGAAGCTTTTGATGATTGCTCTTAGGAAGGGCTTGATTGAATTACTACTATAGCTTCTTTATCTTCCACTATAGGCATTTGTGTTATTTCCACTTGTCTAGTCTTACCTAATTCATCAACTCTCAAGGGGGATTCTAACTCTTCATCACTTGTCAAAATATTAACACTACCACAATTCTTCCCCGACTTTATTAACTCAAATGTGCAAGGCAAGTTTTCTCGTTACTCATCAACTAGTGCACTAGTGAACTCACTAAGTTGGGCTTCCAATCTCTGATGTGATGTTTATGTAGTTTGGAGTCTAGCCTCAGTATTCTTCATGATTTGAGTCTGTAATTCTTCTAGATTTAACTCCTTCACTTGAGGTGGATAAGTAGGTTCACACCATGTCATATTGTGTTCATTTCCTCATGAACAGTTCAAGTGAACTTGCCATCCTTGATTATATGTGTTGGAGAAAATGTGTCATGTTGCTCATTGTAATCCCACATATATTGAGCATGATCGACCTGTGGTGTTGTCTATGGATTGCTTATTTAGTATTTTGTTCTGGCATGGAAGCTACTGTATGACTTTGCATTGCAAAAGATGTATGAGTAACATGTACTGAAAATCTATCAGTCTTCCTAGACAAGGCATTCAGTTGGCCAATAATGTGTATACATTATCATTGTATCCAATGAAGTGCCTCTAAAAGAAACAAATAAAACAACTAAAGTAAACTAGAAAAAAATAACAAAAATGGAAAAAAGAAAACAAAAATAAAGCAAGCAAAGTGGTCAAAATAGAGCCAGACTATTAACTTTGATATTACAAAAAAACACACTCCTCGTCAACGGTGCCAAAAACTTGGTGACCCTACAATAAGTGTTACAAACTGCAAGTACACAATATATAAGAGTGAACAAAGTATCGTATCCCTAGTGAGTGTGTGTGTGTGTGAGTATCAAATATAGATTACCTATGTTATATTTTACCTAATGATGTTGTGGTGGTGGTTTAAATAAAATGCAAGAACTAACAAATTAAACAAAAATAACTAAAATCCAAGGAGATTGAGGGATTGAATTCAATACTAAGGAGAGTCAAGGCATTTGTTAGTCATCCTATTTTATTATCAACCTAGTTTAATTATGATTAGGAATTATGTGGGTTGTGCGATGGTGGATCTTCCTATTATAATTGGTGCTCTCTCTTGGGATGGACCAAATTTACCCTTAGTAAGCCACCAACGCCATCTCCACTAAGAATGCCTTGAGCTTTGTGAATTCCATTGACTTTTGGTTTTCACACTTATGACTACAACATGTACCTATGTCTATATCTCTATAGGGTTCGGTCCATGGCATATACTACCCATTCCATTGCTACAACCTTATCTCTCGATCTTAATTACAATAATTAGAATCAACTCAAAATTGACCAAATCTCAAGAAGCTTTAAACGGATAGCCTATGCTGGTCACAATAAAATAAATATTCCAATCATAATAAAAATAACAACTCATAACTCCATAGAAATGGCTTTCCAAGCCTTGACAAAAAGTAGTGTAGCTCATATTGAAATTTAACAAGCATACCAAGTGTTTTCCAACATCGTGATTCTTACAAATTTCTCAAAGCTAAACAAAATAGAAGAAGAAATTAAAGTTGAAGATTATAGCTACTAGGTTATTCTTCACCTCTCCTTCAAAATCTTCAATGCCCAATGAAGCTCCTCCTTCTCTTGTCTTCAAATCCCAAGCTCCTTGGTGAATGGGTAATGAGTGTGCGAATTCTTGGTGTGGTGTATGAAAAAATATGGAGAAATGTGTGTTTTCAGTAGAGAGGAAATGCATGTGAGACTTTTGGTGTAGAGTATGCATAGGTGATGAATTATGTGTTGTATGATGTGTGAATTCAATATATGTGTGAATTGTGTGTCTTTAGTATATCTATCTAGAGCATCATATGGTAATGATGTATAGGTGTATCTAATATGTATATCTCATAAAAGATTCCAAAATTCTTGATCTATCGCCACTTATTGTAAAAAAAATGCATCAGCATCTTTTTGGTTAGCAGGGTAGCGCCTAGGCACTACACATTCTGTCCCAGATAAGTTTTTGCAGCGCCTACTTGCTGTCCCAAATCAGTTTTTACGGCGCCTATAGCCTCTTTCAACTAATTGTTCACCTCTTTCTAAGTCGAACTAGCTTTTGGCCTCTACATATGAATTGAAGCCCTGTCTGTTGGCTTTCTGTATCTTCATGAATCAGCTCAACATCACTTTTGTGGAGAACATTATGCTAGAAATATGAAGACTACACATCTAAAAGTTTATGCGACTTCTTTAACCATTTTCCTTCTTTCATGTTATTTCTTCATATCTTAGTTCCTACACATAATTATCACAAAATAAGGCATAATTATATCAATTGTAAGATAAAAACTTGTGCAATTGTGCTCATGCAGGTGTTGGAAATATCGCACTTTATGAGCCTATCAACTACCCCCAAACTTACCTTTTGCTCTCCTCGAGCAAAACTCAAAATCAAACAATCATAGGCTTAAACTTTGATCATGAATTACTAAGCTTGATCCACCAATTCAAATGCCTCTTAAATCTTTATTACACAGAAGTCCAAAGGTTAGTCACAAAGCTAGCCAAATGACACTACACAACTTGTGCTTCATCAATCTTATCATCAATTCAAAACATGTGTGTGCGTGTGAAGTGCCAACCTCAAGTTTCATGCTTACATTTTAGGTATGAATTTCACAACCAATGACTCTCATGATCAAAGCAAAGAGGTTCTAAGTTTTCCATTAGCTTACTTTTCATATAACTTTTCCACTAATGTAGACACTAGCCAACTTAAATAAAAAATACTTCAATAAACTTGTAACGTAAGACCTAGGTTTTGACTTACAAATAAAGGGTAAGGATAACACAAAACAAGAGAGCTAAGTATTTTTGCAGTTTAACATCTTTACTCTTGTAACACCCACTACTCAACAACTATATATATAAAGTATAATTTTGACATGATAGAACTTGTGTGTACGGGCGATAGTTTTTTTGTGTAACACTTTAAGAAAAGATAAATCACTTTTTACATGCACAACCCTATTTAAATACTTCCTCACATATGTCCTGTATACAACAGGGTCAATATTTATATAAAAGCATAACACTCACAACGACCATAATACATAGTACCAGTATCAAAATATAATACAACACTCAGAATATAACAAGTCAACAAAATAGCCCAACAGGTCATCATCCATGTACACACTCCCTCATACACTTGCAAGAGCTCCAATAGCTGCCTAGCCAGCAAAAGATGCTTCAAGCATCATCGTGCTCACCTCCAATACATAAACTATATAAGCTAATGCTCAACAAGTAAAAATTATGAATGTTAAAGAATAATCCGCAATATCAAGTCATGCATCTCAATGTTATGCCCACAATGCAATTCCATGCATCAAAACATTTATCTCAAAATCACTAATTTCTTAGACCCCTGACCAATGCTACTTTGCCATGCATCGAAAAAGTGCTCTGCACATCTCTATAATCCAATGACCAATAATCATATAAGCATGTAAATCCATGCACGCGAACCTGCAAATCCATGCATACTTTGGTGCACTAGTAGTGGTCAGCAAAATATTTTTCTTTCTCAGAATCATGCCGATCAATGCAAGATTTATCACAATGCTTGTATATGATGCATGCATGTGCCAATGCCCATGTATGTATGCTCAATGGACATGAATGACAGTACGTGCCCTCTGCTACGCACATATGATCTATGGCATTATATATAAATCATACATTTATTATGTCTATGCATTGTAGTTGCAAATAAATCTTTACTTACCTTTGATCGGTTGTATGTTACTTTTAAGTTTCTTAAGTATTACTCCCCAACCATAGATGCGAAATAATCTGTAAAAATACAAGATATATATCTAATTAACAAGTTCATTATATCTAATGTAGTATAAAGATCTTGAATCTCAATTTAACTAAACAACCTTACCACTTAGAAACTATAACCGAATACAACCTTCTATGTACCTTTGTTCCATATCTTAAATGTATACTAACCTCACTTAATTGATGTATTATAACTCTTACAACATTTTCCTAAAATTTAGGGATCAAATGCACCACATCTATGCTGGAACATGTTAATGAATCAAATGGGACAGATTCACCACTTCATATTTTCTTGCTGCCACATTAATTTGCATGATGATTTTGACACCCTTAGACATATTCATTCACTCCCCAATTTTTATCACACTTAGATAACATCAAAAAAAATGTAACCATGTCATATAATGGCTAAAACTCATGGATATAGCTTCCCAAGTTTAGCTCCCTTTAGAGCATACTGAAACAGATTTTTCCTACCTTAACAGTTTTACGCACTTCATGACATTAATGGTTTTGGCACACTTAAGTATATCCAATCACTCCAAAATTTTCACCACACTTATATAACATATAAAAAGATACAAAAAGTTCTTATAATTTCCAAAAAAAAATGGATTTAATATTGTAAAATCAGTCCCCTTCACATAGGACAGAATTTGAAATTCGATGGTGACAGTTTTGTGCATCTCTTCAATATCATGCCCTATTTTAATTTCTAACCGATTAAAATTTAGTCCAATACTATTAACCCAGATATAAATATGTATATTATGATAATTATAGGTTTTATTCAATATACCATATACTTTTGAAGCCTAAAACACAAGAATACAACAAGGTGACAGTTTCTACCACAAGTGTTTTCTATCAAGTATTTTCTTTGTGCACCAACGTCTATCTAATAACATAATAACACATTTATAAATAATATTCAAATTTTAATAAGACAATAAACCTCAAAATAAATCTAAAAGTCATGCCAAACCCATAGGTTAAGCTCACCTTACACAGTTTTCTACTTGAACTTAGTTATTTCTCCTTCCCTTTGCTTGTTTTGCCTCATTTTTCGGTTGGGATCACTTAGGACCTATTTAGAGAGATTTTTCTATGTATTTAGAACCTTAAATGGTGCATAAGAAGTTTCAAGTCATGGCTATTAGCTTAAGAGTGAAGAATAGGTTGAGGTACTAACTTGATAAGTCTAAGCATGAGGTGGCATAAGCTTGAGGTAGCATGTACTGGTAAAATCTGATTTTATCCCTTATCTTGCAGCTCTACTATTGTGTGTCTCACCTATTTTTATTTGGTTGCAACCTATCTTAATCACCATTCATTCCCATAGGTAATTCCTATGTCCGTTTATTCAACTCCAAACCAATTGACATCCGATTGTTAAATGATTGTCTAGTTTGCATTTTTAAAATCATATGCCCATATGGATCTTGTATTATGACACTTAAATCACATTATATCATGTCCAATATCCCAAGTATATTAATCCATAGATGTATACTTTTAAAA
>CM033110.1:10752362-10824846 GCA_019321725.1 Paulownia fortunei
GTTCACAACTAAGTTAGTAGTAGGCTTACAACATTTGCAACTTATGACTATCAATTATCCTAATTAATTAATTCGCTTGGAATTAGCTCCTTAATTCCAAGAACCTCACTATCTATGAAAACACCTAGCAAGTAATCATGATAAACAAGTTTTAGGTGAAATAGCAAGTAAACCTATTTCAGTTGTGAGTTCCATACACATACGATCCTTCCAACAACTAATCTCCCGATTGAATTTAGTACATATATTATAAGTCAAAATCCTAAATGATTCAATAACTATGATCCCATTTCAAGTTCCAATATTTTCTAATGATTCAAAATTTATCCTGCCTTGGCCAAGGTCTTTGAATCACGAACTATAAAAATACAGGAGATTCTCTTATTAAAAACGCAAGTGTCGAATTCTATGTTGGCCATTGATAAACCTCCATGCACATCAGTTCAACACCTAACATACCCGCTTTATGATTGTCAAGCAATCAGAAGATATATCAAAGTTCTGCAGGATGCACACAAGGCTACCATCATGCCATAAGTCCGAGGACTAGCCGTGTGCTATCACAATACATAAATCCTTATTTTGACTAGCAAAACCTCCAACTAAGATTATCTTACAAAAGAAAAGAGTACAATACACCTAATTTAATTGGGGCATTGGCTATCCTACTCTAACATTGGTTGCCTCGCAAGAAGTGCTTGGTTTATTATCATTACCCTAACTATCTTCTTTACTTATCCTGGATCTAAAATTAAGTATTTATCATGCCACACCTTTGTGTGCTCTAAGAGTGTAAGTGAACCTTTCGGATAGGTAAGGCGAGGATGATTCGAAGTAGCATCGAAGGCCTTTTGGACATCAACAAGTATATCCCCTATTACCGTGAATAGTTTGCCAATCATGTTAAAGATATACCTATGTTTTTCCATATTAAAGATGAAAAAATCTATAGAGCACAAGAATTGGTCACCATTCCCAAGCATATCTTGAGTCACTCTAGTAGGTCTTGCTTTATCTAGTGCGTGCTTCCTGAAATTAAATAAAAATTTTGAATTAGTACTTATATCTAGATCATATAATGCTATTTCACAAGTAGTCTCCAATTGCATAAGAGATGATGAAACTCCATGAAGTGGTAAGCACTTAAGGTGACTTCTCTTGCAAGATGGCATTGCTCTTTTCAGTAGTTTCTCACTTCTCCAATTATTGTTGTTGTGAGAGGATGCTCTCCTTATCCACCATGGAGTTTGACAAAACCTTGCTCTTCTCAAAGAGTTGAGGGCAAGAAGCTTTTGATGATTGCTCTTAGGAAGGGCTTGATTGAATTACTACTATAGCTTCTTTATCTTCCACTATAGGCATTTGTGTTATTTCCACTTGTCTAGTCTTACCTAATTCATCAACTCTCAAGGGGGATTCTAACTCTTCATCACTTGTCAAAATATTAACACTACCACAATTCTTCCCCGACTTTATTAACTCAAATGTGCAAGGCAAGTTTTCTCGTTACTCATCAACTAGTGCACTAGTGAACTCACTAAGTTGGGCTTCCAATCTCTGATGTGATGTTTATGTAGTTTGGAGTCTAGCCTCAGTATTCTTCATGATTTGAGTCTGTAATTCTTCTAGATTTAACTCCTTCACTTGAGGTGGATAAGTAGGTTCACACCATGTCATATTGTGTTCATTTCCTCATGAACAGTTCAAGTGAACTTGCCATCCTTGATTATATGTGTTGGAGAAAATGTGTCATGTTGCTCATTGTAATCCCACATATATTGAGCATGATCGACCTGTGGTGTTGTCTATGGATTGCTTATTTAGTATTTTGTTCTGGCATGGAAGCTACTGTATGACTTTGCATTGCAAAAGATGTATGAGTAACATGTACTGAAAATCTATCAGTCTTCCTAGACAAGGCATTCAGTTGGCCAATAATGTGTATACATTATCATTGTATCCAATGAAGTGCCTCTAAAAGAAACAAATAAAACAACTAAAGTAAACTAGAAAAAAATAACAAAAATGGAAAAAAGAAAACAAAAATAAAGCAAGCAAAGTGGTCAAAATAGAGCCAGACTATTAACTTTGATATTACAAAAAAACACACTCCTCGTCAACGGTGCCAAAAACTTGGTGACCCTACAATAAGTGTTACAAACTGCAAGTACACAATATATAAGAGTGAACAAAGTATCGTATCCCTAGTGAGTGTGTGTGTGTGTGAGTATCAAATATAGATTACCTATGTTATATTTTACCTAATGATGTTGTGGTGGTGGTTTAAATAAAATGCAAGAACTAACAAATTAAACAAAAATAACTAAAATCCAAGGAGATTGAGGGATTGAATTCAATACTAAGGAGAGTCAAGGCATTTGTTAGTCATCCTATTTTATTATCAACCTAGTTTAATTATGATTAGGAATTATGTGGGTTGTGCGATGGTGGATCTTCCTATTATAATTGGTGCTCTCTCTTGGGATGGACCAAATTTACCCTTAGTAAGCCACCAACGCCATCTCCACTAAGAATGCCTTGAGCTTTGTGAATTCCATTGACTTTTGGTTTTCACACTTATGACTACAACATGTACCTATGTCTATATCTCTATAGGGTTCGGTCCATGGCATATACTACCCATTCCATTGCTACAACCTTATCTCTCGATCTTAATTACAATAATTAGAATCAACTCAAAATTGACCAAATCTCAAGAAGCTTTAAACGGATAGCCTATGCTGGTCACAATAAAATAAATATTCCAATCATAATAAAAATAACAACTCATAACTCCATAGAAATGGCTTTCCAAGCCTTGACAAAAAGTAGTGTAGCTCATATTGAAATTTAACAAGCATACCAAGTGTTTTCCAACATCGTGATTCTTACAAATTTCTCAAAGCTAAACAAAATAGAAGAAGAAATTAAAGTTGAAGATTATAGCTACTAGGTTATTCTTCACCTCTCCTTCAAAATCTTCAATGCCCAATGAAGCTCCTCCTTCTCTTGTCTTCAAATCCCAAGCTCCTTGGTGAATGGGTAATGAGTGTGCGAATTCTTGGTGTGGTGTATGAAAAAATATGGAGAAATGTGTGTTTTCAGTAGAGAGGAAATGCATGTGAGACTTTTGGTGTAGAGTATGCATAGGTGATGAATTATGTGTTGTATGATGTGTGAATTCAATATATGTGTGAATTGTGTGTCTTTAGTATATCTATCTAGAGCATCATATGGTAATGATGTATAGGTGTATCTAATATGTATATCTCATAAAAGATTCCAAAATTCTTGATCTATCGCCACTTATTGTAAAAAAAATGCATCAGCATCTTTTTGGTTAGCAGGGTAGCGCCTAGGCACTACACATTCTGTCCCAGATAAGTTTTTGCAGCGCCTACTTGCTGTCCCAAATCAGTTTTTACGGCGCCTATAGCCTCTTTCAACTAATTGTTCACCTCTTTCTAAGTCGAACTAGCTTTTGGCCTCTACATATGAATTGAAGCCCTGTCTGTTGGCTTTCTGTATCTTCATGAATCAGCTCAACATCACTTTTGTGGAGAACATTATGCTAGAAATATGAAGACTACACATCTAAAAGTTTATGCGACTTCTTTAACCATTTTCCTTCTTTCATGTTATTTCTTCATATCTTAGTTCCTACACATAATTATCACAAAATAAGGCATAATTATATCAATTGTAAGATAAAAACTTGTGCAATTGTGCTCATGCAGGTGTTGGAAATATCGCACTTTATGAGCCTATCAACTACCCCCAAACTTACCTTTTGCTCTCCTCGAGCAAAACTCAAAATCAAACAATCATAGGCTTAAACTTTGATCATGAATTACTAAGCTTGATCCACCAATTCAAATGCCTCTTAAATCTTTATTACACAGAAGTCCAAAGGTTAGTCACAAAGCTAGCCAAATGACACTACACAACTTGTGCTTCATCAATCTTATCATCAATTCAAAACATGTGTGTGCGTGTGAAGTGCCAACCTCAAGTTTCATGCTTACATTTTAGGTATGAATTTCACAACCAATGACTCTCATGATCAAAGCAAAGAGGTTCTAAGTTTTCCATTAGCTTACTTTTCATATAACTTTTCCACTAATGTAGACACTAGCCAACTTAAATAAAAAATACTTCAATAAACTTGTAACGTAAGACCTAGGTTTTGACTTACAAATAAAGGGTAAGGATAACACAAAACAAGAGAGCTAAGTATTTTTGCAGTTTAACATCTTTACTCTTGTAACACCCACTACTCAACAACTATATATATAAAGTATAATTTTGACATGATAGAACTTGTGTGTACGGGCGATAGTTTTTTTGTGTAACACTTTAAGAAAAGATAAATCACTTTTTACATGCACAACCCTATTTAAATACTTCCTCACATATGTCCTGTATACAACAGGGTCAATATTTATATAAAAGCATAACACTCACAACGACCATAATACATAGTACCAGTATCAAAATATAATACAACACTCAGAATATAACAAGTCAACAAAATAGCCCAACAGGTCATCATCCATGTACACACTCCCTCATACACTTGCAAGAGCTCCAATAGCTGCCTAGCCAGCAAAAGATGCTTCAAGCATCATCGTGCTCACCTCCAATACATAAACTATATAAGCTAATGCTCAACAAGTAAAAATTATGAATGTTAAAGAATAATCCGCAATATCAAGTCATGCATCTCAATGTTATGCCCACAATGCAATTCCATGCATCAAAACATTTATCTCAAAATCACTAATTTCTTAGACCCCTGACCAATGCTACTTTGCCATGCATCGAAAAAGTGCTCTGCACATCTCTATAATCCAATGACCAATAATCATATAAGCATGTAAATCCATGCACGCGAACCTGCAAATCCATGCATACTTTGGTGCACTAGTAGTGGTCAGCAAAATATTTTTCTTTCTCAGAATCATGCCGATCAATGCAAGATTTATCACAATGCTTGTATATGATGCATGCATGTGCCAATGCCCATGTATGTATGCTCAATGGACATGAATGACAGTACGTGCCCTCTGCTACGCACATATGATCTATGGCATTATATATAAATCATACATTTATTATGTCTATGCATTGTAGTTGCAAATAAATCTTTACTTACCTTTGATCGGTTGTATGTTACTTTTAAGTTTCTTAAGTATTACTCCCCAACCATAGATGCGAAATAATCTGTAAAAATACAAGATATATATCTAATTAACAAGTTCATTATATCTAATGTAGTATAAAGATCTTGAATCTCAATTTAACTAAACAACCTTACCACTTAGAAACTATAACCGAATACAACCTTCTATGTACCTTTGTTCCATATCTTAAATGTATACTAACCTCACTTAATTGATGTATTATAACTCTTACAACATTTTCCTAAAATTTAGGGATCAAATGCACCACATCTATGCTGGAACATGTTAATGAATCAAATGGGACAGATTCACCACTTCATATTTTCTTGCTGCCACATTAATTTGCATGATGATTTTGACACCCTTAGACATATTCATTCACTCCCCAATTTTTATCACACTTAGATAACATCAAAAAAAATGTAACCATGTCATATAATGGCTAAAACTCATGGATATAGCTTCCCAAGTTTAGCTCCCTTTAGAGCATACTGAAACAGATTTTTCCTACCTTAACAGTTTTACGCACTTCATGACATTAATGGTTTTGGCACACTTAAGTATATCCAATCACTCCAAAATTTTCACCACACTTATATAACATATAAAAAGATACAAAAAGTTCTTATAATTTCCAAAAAAAAATGGATTTAATATTGTAAAATCAGTCCCCTTCACATAGGACAGAATTTGAAATTCGATGGTGACAGTTTTGTGCATCTCTTCAATATCATGCCCTATTTTAATTTCTAACCGATTAAAATTTAGTCCAATACTATTAACCCAGATATAAATATGTATATTATGATAATTACAGTTTTTATTCAATATACCATATACTTTTGAAGCCTAAAACACAATAATACAACAAGCTGATAGTTTCTACCACAAGTGTTTTCTATCAAGTATTTTCTTTGTGCACCAACGCCTATCTAATAACATAATAACACATTTATAAATAATATTCAAAGCTTAATAAGCCAATAAACTTCAAAATAAATCTGAAAGTCATGCAAACCCATAGGTTAAGCTCACCTTACACAGTTTTCCACTTGAACTTGGTTATTTCTCCTTCCCTTTGCTTGTTTTGCCTCCTTTTTCGGTTGGAATCACTTAGGACATATTTAGAGAGCTTTTTATATGTATTCATAAGCTTAAATGGGACAGAAGAAGGTTCAAGTCATGGCTGTTAGCTTAGAGTGAAGAATAAGTTGAGGTACTAGTTTGATAAGTCTAAGCATGAGGTGGCATAAGCTTGAGGTAGCATGTACTGGTAAAATCTGATTTTATCCCTTATCTTGCAGCTCTAATATTGTGTGTCTCACCTATTTTTATTTGGTTGCAACCTATCTTAATCACCATTCATTCCCATAGGTAATTCCTATGTCCGTTCATTCAATCTCTAAACCAATTGACATCCGATTGTTAAATGATTGTCTAGTTTGCATTTCTAAAATCATATGCCCATATGGACCTTGTATTTTGACACTTACATCACATTATATCATGTCCAATATCTCAAGTATGTTAATCCATAGATGTATACTTTTAAAACACCTCGATCTAATTAAATCAAATCATATAAACTTACTAGTAAAACCTTTAACACTTTCAAAATTATAACATATAATCTATTAATATCCAATATATTGACCAATCTATTCTTTTTCTTATTTAAATATAGAATTTCTTAATTAGGTTATAAGATCTCAACCACTAATATCATGTGATAGCATTAGAGGTCTAACGATTAACAATGCTACATAAGATGCCATGTGATAGCAAATTAGCAATTAAGTAACATGTAATGCATGAATCACATTGGGCAAGTGAGTAGTGTGAGGATTGGGTATTACATTCTCCCTCCGCATAGAGAACTATCTCAAGTAGCCTTATAATGTAGTTATAACAAATTCCACCTAAGGAAATTTTTCTCAATTGACATCAACAATCTAATGCACAATCTCTGAGCATATCTTGCAAAGTCTAATTTGTTTGTCCTGGTTGGCCATTGATGCATGGATGATCACAATACTAAAATAAATTTTATTTCCAATACCTGATGTAAGATTTTCTAGGAAGTGGACAAAGACCTTAAATCCACATCAGAACTAATAGACACTAATAAATCATAAAGTCTAACTGATTTCTATACATTTATCTTTCCATAGATTTCCAAGGAATACCTAGGGTAAATTGAGAAAGAATGAGAATATTTAGTTAACCTATGAACAATAACCCAATTCCATTATCATATACAAAATTCTTAAATGCCTTCCATTTCCACTGAAAAATAAAAGCAGAACTAAATCATTCCAACATATGTACTTTCACATATATCCCCTTTTTTTAGTGGCAAACCAAATATTAAAAATATATTCCATAATAACTCGTCCAGTATTCGATATCTGTACATTTTTTGAGATCACAAGCATCATTCATACCACTAAATAAACAAATAAAAAGGTACATGATCATCACTTAAAACTTAGTCTTGCAATTTCTTACTCCTCATTTTCACATCTATCTCTTATTAAGAGATTATTATCACTTATCACAAAAATCTATTTAAGTGCCTTTTATGCCTTTCATCTTAATCTTAACCTTTCATCGACCTTATTTTGAGTATTTGAAATTGGATCAATCAAGATCAGTCTAACCAATATATTAATAGACATATAATTCACAATTTACTCTAATTCATCCTCTATACAACCCTCAACTCTCATAATAGTTTACGATGTAAAATTTGTTTGAATATTAGTCTATTGAGATATTTCATTCCAATGACATATGTAGTTGTATGGATCATATAATATATTCACTTATTAATAATATCCATCCTTTCTTCAAGTTCAACTCTTTTAAGAATATAAACATTTCAAGTACTTTACTTTGTAATATCACATGTAGTATTAAATAAATAATCTAATTAACTCGAACAGTGTCGAGTAACTTTTCTATATTACATCAAACATATACCAAAACACAATGAGATACACCACTATACACAATAAATAACTTATATCTAAAGTTGGAGTCACTATTGAAGCTCAAATCATTTCTCTTTAAGTAATTAGAGATTTCTTACCACTTACCGAACCATTCAAATTTCATACACCTGTATGTAAAATGAAATAAAGCAGTAAAAACTAAGGGAAATTTTTGACTGAATACCCAATAATATCACTAAATCAGAAAACTTTTCTTATATCTATCACAATTATTGGTATTCTCTATTTCAGTACAACCTCGAAGTTTTGAATAGTTACAAGGATACTTTCTTAAGAAAAATTACAAGTCCCAAAATAAATATTGTATTACATAATCGAAAGATCGCATTTACTAAATCGAACAAATAATTTCTACTTCCTCAAAGTTTCCAAGATCATATTGAAAGGTCAATCATATTTCTCCTCGTTGTACACTAAGATATCATCGATGAATATCACTCCAAACATACCCATATAGAATCATTAAACACATTATTCATTATGTATATCAAAATAATTAAGGCATTAGTCAACCCAATGGCACAACAAGAAATGCATAATTAATTCAAACTTAAAATCAATCGTCAAGATCATAGTAGCACCTCTTAATTTATCAAATAACCTTAGTATGAAAAATTGTACTTATTACAAATTATTACTCAATTCAGTTGCAATAAATAATACATAACCTCAAGATTCATCTTTCTTCTAGGTGAATATGAAGTGGAGCTTGTTTAGGAGAAGCACTAGACCTTAATGCCTTGCTCAACATTATAACAATATAACTCAAGGTTCATCAAATTCCAATAGGTGTATATGATAAACTAAAAAGAGAGATTAGATTTGTTCTTACAACTATATCGCGGATAAAATCAGTTCATTTGTCAATAGAATGCCCAAAAATTTCTTTTCAACATGTATCAAGAGATATGAGATCACACAAATGGATTTTTAGTAAACTTGGTCATTTCTAAAAATTCTAACATAACCCAAGATTGATAACAACTCTTTCTTCATGGTAATTGTAGAAAATTATAATTTGACAATCTTCTTTATTTTCTGCAAATAGTAAATATTTTCCTACTATGGCCTCCATAAAATTTCTGAATTTTCATCACCTAGAATTTAAAAGTCTTAATCATCCTGAAATAATCCACAATGCATAATTCTCAATAAATCAATCTACACATAAGGTTATATCATAATCCTAGCTAATATAACAAAATTAACCTAAAGCACTTAAAATCTAATTAGTTGATCTTGAACTTCCAAAAGCAATTAAAACATTGTAATTGAACTCATATATATATCAAGTACCCTATCCAATCTTATTACATACTTAGTTGATAATAGAGAATATGAAGCTCCAAAGATAGAATACCAAACATAAATTTTATACCTGTTATTACTGATAGGTCCGCCTCAACATTATTTTATACAAAATCTTAAAACACATGGCTAATATTATTCATAAAATAAAAAATAAATTATACAACAAATAAAACTTACTGGCATGGTTCTGCGCCACCAATTTTAATGATCATGTACATGGACATTCAATAGAACCACAAACCGAGCTCTGATACCACTCTGTAACACCCCCGCCACTAAATATAGATATTGGTATAACAATAATTTTGACAAGGTAACACATGTGTGCATGTGTGTGTATATATATATATATATATTTACTTTTGTCAAATGTAGCACTTTGAGAAACAATAAAGTGTTTTCTCACATATAACCCTGTATATAGAAAAATTACTGTTTATATATAGTTAGCAATTTACATAATAATAATGAATGTAAAAATTAGAATATGCCCACAACACAACCCAACAGGTCGTTATCCATGTACACTGATCCTCAGAACCTGTAGGAACCCCAACAGCTTGTCCAGTAAGTCCATGGTAGTATCAAGTATCACTAGACTCACCTACAATGTATAAACTATATGAGCTAATGCTTAGCAAGTAAATATTATGCATGTCAAAGAATAATTCACAATATCAAGTCATGCATCTCAAAATGCTATGCCGACAATGCAATTCCATGCATCAAAATATTTCTCTCAAAATTATTTCTTTCTTGGGCCCCTGACAAATGCTACTATCCCATGCACTGGAAAAGAGCTCTACACATCACCATAATCCAATGGCCAATAATCATATAAGCATGCAAATCCATGATATTAATCACCATCCTCAATTATCAATCACCATTCGTAAGTATTACTCCCCAACCCTAGATGTGAAATAATTTGTAAAAATACAAGATATCAATCACCATCCTCAATTAACAAGTTCATTATACCTAATGTAGTATAAATATCTTGAATCTCAACTTAACTAAACAACCTTACCACTTAGAAACTATAACCGAATACAATTTTCTACGTACCTTTGTTCCACATCTTAAATGTATACTAACCTCACTTAATTGATGTATTATAACTCTTACAACATTTCCCTAAATGTTAGGGATCAAATGCACCACATTTATGCTGGAACATGTTAATGAACCAAATGGGACAGATTCACCACTTCATATTTTCTTGCTACCACATTAATTTGCATGATGATTTTGACACCCTTAGACATATTCATTCACTCCCCAATTTTTATCATACTTAGATAACATAAAAAAAATGTAAACATGTCATATAATGGCTAAAACTCATGGATATAGCTTCCAAGTTTAGCTCCCTTCACAGCATACTGAAACATATTTTTCCTACCTTGACAGTTTTACACACTTCATGACATTAATGGTTTTGGCACCCTTAAGTATATTCAATCACTCCAAAATTTTCACCACACTTATATAACATATAAAAAGAGACAAAAAGTTCATATAATTTCAAAACCAATGGATTTAATGTTGAAGAATCAGTCCCCTTCACATAGGACAGAATCTGAAATTCGATGGTGACAGTTTTGAGCATCTCTTCAATATCATGCCCTATTTCAATTTCTAACCAATGGAAATTTATTCCAATACTCTTAACCCATATATAAACATGTATATTATGATAATTATAGGTTTTATTCAATATACCATACACTTTGAAGCCTAAAACACAAGAATACAACAGCTGATAGTTTCTACCACAAGTGTTTTCTATCAAGTATTTGCTACCAAAAACCCTTTCTTAGTGCACCAACGCCTATCTAATAACATAATAACACATTATAAATAATATTCAAAGCTTAATAAGCCAATAAACCTCAAAATAAATCTGAAAGTCAAACCAAACCCGTAGGTTAAGCTCACCTTACACAGTTTTCTACTTGAACCTGGTTATTTCTCCTTCCCTTTGCTTTTTGCTTCCTTTTTGTTGGGATCACTTAGAACCTATTTAGATAGCTTTTTTCTATGTATTTAGAAGCTTAAATGGTGCATAAGAAGGTTAATGTCGTGGCTGTTAGCTTACGACTGAAGAATAGGTTGAGGTGCTAGCTTGATAAGTCCAAGCATGAGGTGGCATGTAGTGGTAAAATCTAATTTTCTCCCTTATCTTGTAGCTCTAATATTGTATGTCTCACTATTTTTTATTTGGTTTCAACCTATCTTAGTCACCATTCATTCCCATAAGTAATTCCTATGTCCGTTCATTCAATCTCCAAACCAATTGACATCCGATTCTTAAATGATTGCCTAGTTTGCATTTCTAAAATCATATGCACCTATGGACCTTGTATTATGACAGTTAAATCACATTATATCATGTCCAATATCCCAAGTATGTTAATCCATGGATGTATACTTTTAAAACACCTCGATCTAATTAAATCGAATCATATAAACTTACTAGTAACAACTTTAACACTTCCAAAATTATAACAAATAACCTATGAATATCCAATATATCGACCAATCTATTCTTTTTCTTATTTAAATATAGAATTTCTTAATTAGGTTATAAGATCCCAACCACTAATATCATGTGATAGCATTAGAGGTCTAACGATTAACAATGCTACATAAGATGCCATGTAAATATTAATGCAAATTAGCATATAAGTAGCATGTAATCCATGAATCACATTGGCCAAGTGAGTAGTATGAGGATTGGGTATTACATTCTCCCCTCCTTTATTAAAATTTTGTCCCCAAAATTTTACTTACCAAAAAGCTTTAGATATTTAACTATCATTTTATGCTTCCTTTCCTAAGTAGCTTCATCAGTTGATTGACTTATCCTTAGTACTTTACTAATGAGATATTCTCATCTTGAAGCTCCTTTACATCCCTTACTAAAATCTCTATAGGTCTTTTTTCATATCTTCGACCTCAGTTTAGTTCCATTGGTTCCTTCTTCAGTTGATGCCATATATTCATGATATACTTTCTTAAAATGAACACATGAAACACATTGCGAACTCCAGACATTGATGCAAAGAAGTCAAGTTTATAGGCAATATCCCCAATTCTCTCAGTAATTCAAAACAAAACCATTATATCTAGGATCAAGTTTGTATGTAACATCCCCAATTTTTTTTTCCTGCCCAAGCCGCATAATCTCTTTCATTAGAGACACCTTCAAAAATTTGATCCCCTATCATACATTGCAATGATATTCCTCTTTAATCTGCATAACTCTATGGTCACCTCTAACTAGTTCCCATACATTGGCAATTTATTCTACAACTTCTATCATTTCCCAAATGATATTCAATCTAAAAGAACACCAAATTCATTTCAATAAAATGATGACCTATATTTTTCTATTATATAATTCCTCATAGAGAACTATCCCAAGTAGCCTTATAACTGTAGTTATAAGAAATTCCACCTAAGGAAATTTTTTCTCAATTGACATCAACAATCTAATGCACAATCTCTAAGCATATCTTGCAAAGTCTAATTTGTTACTCCTGGTTAGCCATTGATGCATGGATGATCACAATACTAAAATATAATTTTGTTTCCAATACCTGATGTAAGATTTTCTAGGAAGTGGACAAAGACCTTAAATCCACATTAGAACTAATAGACACTAACAAATCATAAAGTCTAACTGATTTCTATACATTTATTTTTCCATAGATTTCCAAGGAATACCTAGGGTAAATTGAGAAAGAATGAGCATATTCAGTTAACCTATGAACAATAACATAATTCCATGATCATATACAAAATTCTTAAATGCCTTCCAATTCCACCGAAAAATAAAAGCAGAACTAAATCATTCCAACATATGTACTTTTACATATATCCCTTTTTTTTAGTGGCAAACCAAATATTCAAAATATATTCCATATTAACTCGTCAAGTATCCGATATCTGTACATTTTCTTGAGATCACAAGCATCATTCATACCACTAAATAAACAAATAAAAAGGTATATGATCATCACCTAAAACTTAGTCTTGCAATTTTTTATCCCTCATTTTCACATCTATATCTTATAAGAGATTATTATCACTTATCACAAAAATCTATTTAAGTGCCTATTATGCCTTTCATCTTAATCTTAACCTTTCATCGACCTTATTTTGAGTATTTGAAATTGGATCAATCAAGATCAGTCAAACCAAAATATTAATAAACATATAATTCACCATTTACTCTAATTCATCCTCTATACAACCCTCAACTCCCATAATAGTTTATGATGTGAAATTTGTTTGAATATTAGTCTATCGAGATATTTCATTCCAATGACATATGTAGTTGTATGGATCATACAATATATTCACTTATTAATATATCCATCCTTTCTTCAAGTTCAACTCCTTTTAAGAATATAAACATTTCAAGTACTTCGATTTTCAAATGTCACATGTAGTATTACATAAATAATCTAATTAACTCGAATAGTGTCGATTAATTTTTCTATATTTCATCAAACATATACCAAAACATAATGAGATACACCACTATACACAAAAATAACTTATATATAAAGTTGGAGTCACTATTGAAGCTCAAATCATTTCTCTTTAAGTAATTAGAGATTTCTTACCATTTAGCAAACCATTCAACTTTCATATACCTGTATGTACGATGAAATAAAGCAGTAAAAACCAAGGAGAAATTTTGACTGAATACCCAATAATATCACTAACCCAGAAAACTTTTCTTATTTCTATCACAGTTATTGGTCTTCTCTATTTCACTACAACCTTGAAGTTTTGAATAGTTACAAGGACACTTTCTTAAAAAAATTACAAGTCCAAAATAAATATTGTATTAAATAATCGAAAGATTGCATTTACTAAATCGAACAAATAATTTCTACTTCCTTAAGAAAGGTCAATCATTTCTCCTCGTTGTACACTAAGATATCATCAATGAATATCACCCCAAACATACCCATATAGAATCATCAAACACATTATTCATTATGTATATCAAAATAATTAAGGCATTAGTCAACCCAATGGCACAACAAGAAATGCATAATTAATTCAAACTTAAAATCAATCATCAAGATCATAGTAGCTCCTCTTAATTTATCAAATAACCTTAGTATGAAAAATTGTACTTATTATAAATTATTACTCAATTCAGTTGCAATAAATAATACATAACCTCAAGATTCATCTTTCTTCTAGGTGAATATGAAGTGGAGCTTGTTTATGAGAAGCACTAGACCTTAATGTCTTGCTCAACATTATAACAATATAACTCAGGGTTCATCAAATTCCAATAGGTGTATATGATAAATTAAAAGAGAGATTAGATTTGTTCTTACAACTATATCGCGGATAAAATCAGTTCATTTGTCAATAGAATGCCCGGAAATTTCGTTTCAACATGTATCAAGAGATCTGAGATCACACAAATAGATTTTTAGTAAACTTGGTCATTTCTAAAAATTCTAACATAATCCAAAGATCAATAATAACTCTTTCTTACAACTCTCTTTCACGGTAATTATAGAAAATTATAATTTGACAATCTTCTTTATTTTCTGTAAATAGTAAACATTTTCCTACTATGGCCTCCATAAAATTTCTGAATTTTCATCACCTAAAATTTAAAAGTTTTAATTTGTAATGCCCAATTCTCTCCTACATAGCAAATAATTAGCATCTTTCATGAATATGCATCTAATCAATGTGTATTATTGAATTATAGCATACAAATAGCATGATTGCACGAACTTGAATAATTGTTATTATATGCTCCAATTATGATTTAAAATGCATTAGTACATGAAATATGAGATCAAACTTTTGTTTCTTGATTTAACATATTCCTTAAGTGCCTTTTTGCAGTGAAAAGCTCGATATCTCGGTTAAGGTAGATTGATGTGTTGAATGGCCATGAAATGAATTATTTATATTGCTCCATACTAGTTATATGCTAAAGTGATTAATTGCCTAAATATTTACTTGAAATATGTTACATTTGGCTAAGAACTAAAAGTATGCAAAATGGTGTAATTTGATTGGTTTGTTGACTAGGTTGCATAAAATCATTCTAAACCGCATTGCACTTGATTATAACACCAAAGCATCAATGTTTGTCATCTCCTTAGCCCATGAATATGTCTTTTGGCATGAGAAGACACCAAGCATGATGCAACTAATCATCACCCTCCACTTACCTCTCTTTGAAAGGTCAAAGAAATCATTTTCATCCATATTTCTTGTGGAAGCACCTCAAAAATGACCAACCCTTATTCTCCTAAGTTTCTCCCAAATTTCTACACTCTCATACTCACAAAAATTGAATTCAATCCATAGGAATCCATAAAACACAAACTAGAACAAGTTTCCACCCTTTTAAGCTTAAAACCCGTTGATTTTGAAGCTTAATTCCAACTTAATGAAGTATATTATTTTTCAATGTTTCTTATGATGAATTTGTAGTATCTTGTATGGTTACATGTTTTGGTATGTTTTTGTATGATTGAAAACTTAAGTAAGTTACACTGGAAGCCAAAATAAAGCTAGTTAAGCTAATTTTTAGCAAAATTGATAGTCTTTTGAAATTGTTTAATTTACTTGTTTCTATTGATTTTGTAATGCTTATATTATGTTTGAAAGTTTATCTGAATGATTGAAAACAATAGCAATTAGTTTACTTAATTCAAGGGTACAATCAATTTAAGTTAGAACCGAATTTACGTCATGTTAATTTGAATTGTGTGCATATTTTAGGGGCTGTCCTAATAATTATGTTTGAATTATTAGTTATTTAATGGCTGCCCTAATGTTTAATGTCTTGAATTAGTAGTAAAATATGGAGTATGCATTGTTTTAAGGTTATGTAATTGATATGAAGTTGTTTACAAAAGATTGAAAAATGTATATGAACTTTAACTAGAATAGACTAAATGATTCATAAAAAGGATATTAAATGGTACATGATTTGATTATGTTAGGTCTTTAACACATTCTATTTTCCAAAGAGATTGGTCTTTTCACTTGCCACAAAGTGGACTTGAGGTAGGTTGAAGCTTCCATTTGCTGTATCACAAGAATTATA
Source organism: Paulownia fortunei (assembly GCA_019321725.1). Lineage (NCBI taxonomy): Eukaryota > Viridiplantae > Streptophyta > Magnoliopsida > Lamiales > Paulowniaceae > Paulownia > Paulownia fortunei. The sequence continues at coordinate 10,768,982 of CM033110.1, forward strand.
TAATGTTGTTCATGTTTTAATGTGATTGTTATTATTTGTCAAATGATGTAATATTTGATGCATTTATGGTTCATGAAGCATGACACTATTAAGAATATAATGAGGTTTTTGAAAAGAAAGTATGGTACTTGATTGATGGTCGGGTAGACAAGGGACGCGGGAGGGACCGGCGGACCCAACAAATGGTGGCAAATACTTGAGGTTGAAAAATCGGTATAGGAAAGCCACAATGAATGAGATAGAATATGGCTAATACTTGAGGTTGAAAGACCAAGTATGGAAACCCTGTATTAGTTCTCTTATTGGCCAATCATTATGAATAGGTTCGAAAACCACGATCTATCACTATTAGTTAGGTACCACACTTCAAGGGCCCTAAAGAATGATTTATGAAAGAAAGTTATTAAATTAAATATTTCATTTAATCATTTATGTGATTGGTATATACGGTATTTGTTATTGCATTAGTTTCACCTTACTGAGCCTTTAGCTCATTAGATTCATGTGATGCAGGTGGAAATGTACAGGTTTAAAGGTTGACTGAGCCTCTAGAGCGGCCGGACAGAGATTTGTTCATATGCCATGTTTTGAGCTATTTTGTAGTTTATTTTGAAAACTCTGTTTTGTTTTTTAAATAAGCCGCTCTGTTATGGTTTTGTAAACAAATGTACTCACTTTTGATATATGTATATGGTGTGTTTAAAACGATTCAACTTCTTTCTCTTATAGCTAAAAATGAGAACTTTTATTAAAACCATAACTCTAATATTAGGAAAAATTAATATTTCTTGACTTAACTGTATCAGCTTGTTTAGGCTCTGCAGTTAGGTTAAAGGGTGTTATAATTTGTGGTATAAGAGCGGAGGTTTAGTCGTTCCTGTAGATTGAAGAAGGCATATGAACACATCCTGGCTGGGAAACTTGGTCAACTACTTATTTATTTGCCTTTATGTTTATTTGATTATATTTCATTCCATGTTACTGTCATGATTATGCATTTATTATTGGCTAATGAATGGAATGAGATTGGGTAATGCATATCAGGTCATGGCAGAAAGATAATGGATGATCATGAGGGTAATCATAGTGTGGTGGACAATTTAACTGATCTCATTCAACAACAAACTAGAATGCATGGTGAACAGATACAACAATTTCTAGATATGCAACAAAGAACCCAAGAACAGAATTAGCGACTTCCTCCACCACAAGCTTGACAGGATCCTTCATAGGCTGCATATTAGAAGTTTAGAAAGACGAAACCTATTGATTTTATTGGTAGGTCTAATCCTATGGTTGTAGAGGAATGGGTGCTATCTATGATTTTACTATCTTTGACTAAATGAGAATTGATAATGCTGAGAAGGTACTCTGTGTAATCTTCTTGTTTAAGAAGGATGCTAGAACCTGGTGGGAAGGAGCTAAACTTGCAGTGAATATGGAAGAGATAACTTGGGAGAGGTTTAAAATAATATTTTATGATAAGTATTTCACTAGAGATGCTAGGTCGCTCAAAGTAAAAGAATTTTTGTAGTTAAAACAAGGAGGGATGTCTGTATATGATTATGTGAGAAACTTTGAACAGGGTTGCAAGTACGTGCCATACATCGCCAGAGACAACAATGAGAAGATGGATCATTTCTTGAGGGGCCTTAATCCTGAAATTACAAGAGATGTGAGAATGTCTTCAGTAACAGAGTTTAGAGAACTGGTGGACAAGGCTTTGATGGCTGATTTAGATGAGAAAGAGATTGAGAAATTCCAACAACAAAAGAAGCAAGTATTCACTCCAAGAAATCTAAACCAGTGGAAGAAAGGAGAGCAAAAATTAAGCCAAGGGAATGAAAAGCGTCCTAGAGTTGGACAGACTTCTTCTACAATTGAAAGGCCTAAATGTACTAAGTGTGGGAAGAATCATTTTGGGGAATGCTATAGTGGTACTAATCGTTGCTTTAAGTGTAAAAAGCCTGGACATATAGCAAAGGATTGCCCAACAGTACAGGGGAAAGTGTGATTGTTCCATCCGGGGAAGAAATGGATTTCAACCAAATGTTAAGGGCTCGTTCTATTCAGATTAGTGATAGGACTCTTTATGCAGATCTTGTTGTTTTACCGATGCTAAATTTTGAGGTTATTCTAGGTATGGATTGGCTTACCAAATATCATGCAATAATTGATTGTAATAAGAAGATTGTGATTTTTCAGCCACCTGGGGAAGAACAGTTTATGTTTAATGGTATCTCATTCTTACAGTCCTTACCAATTATATCTGCTTTGAAAGCTCAAAAGATGTTGAATAAAGGTTGTGTTGGATATTTGGAAAGTGTTCTCGACACCTCAGTTGAAGCACAATTGAACCCAAAAAATGTAGATGTGGTTCAAGAATTTCTTGAGGTATTTTCAGATGATTTAGCGGGACTACCACCGAATCGAGAGATTGAATTTGTGATTGATGTTATGCCAAGAACTACTCCTATTTCTAAAGCACCATACCGAATGGCACCAACAGAATTGAAAGAGTTAAAAGTTTAATTGCAAAAATTGCTTGATAAGGGTTTTATTCGCCCTAGTTATTCTCCTTGGGGAGCACTTGTGTTGTTCGTGAAAAATAATGATGGTACATTATGGTTGTGCATTGATTATAGAGAGTTGAATAAAATAACAGTCAAGAATAAGTATCCACTCCCAAGAATAGATGATTTGTTTGATCAATTGCAGGGAGCATCTCTATTTTCTAAGATTGATTTGCGCTCTGGGTATCATCAATTGAAGATAAAGGAAGAAGACATCCCAAAGACTGCATTCCGAATAAGGTATGGACATTATGAATTTCTAGTGATGCCTTTTGGTTTAACCAATGCCCATGCAGCTTTTATGGATCTAATGAATAGGGTGTTCAAGCAATACCTTGATAAATTTGTGATTATATTTATTGATGATATCCTAATTTATTCACGGGATAAAGAAGAGCACAAAGAACATTTGAAGATTGTGCTGCAAGTTCTTAAGGAAAAATAGTTGTATGCTAAATTCAAGAAATGTGAGTTTTGGCTTGAACAAGTGGTATTCCTAGGTCATGTAGTATCCAAGGATGGTATTTCTGTTGATCCGAGCAAGGTAGAAGTTGTCATTAAGTGGCCAACACCAACAAATGTATCAGAAGTAAGGAGTTTCTTGGGATTAGCAGGGTACTATCGATGATTTATTCAAGGGTTTTCAAAGATAGCAACTCCAATGACAATGTTTACAAGAAAGAATGTGAAGTTCTTGTGGACCGATGCTTGTGAAAGAAGTTTTCAAGAACTGAAACATAAATTGACTACAACTCATGTTCTTACCATTCCAACTGGAATTGGTGGATTCATGGTGTATAGCGATGCTTCAAAAAATAGTTTGGGTGTTGTTTTAATGCGAAATGGGAAGGTTATTGCCTATGCTTCAAGGCAATTGAAGGAATATGAAAAGAATTATCCAACCCATGATTTGGAACTTGCTGCTGTGGTTTTTGCCTTGAAAATTTGGAGACATTATTTGTATGGTGAGAAGTGTGAGATATACACAAATCATAAGAGTTTGAAGTACTTTTTTACACAAAAAGAGCTGAATATGAGACAAAGAAGATGGTTAGAACTTGTGAAGGATTATGATTGTGTGATCAACTATGATCCTGGTAAAACGAATGTGGTTGCAAATGCATTGAGCAGAAAATCCAGGTCTTCTCTTTTTATTATACAAAAGTCAATATTATTGGATTTGCAAAGATTAGAGCTTGAAATTATACCTAAAGGGAAAAAGTGTTCGCTGTCAGCTTTAGTGTTGAGACCTACGCTTCAAGATAGAATTAGAGAAGGTCAAAAGGTGGATATGCATTTGTGTAGATTGAAAAGAATGATTGAGATTGGAAAGAGGACAGACTTCTCTGTTACTGATGATGGGATTATTCGATATAAAGGGAGACTGTGTGTGCCATTTGATAAGGCCATGAAAGGAGATATTTTAGAAGAAACTCATACTACTCCTTACTCGGTACACCCAGGTAGCACAAAAATGTACAAGGATTTACATGTACAAGGTTGTGACAAAGAGTGGTATCAAAGCCCAGGTCTTGATTCTGTAGACTGTCCATGTACATGATCTTAGAACTTGTGGAGCACAGCTGTAATGCCCAATTCTCAATTCTCTCCTACATAGCCAATAATAAGCATTTTGCATGAATATGCATCTAATCAATGTGCATTATTGAATTATGGCATACAAATAGCATGATTGCACGAACATGAATAATTGTTATTATATGCTTCAGTTATGATTTAACATGCATTAGTACATGAAATATGAGATCAAACTTTTATTTCTTGATTTAACATATTCCTTAAGTGCCCTTTTTGTAGTGAAAAGCTCGGTATCTCGGTTAAGGAAGATTGATGTGTTGAATGGCCATGAAATGAATTATTTGTATTGCTCCATACTAGTTATATGCTAAAGTGATTAATTGCCTAAATATTTACTTGAAATATGTTACATTTGGCTAAGAACTAAAAGTATGCACAATGGTGCAATTTGATTGGTTGGTTGACTAGGTTGCATAAAACTATTCTAAACCGCATTGCACTTGATTATAACACCAAAGCATCAATTTTTGTCATCTCCTTAGCCCATGAACGTGGCTTTTGGCATGAGAAGACACCAAGCATGATGCAAAGAAAGGTCAAAGACACCCTCCACTTACCTCTCTTTGAAAGGTCAAAGAAATCATTTTCATCCATATTTCTTGTGGAAGCACCTCAAAAACGACCAGCCCTTATTCTCCTAAGTTTCTCCCAAATTTCTACACTCTCATACTCACATAAATTGAATTCAATCCATAGGAATCCATAGAACACAAGCTAGAACAAGTTTCCATCATTTTAAGCTTGAAAACCGTTGATTTTGAAACTTAATTCCAACTTAATCAAAGTATACTCTTTTTCAATGTTTCTTATGATAAATTTGTAGTATCTTGGATGGTTACATGTTTTAGTATGCTTTTGTATGATTGAAAACTTAAGTAAGTTACACTTGAAGCCAAAACCAAGCTAGTTAAGCTAATTTTTAGCAAAATTGATAGTCTTGTGAAATTGTTTAATTTACTTGTTTCTATTGATTTTGTAATGCTTATATTGTGTTTGGAAGTTTCTTTGAATGATTGAAAACAATAGCAATTAGTTTGCCTAATTGAAGGTTAGAATCAAGTTTACGTCATTTTAATTAGGATTGTGTTCATGTTTTAGGGGCTGCCCTAATGTTTAATGTCTCGAATTAGTAGTAAAATATGAAGTATGCATTGTTTTTAAAGTTACATAATTGATATGTAATTCTTTACAAAAGATTGAAAAGTGTATATAAACTTTAACTAGAATAGATTAAATGATTTATAAAAAGGATATTAAATGGTATATGATTTGATTATGTTAGGCCTTCAACACATCCTATCTTCCAAAGAGATTGGCCTTTTTACTTAGCACAAAGTAGACTTGCGGTAAGTTGAAGCTTTCATTTGCTGTATCACAAGAATCATATAATGTTGTTCATGTTTTAATGTGATTGTTATTATTTGTGAAATGATGTAATGTTTGATGCATTTATGGTTTATGAAGCATGATACTATTAAGGATATAATGATGTTTTTGAAAAAAAAGTATGGTAGTTGATTGATGGTCGGGTAGACAAGGGACGCGGGAGGACCGGCGGACCCAACAAATGGTGGCAAATACTTGAGGTTGAAAAATCGGTATAGGAAAGCCACAATGAATGAGATAGAATACGGCTAATACCTGAGGTTGAAAGATCAAGTATGAAAACCCCGTATTATTTCTCTTATTGGCCAATTATTAAGAATAGGTTCCGAAAACCACGGTCTATCGCTATTTAATTTGGTACCACACTTCAAGGGCCCTAAAGAATAATTTATGAAAGAAAGTTATTAAATTGAATATTGCATTTAATCATTTATGTGATTTGTATGTACGCTATTTGTTATTGCATCAGTTTCACCTTACTGAGCCTTTAGCTCGTTTGATTGATGTGATGTAGGTGGAAATGTACAGGTTTAGAGGTTGACTGAGTCTCTAGAGCGGCCGGACAGAGATTTGTTCATATGCCATGCTTCGACGTGTTTTGTAGTTTATTTTGAAAACTCTGTTTTGTTTTTAAAGTAGTCGCTCTGTTATGGTTTTGTAAATAGATGTACTCAGTTTTGATATATGTATATAGTGTGTTTAAAATGATTCAAGCTCTCTCTTATAGCTAAAAATGGGAACTTTTATTAAAACCATAACTTTAGTATTGATGAAAAATTAACATTTCTTGACTTAACTGTATTAGCTTGTTTAAGCTCTGTAGTTAGGTTAAGGGCTGTTACAACAGCCATGCTAGTAAGTTTTATTTTATGTTATATTGCATTATATATTTCATGAATTATATTGGCCATTTGTTGTAAATAGAATGGTATTGCAGTCATGGTGAGAACAAGGGGTGAAAGTAGTAGTGGAGCCAGAACCCAGGAGTGCAGACACCTATTCTGAATAATGTTCGTGATGTTATCATCAATTGACTTATAGAGCTTGTTGAATGACAATCAGAGCAAATTCAGTAACTTATCCAGCAGAGGTATATGGGTGGACAACCAAGGGCTGAAATGGTTCAACCATAACCCCAAGTAGAATAGGTGGAGATAGTTGGGAAAATATTCAGAAAACTAAACCCACCGGTGTTTGAGAATGCACTAGATCCTACAGCTGCTGAGGATTGGTTGAGAACTATTGAAAATATGTTTCACTACAGTAGAGTTTCAGAAAAAGAGAAAGTGATGTGTGCATCCTTTTAGTTCGAGGCAGTGCTGGACATTGGTGGGATACAATGAGAAGCATCGAAGACATCACTGTTATGACTTGGGATAGATTCAAAGATTTATTTTGAAATAAATACTTCACAGCTCCAGTTCGTGCAATGAAGATAAATGAATTTATACAGTTACGACAAGGAACTATAACTATGGGAGAATATATTCGCAAGTTTGAACCACTATCCAGATTTGCCACACATATGGTCAATACTGATGCATTAAAAGTTGAAAGGTTTCTTGAAGGCTTGAGACCAAAGCTATATAGAGATATGAATATGGAAGGAATCTAAGGAGTGACATACTCACAAGTTGCTCAAAGAGCTTTAGTGGCAGAACAAGCTGAACTTAGAATTTCTCGTGCTTAGGAGATTTGATGCTAATTTAAGTAAGGATAGGGGCAACGATGGGTTGGAAATGAAAAGAAGAGACCATTTCAAATGCAGAATCAAAAATCTAAATTCTAACTTGGACAAGGGCAACAATAGTGGGATCAGAGTAAGTGTATAAAGATTGATCAAGGCAAGGCACCGATGTCGCAACCTGCTTGTCCTAAATGTGGTGGTCACCACAGTGGAGTCTACCCGATGGAGACTAGAACCTGCTTTGTGTGTGGGAAGGTTGGATATATTGCCAGAGCATGTCCAGATAATCCAAATCCTATAGGATAAAGAAAAGTGCCAGCTAGAGTCTTTACCATCACTAGATCAGATGCTGAGACGAACCCATCAGTGGTAACAGGTAAATTCTCTATCTTTGGTACTCCAGCATTTATATTGTTTGATTCTGGAGCTACACACTCATTTATATCCACTGAGTATGTGAAGAGGCTGGGTAGAGTACCTGATACTGTTGAGGTCAGTTACAATGTGATAATCCCTTCTAGAGACTCAGAACAAACTAACCATGTTTTAAGACATTGTGCTATTCCCATTAAAAATAGAGAACTCTATGCTAATTTAATTGTATTGACCATGAATGACTATGATATGATTTTGGGTATGGATTGGTTGTCAAAGTATCGGGCTAAAATAGATTGTCTAAAAAAGACAGTAACTTTTTAACCTCCTGGTAAGGAACCGTTCACCTTTATTGGAATCATACAAAGTTTTAAATTCCCAATTATATCAGCATTAAGAGCACAAAGATTATTAGATAGTGGTTGTGAAGGATATTTGGTGAGTGTTATGAGCATTGAAGAACAACACCATCCTATCCTCAGTGAAGTGCCAGTTGTTCGGGAATATCCAGAAGTATTTTCTGATGATTTTCCTGGATTACCACCAGACCGTGAGATAGAGTTTGTCATTGAACTAAATCCAGGAACACATACAATATCTAAAGCTCCATACCGAATGGCACCAGCTGAGTTGAAAGAATTGAAGATACAAATACAGGAATTATTAGATAAAGGTTTTATCAGACGTAGCTTTTCACTATAGGGTGCACCAATTCTATTTGTGTGTAAGAAGGATGGTACAGTGCAACTGTGTATAGACTACCTAGATTTAAATAAAGTTACAATCAAGAATAAGTATCCTCTGCCTAGGATAGAAGACTTATTTGATTAGCTCCAAGGTATATTTTCAAAAATTGATCTACGATCTGGGTACAATCAACTGAAAATAAAAGAGGATGATGTCACCAAGACAGCATTTAGCACGAGATATGGACATTATGAATTTTTGGTGATGCCATTTGGGTTGACAAATGCTCCAGCAGCTTTTATGGATTTGATGAACCGGGTATTTAAAAATTTTCTTAATAGATTTGTTATTGTGTTTATTGATGATATCTTGATTTACTCTAGCACAAAAGAAGAACAAGGTGAACATCTAAGAATGATTTTAGAGGTTTTGAAAGAGAAACAACTATATGCTAAATTTAAGAAATGTGAATTTTGGATTGATCGAGTGGTATTTCTAGGACATGTAATATCAGGAGCAGGAATATCTGCAGATCCAAGTAAAGTAGAAGCTATTAATAGTTGGTTACAACCTACTAATCCTTCAGAAGTACGAAGTTTTCTGGGTTTAGCTGGATATTACCGTAGATTTGTTGAAGGATTCTCCAAGATAGCTTCTCCTTTGACACAATTAACCATAAAATGTGTGATATTTAAATGGACAGATGCTTGTGAGAAAAGTTTTCAGGAATTGAAGAAGAGGTTAACTTCAGCTCCTATTCTTTCTATTCCATCGGGTACTGGAGGCTTTGTGGTTTATAGTGATGCTTCAAAAAATAGGTTGGGATGTGTATTGATGCAAAATGGTAAAGTAGTTGCATATGCATCCAGACAGCTTAAAGAGTATGAGAAGAATTATCCCACACATGATTTAGAGCTTGTTGCGGTGGTGTTTACACTTAAGATATGGAGACATTATTTGTATGGTGAACGATGTGAGATATATACTGATCACAAGAGCTTAAAATATTTCTTCACCCAAAAAGAGTTAAATATGCGACAGCGAAGATGGTTGGAGTTAGTGAAAGATTATGATTGTGTTATGTACTATCATCTTGGTAAGGCTAATGTTATGGCTGATGCATTGAGTAGGAAATCAACACAAAATACTGCAGTTTTAGCTTTGACTCAGAAATCAGAGTTAATTGAACTACAGAAAATGGATGTAGAAATTGTACAATAGGGATCAATAGAGGCCAAATTTGCAGTTTTAACACTCCAACCGACTTTGATTGATAGAATTCAACAGGAATAACAAGTTGATGAATATGTTACTAAATTGATAAAAGATATGGCTTTAGAAAAGTTTTCTGATTTTCAGATGTCAGAGAATGGTATCTTGCGGTTTCGAAAAAGGTTATATGTGCCTAATGCAGATAACATTCGGGAACATATTTTGGCAGAGGCACATTCAACACCATATTCAGTGCATCCAAGAGCTACTAAAATGTATAGAGATTTGATAACGCATTACTAGTGGCCAGGTATGAAAAGAGATGTTGCTCAATTTGTAGAACAATGTTTGATATGTCAAAAAATAAAGGCAGAACATCAAAGACCAGCAGGAACCTTGCAACCTTTATTTATTCCAGAGTGGAAATGGGAAATAATTACAATGGATTTCGTGTCGAGATTACCTAAAACAGTTAAAGGTCATGATGCTATTTGGGTTATCATTGACAGGCTAACTAAATCTGCTCACTTTCTTCTAGTATATTCTACTTATTCCATGGACCGTTATGCACAGATATATATACAGGAAGTGGTCAGACTTCATTGGGTACTACTATCTATTATTTCTAATAGAGATTCAAGGTTTTTGTCTATGTTCTGGAAGAGTTTACACAAGTCATTGGGAACACAATTATCTTTCAGTACTGCATATCATCCTCAGACTGATGGACAATCAGAGCGAACAATACAAACATTGGAAGATATGCTTTATGATACCCGAGCCTCTTACTACTCACATGGCCAAATATGATTCATGCATTACATGTTAATTGCGTGCTATTTGCATTGATATGACGTCATATAATTCATTTAATTTTATACGGCATTTTTAATCATTAAACTTAAATTTGAAGCTCTCGCACGGTATTGATTATCGAATCCCCTAACCTAAGTGGTTGATTTTGTATTGACATAAGAAGAAATTGAGGTATCAATATAGTGAATAGGGCTAGGTTACACGTGGTAACTTTAGGAGTTCGAAAGGTGTCACCGAAAAGTTTATAGAAAGTAAGTCGGTTCGATCATGAATTTTAATATTATATGTATATTTAAATCATACACTTGGGACACACTAGACATACAATACTATAATTTAAATATTATATAACTAGGTTCATAGGTTTGTAACACTATCGGTGCACAAACTTATCAATCGGGCAAGAACTGATGATTTTTCTGGTGAAGAACCTAAATAGGTCATAAGTGATTCCAACCGAAAAGGAGGCAAAGCAAGCAAAGGGAAGGAGAAATAACCAAATTCAAGTAGAAAACTGTGCAAGGTGAGCTTAATCTACGGGTTTGGCATGACTTTCAGATTTATTTTGAGGTTTATTGGCTTATTAAGCTTTGAATACTATTTATAAATATGTTAGGATGTTATTAGATAGGCTTTGATGCATAAAGAAAGGGTTTGTGGTTGGAAATATTTGATAGAAAACACTTGTACTAGAAACTATCACCTTGTTGTATTCTTGTGTATGGTATATTGAATAAAACCTGTAATTATCATCGTATACATGTATATATATGAGTTAAGAGTATTGGAATGAATTTTGATCGGTTTGAAATTGAAATAGAGAATGATATTGGAGAAACACTCAAACTGCCAAAGTAACAAAATCTGTTTTGGTGTGCTGTGAAGGAGACTGAATTAGGGGAGTTAAATCCATTAGTTTTTGCAAGAATATAACCTGGTTGTCTCTGTGTATATGTTATATAAGTGTGGTAAAAATTTGGGAGAGATTGAATATACGTAAGGGTGCCAAAACCATTAATGTCATGAAGTGTGCAAAACTGTCATGGTAGAAAAACAATCTGTTTCAGTATGTTGTGAAGAGAGCTGAACTTGGGAAGCTATATCCATGATTTTTAGCAATTATATGAGATGGTTACATTTATATACATGTTATCTAAGTGTGGTAAAAATTTGGGAGTGATTGGATATGCTTAGGGATGTCAAAATTATCATGCAACTAAATTGGACAGCAAGTAAATATGAAAATGTGAATCTGTCTCATTTGATAACATAGCATATTTCAACCTAGACATGTTGCTATTGAGTGTTAACAATTAGGTACATGATATTAGAGTTATAATACTTCAATTATATGATGTTTACATGTATCTAAGATGAGAAATTAAGGTATTGGAGGAACTAGATTGAGTTTTAGTTTGCAAAACCTAGATAGCTTGGTGTTTAAGGTCTTAGTATGATATTTTATGCTTTCAACTTGCCAAATTGGAATGGTGCTTGATGTTGGGTAATATTACAGGCTATTTTACATCTAAGATTGGATGGGAACAATAAACAAATCTAGACTAAGCCATCAACCAAGTGAAAGGTAAGTAAAGATCCATTTGCAACTACAATGCAAGAACATAGTATGTCTTGAAGCATGTATACCTAGTTTGTTAATGATATTAAATTTGATTGAGAGTCTTATGATTCTTGAAACATATTGAGAGCAAGATGACTTACATTTCATATTGAACATATCATTCATGAGCATTTACTTGTGCATGCACGGTATATGAGTATAGTGGAGGTTCTTGCATGCACGATATGATTTGAGACATGGTTTTCAAAAAGAAAATATTTTGGTTGGCCACTACTAGTGTACCGAGGCATGCGAGGTGTGTTTATATGATATTTTGGGGCACCATGAGTGTTACTTCTCGGAGGATCATAGGGGTTGACATGGGGTGTGCCTCTGGTGGTCACGAGAGGGTGAACCACTTGACTGTGCCCTTATTGGCTCTGCTAGTGGGAAGACTTCTGGAGGATCACAGGGGAAGACAGGGGGTGGACCTCTAGTGATCCCAGGAGATGGCCCTTGGATTGAGTCAATTTGTTTATGACCATGTGATTATTGATGTTATTCAGAGCTCTATCCGGTGCAGAGTAGGTGGGCCAAGGGCCCAATAAATGAAGTGATTTTTATAAAAACTTTTTGATTTATGAGTACTCAATTTGATACATTTATAGCATCATATCTTAGAGTTGAGTTGCATGAGATTTTACATCATACTCTTGTCATGCATGATTTTTACTTATTGAGGGTTAGCTCATGTAGTTCATGCATTGTAGGTGATCATGGTGAGACTTGAGACCTCTGGTTTACTGGCTGGCAGTGGAGCTCTTACAGGATTTCAAAGATCAATGTACTTGGATGACGACCTGTTGGGCTATTTTGTGGGCTGTGTTTTTTATTTTACAGTTATTGTATTATATTAGTGACTTTATCCTGTATATCACTTTCAAAACTCCTTTGCGATAGTGAGTTTGGGTTTGTGATGGTTTTGATAGACTTGGTTAATGTTTAATAACTACATATGTATATACAGTGTGACAGGATATGAAAGCACTTTACTTTTATCAATGTTTTGTTAAACTGAGTAGAAAAAAAAGTTATACACATGCATACATGCACAAATTGTGTTGTACAGGTTGTTTATATATATATATATATTATATATTATTGGGAGGTTGTGACAATAGCTCCCATGAAAGATGTTATGAGATTTGGAAAGAAAGGAAAACTCAGCCCAAGGTATGTCGGACAATTCGAAATTCTCGAAAGAGTTGGTGACAAAGCTTATAGAGTGGCCTTACCTCCATCATTATCTAGTGTTCACAATGTTTTCCATGGGTCTATATTGAGAAAGTATATTTCAAACCCTTCTCATGTGTTGAGTTATGAACCGTTGGAATTGACTCCTAATTTAGCCTATGAAGAGAAATCAGTGCAAATTTTGGATCAGGAGGAAAAAGAGTTGAGAACAAAAAGATTCAACTTGTTAAAGTATTGTGGAGAAATCATTCTATAGAAGAGGCCACGTGGGAAAGAGAAGAAGAAATGCAGAGCAAGTATCCAGAATTATTTGGTACGTCAATTTTTGAGGACGAAATTTTTATAAGGAAGGAAGGATTGTAATGCCCAATTCTCTCCTACATAGCCAATAATTAGCATCTTGCATAACTATGCATCTAATCAATGTGTATTATTGAATTATGGCATACAAATAGCATGATTGCACGAACATGAATAATTGTTATTATATGCTTCAGTTATGATTTAACATGCATTAGTACATGAAATATGAGATCAAACTTTTATTTCTTGATTTAACATATTCCTTAAGTGCCCTTTTTGTAGTGAAAAGCTCGGTATCTCGGTTAAGAAAGATTGATGTGTTGAATGGCCATGAAATAAATTATTTGTATTGCTCCATACTAGTTATATGCTAAAGTGATTAATTGCCTAAATATTTACTTGAAATATGTTACATTTGGCTAAGAACTAAAAGTATACAAAATGGTGCAATTTGATTTGTTTGTTGACTAGGTTGCATAAAATCATTCTAAACCGCATTAGATTCATTCTAAGCCTCTAGAGCGGCCAGACAGAGATTTGTTCATATGCCATGTTTCGAGCTGTTTTGTAGTTTATTTTGAAAACTCTATTTTTGTTTTTTTAAATAAGCCGCTCTGTTATGATTTTGTAAACAGATGTACTCAATTTTGATATATGTATATGGTGTGTTTAAACGATTCAAGTTCTTTCTCTTATAGCTAAAATGAAAACTTTTATTAAAATCATAACTCTAATATTGATGAAAAATTAACATTTCTTGACTTAACTGTATCAGCTTGTTTAGGCTCTGCAGTTAGGTTAAGGGGTGTTACATAATTATCCTGAAATAATCCACAATGCATAATTCTCAATAAATCAATCTACACATAAGGTTATATCATAATCCTAGCCAATATAACAAAATTAACCTAAACTCTTAAAATCTAATTAGTTGATCTTGAACTTCCAAAAGCAATTAAAACATTGTAATTGAACTCATATATATATCAAGTACCCTATCCAATCTTATTACATACTTAGTTGATAATAGAGAATATGAAGCTCCAAAGATAGAATACCAAACATAAATTTTATACCTATTATTACTGATGGGTCTGCCTCAACATTATTTTATACCAAATCTTAAAACACATGGCCAATATTATTTATGAAATAAAAAATAAATTATACAACAATAAACTTACTGGCATGGTTGTGCTCTACCAGTTTTAAAGATCATATACATGGACAGTCTACAGGACCACAAACCAGACTCTGATATCACTCTATAACACCCCCACCACTAAATATAGATATTGGTATAAGAATAATTTTGACAAGCTAACACATGTGTGTGCATGTGTATATATATATATATATATTTACTTTTGTCAAATGTAGCACTTTGAGAAATAATGAATATAAAAATTAGAATATGCCCACAACACAACCCAACAGGTCTTCATCCATATACACTGATCCTCAGAACCTATAGGAACCCCAATAGTTTGCCAAGTAAGTCCATGGTATCAAGTATCACTAAACTCATCTACAATGCATAAACTATATGAGCTAACACTCAGCAAGTAAAGATTATGCATGTCAAAAAATAATTCACAATATAAAGTCATGCATCTCAAAATGTTATGCCCACAATGCAATTCCATGCATCAAAACATTCCTCTCAAAATTATTTCTTTCTTGGGCCCCTGACCAAAGCTACTATCCCATGCACCAAAAAAGAGCTCTGCATATTGCGATAATCCAATGGCCAATAATCATATAAGCATGCAAATCCATACATGTGAACCTGCAAATCCATCTATACAATGATGCAAATCCATGCATGCTTCGGTTGGAAAAGCTCTCTAAATAGGTCCTAAGTAATTCCAACGGAAAAAGAAGGCAAAACAAGCAAAGGGAAGGAGAAATAATCAAGTTCAAGTAGAAAACTGTGCAAGGTGAGCTTAACCTAAGGGTTTGGCATGACTTTTAGATTTATTTTGAGGTTTATTGGATTATTAAGATTTGAATATTATTTATAAATGTGTTAGGATGTTATTATATAGGCTTTGATGCATAAAGAAAGGGTTTGTGGTTGAAAATATTTGATAGAAAACACTTGTGCTAGAAACTATCACCTTGCTGTATTCTTGTGTTTTAGGTTCAAAAGTGTATGGTATGTTGAATAAAACCAATAATTATCATCATATACATGTTTATATAGAAATTAAGAATATTGGAATGAATTTTGATCGGTTAGAAATTGAAATAGAGAATGATATTGGAGAAACACTCAAACTACCAAAGTAGCAAAATATGTTTTAGTGTGCTGTGAAGGAGATTGAATTAGGGAAGCTAAATCCATTCGTTTTGGTAAAAAGTTGTGGAGAGATTGAATATACATAAGGGTGGCAAAACCATTAATGCCATGAAGTGCGCAAAACTGTCACTGTAGGAACAATCTGTTTTAGTATGCTGTGAAGGGAGCTGAACTTGGGAAGCTATATCCGTGTAGCTAAGTGTGATAAAAATTAGGGAGTAAATGAATATGTCTAAGGGTGTCAACATCGTCGTGTAAATTAATGTGGCAGCCAGAGAATGTGAAGTGGTGAATCTGTCCCATTTGGTTCATTAACATGTTCCAGCATAGATGTGGTGCATTTGATCCCTAACATTTAGGAAAATGTTATAAGAGTTATAATACATCAATTAAGTGAGGTTAGTATACATTTAAGATGTGGAACAAAGGTACGAAGAAGGTTGTATTCGGTTATAATTTCTAAGTGGAAAGGTTGTTTAGTTAAATTGAGATTCAAGATCTTTATACTACATTAGGTATAATGAACTTATTAATTGAGGATGGTGATTGATATCTTGTATTTTTATAGATTGTTTCACATCTAGGGTTAGGGAGTAATGCTTAAGAAACCTAGAAGTAACACACAACCGATCAAAGGTAAGTAAAGATTCATTTGCAACTACAATGCATAGACATAGTAGATATGTGAATTATATGTAATATCATAAGTCATATGTGCATAGTAGAGGGCTCTCCATTGAGTATCCATACATGGACATTGTCATTGGCACGTGCATGCATCATATACGAGCATTTTGATAAATATTATATTGCACGGCATGATTTTGAGAAAGGGAACATGTTTTGCTGACCACTACTAGTGCACCGAAACATGCATGGATTTGCATAGTTTTATGCATGGATTTGCAGGTTTGCATGCATGGATTTGCATGCGCATGCGTATGCATGGATTTGCATGCTTATATGATTATTGGCCATTAGATTATGGTGGTGTACATAGCTCTTTTCTGGTGCATGGGATAGTAGCATTGATCAGGGGCCCAAGAAAGAAATGATTTTGAGAGAAATATTTTGATGCATAAAATTGCATTATGGGCATAGCATTTTGAGATACATGACTTGATATTATGGATTATTCTTTGACATGCATAATCTTTACTTGCTGAGCATTAACTCATATAGTTTATGCATTGTAGGTGAGTACGACGATGCTTGAAGCATCTTTTATTGGCTGGGTGGTTGTTGGAGCTCCTGCAGGTGTCTGAGGGACTGTGTACATAGATGACGACCTATTGGCTATTTTGTTGGCTTGTTATATTTTAAGTCTGTTATATTATATTTTTAGACTGGTACTATATTTCATTTTTAAAACTTTATTATAAATAAGTATGTAAATATTGTGGTCGTCGGGGGTGTTGTGCTTTTATATAAATACTAATCCTGCTATATACATGACATGTGTGAGAAACTATTTTAAACAGGGTTGTGCATGTAAGAAGTGATTTATCTTTTCTTAAAGTGATACAAAAAAAAATTCTCGTATGCACACAGGGTCTATCATGTTAAATTATACAATATATATGGTTGTGTAGTGCTGGGGGTGTTACAGAGTGGTATCAGAGCCCAGGTCTTGATTCTGTAGGCTGTCCATGTACATGATCTTAGAACTTGTGGAGCGCAACCACGCCAGTAAGTTTACATTATCATATATTGCATTACATATTCCATGAATTATATTGGCCATATGTTGTCAAACTTGTGTAAAACAGTGCTGTAAAATGGTGAGAACTCGTGGTGAGAGCAGTGGTGGTGCCAGAGCACAGAGGATTGAGACACCTACTTTGGTTAATGATCGAAATACCATGATTAACCGATTAACAGAGTTGATTGAACAACAATCCGAATAGATTCAACAATTGATTCGGTAGAGGGATAATGGTGAGCAACCGTGGGTGGAGGTAAACCAATAGCAGGCAGACTATATATATATATAGTGGGAGAACGATTTAGGAGGCTGGATCCCCCAACATTTGAGGATGCTATTGATCCTACTGCTGCAGAGGACTGGTTGAGGACCCTGGAAAATATGTTCCAGTACAGCAGGGTGCCAGTAGAGGAGAGGTAACGTGTGCCACTTTCATGCTTCGCAGTAGTGCTGGTCATTTGTGGGACATGATCAACAGTATAGAGGACATTACTACCATGAGTTGGGACAGATTCAAGGAGTTATTCTGAAACAAATATTTTATGGCCCCAGTTCGCATGATTAAGATGAACGAGTTTATACAACTATGACAAGGAGCGATAACTGTTGGGGAATATATTCATAAATTTGAACAACTGTCTAGGTTTGCTACGTACATGGTCAGCACTAAAGCATTGAAAATAGAGAGATTTTTAGAGGGTTTGAGGCCAGAGTTATACCGGGATGTGAATATGGCGGATACTCAAGGGGTGATATTTTTGCAGGTGGCTGAGAGGGCGCTAGTGGCAGAACAGGCTGAATCGAGAATCGCTTGTGCACAGAAGGCTCGATAGTAATTCAGACAGCAGGGACAAAGATAGACTGTGGGGTAAAAGAGGTCGGTCCAAATGTAGAAGTCGATCTAAATACAGAAACTGGTATTTAAATTTCAAGGAGGACGAGGCCAATAACAAAAAGGTCAAAGTAAGAAGCCACGGGTCGAACAAGAAAAAGCACGGATGCCAGAAGCTGTGTGTCAGAAATGTGGTAATCGACATACTGGAGGCTGCTATATACCAGGATGTGTTTTTGATGTGGAATGCCAGGATATATTGCTAAATTTTGCCCAAGTAAACAAAATCAGACTGGCCAAAGGAATATACCAGCCAAGGTGTTCACCATGACCAAGGCGGATGGAGAGGCAAATCCATCGGTGGTGATAGGTAAACTTTATATTTCTAGTATTCCAACACTTGTGTTATTTGATTCTGGAGCCACGCATTCATTTTCATCTACTGAGTACGTGAAAAGGCTGGGTAGAATACCAGATGTAGCAGAAATTAGTTATAGTGTAATAGTCCCTTTGGAGATGCTAGACAAACCGATCGGATTTTGAGAGCTTGTGCTATACTTGTTGAAGGTAGAGAATTACATGATGATCTGGTTGTACTGGATATGAATGATTACGATGTTATTTTGGGCATGGATTGGTTGTCAAAGTATGTGGCTACTATCGACTGTAAGGAAAAAACAGTGACATTTCAACTTTCTAGGAAAGAGTCTTTCACATTTGCCAGCATTGTGAAGAATTTTAGATTCCCTGTGATTTCAGCTCTGATACCACAAACTATAACACCCCTTAACCTAACTACAAAGCCTAAACAAGCTGATACAGTTAAGTCAAGAAATGTTAAATTTTCATCATTACTAGAGTTATGGTTTTTAATAAAAGTTTCCATTTTTAGCTATAAGAGAAAGAGCTGGAATTATTTTGAACACACAAGATACATATATCAAAATTGAGTACAACTGTTTACAAAACCATAACAGAGCGGCTTATTTAAAAACAAAATAGAGTTTTCAAAATATGATACAAAACAGCTCGAAGCATGGCATATGAACAAATCTCTGTCTGACCGCTCTAGAGACTCAGTCAACCTCTAAACCTGTACATTTCCACCTACATCACATGAATCTAATGAGCTAAAGGCTTAGTAAGGTGAAACTGATGCAATAAAAAATAGCGTACATACAAATTACATAAATGATTAAATGCAGTATTCAATTTAATAACTTTCTTTTATAAATCATTCTTTAGGGCCCTTGAAGTGTGGTACCTAACTAATAGCGATAGACCGTGGTTTTCGGAACCTGTTCATAATGATTGGCCAATAAGAGAACTAATACGGGGTTTCCATACTTGGTCTTTCAACCTCAGGTATTAGCTGTATTCTATCTCATTCATTTGGCTTTCCTATATCGGTTTTTCAACCTCAAGTATTTGCCACCATTTGTTGGGTTCGCTGGTCCCTCCTGCGTCCCTTATCTACCCGACCATCAATCAAGTACCACACTTCCTTTTCAAAAATCTCATTATATTCTTAATAGTGTCATGCTTCATGAACCATAAATGCATCAAACATGACATCATTTGACAAATAATAACAATCACATTAAAATATGAACAATATTATATGATTCTTATGATACAGCAAATGAAAGCTTCAACTTAACTCAAGTCCACTTTGTGGCAAGTGAAAAGACCAATCTCTTTGGAAGATAGGATGTGTTAAAGGCCTAACATAATCAAATCATGTACCATTTAATATCCTTTTTATAAATCATTTAGTCTATTCTAGTTAAAGTTCATATACACTTTTCAATCTTTTGTAAATAATTCCATATCAATTACATAACCTTAAAAACAATGCATACTCTATATTTTACTACTCATTCAAGACATTAAACATTAGGTCAGCCATTAAATAACTAATAATTCAAACATAATTATTAGGGCAGCCCTAAAACATGAACACAATCCGAACTAAAATGACGTAAACTTGATTCTAACTTAAACTGATTCTAACCTTCAATTAAGAAAACTAATTGCTATTGTTCACAATTATTTTTAGGCACCTTCAAACATAATATAAGCATTAAAAAATCAATAGAAACAAGTAAATTAAATAATTTCACAAGACTATCAATTTTGCTAAAAACTAGCTTAATTAACTTGGTTTTGGCTTCAAGTGTAACTTAAGTTTTCCATCATACAAAAACATACTAAAACATGTAACCATCCAAGATACTACAAATTCATCATAAGAAGCATTGAAAAAGAATATACCTTGATTAAGTTGGAATTAAGCTTCAAAATCAACAGTTTTCAAGCTTAAAAATGGTGGAACTTGTTCTAGTTTGTGTTCTATGAATTCCTATGGATTGAATTTAATTTTTGTGAGTATGAGAGTATAGAAATTTGGGAGAAACTTAGGAGAAAAAGGGCTGGTCATTTTTGAGGTGCTTCCGCAAGAAATATGGATGAAAATGATTTCTTTGACCTTTCAAAGAGAGGTAAGTGGAGGGTGATGATTGGTTGCATTATGCTTGGTGTCTTCTCATGCTAAAAGCCACATTCATGGGCTAAGGAGATGACAAAAATTGATGTTTTGGTATTATAATCAAGTGCAATGCAGTTTTGAATGGTTTTATGCAACCTAGTCAACCAACCAATCAAATTGCACCATTTTGCATACTTTTAGTTCTTAGCCAAATGTAATATATTTCAAGTAAATATTTAGGAAATTAATCACTTTAGCATATAACTAGTATGGAGCAATATAAATAATTCATTTCATGGCCATTCAACCCATCAATCTTCCTTAACCGAGATATCGAGCTTTTCACTGCAAAAAGGCACTTAAGGAATATGTTAAATCAAGAAATAAAAGTTTGATCTCATATTTCATGTACTAATGCATGTTAAAGCATAACTAGAGCATATAATAACAATTATTCAAGTTCGTGCAATCATGCTATTTGTATGCCATAATTCAATAATACACATTGATTAGATGCATATTCATGCAATATGCTTATTATTGGCTATGTAGGATAGAATTGAGCATTACACAATGATTACTCGATGATAGTTGTGAAGGGTACTTGGTGAGTGTCATGAACATTAAGGAACACCCCACTAACTCTGAGTGAAATACCAATAGTGCGGGAATATACTAAAGTATTCCAGATGATCTTTTGGGACTGCCACCAGATCCTGAAAGTATAGTTGTAGGACTTGTTGGACAAGGGATTTATCAAACCGAGCTTTTCACCTTGGGGAGTACCGATTCTATTTGTACGTAAGAAGGATGGCACCATGAGACTGTGCATCGATTATCGAGAGTTGAACAAGGTCACGATTAAGAATAAATATCCATTACCTAGAATCGATTATTTATTTAACCAGCTTCAGGATGCCGCAATATTTTCAAAGATTGACTTACGCTCTGAGTGCCATCAACTAAAAATAAAGGAAGAGGATATTCCCAAGATGATATTTAGTATAAGATATGGGCACTATAAATTTTTGGTGATGCCGTTTGGATTGACTAATGCTCCAGTAGCATTCATAGATCTGATGAATAGAGTGTTTAAGGAGTTTCTAGATAAATTTATTATTGTGTTCATCGATGACTTTCTAGTTTACTCCAAAACTAAGAAGAGCATTCCGCACATTTAACACAACGACTAGAGGTCCTGAAAGTGAAGCAGTTATATGCTAAATTCAAGATATGCGAGTTCTAGTTGGATTACGTAGTATTCTTGGGACATGTTATATCAGGAGTGGGGATATCAGTAGATCCAAGTAAAGTTGAAGCTATCAACAACTGGATGTAGCCTACTAATCCTTCGGAGGTACGTAATTTTCTGGGTTTAGCTGGATATTACCGAAGATTTGTAGAGGGGTTCTCCAAGCTTACTATGCTATTGAAATAATTAACCAGAAAAGGGGTGACGTTTAGATGGACGGATATGTGTGAGCGAAGTTTCCAGGAGCTAAAATAGAGGTTGACTTCAGCACCTATTCTCTCAATTCTATCAGGTACTGGAGGATTCGTAATTTACAATGACGCATCAAAGAATGGATTAAGATGTGTACTGATACAGAATGGCAGTAATTGCGTATGCGTCTAGACAACTTAAAGAGTACGAAAAAAATTACCCTACGCATGACTTGGAACTTGCTGCTATAGTATTTGCGCTTAAAATATAGAAGCACTATTTATATGGTGAACGGTGCGAGATCTATACTGATCACAAGAGCCTTAAATACTTCTTCACACATAAAGAGTTGAATATGCGGCAGCGGAGATGGCTGGAACTGGTAAAAGATTATGATTATATGATCAATTACCACCTCGATAAAGCCAACGTTGTAGTTGATGCATTGAGCCGAAAATCCACACAAAGTACAATAGCTATGGCTTTAATTCATAAATTAGAACTGAATAAGTTGTAGAAAATGAATGCAGAGATTTTACAGACAGGAGTAATAGAGGCAAAGTTAGCAGCCCTGATGCTTCAGCCTATGCTAATTGATAGGATCAAATAGGGTCAACGAGATGATCAATATCTTATCAATATGAGAAAATATGTTGCTGCAGGGAAGTCTCCTAAATTTAAGATGACTCACAATGATATTTTACAATTTAGAGGGCAGTTTTGTGTGCCAAATATTGATAACATTCGGGAAGACATTTTAAAAGAGGCACATTCAACCCCTTATTTAGTACATCCAGGGGCTACCAAGATGTATAGAGATTTGAAAATGCATTATTGGTGGTCGGGTATGAAAAAGGACATCGCCCAGCATGTGGAGCAATATCTAACATATCAGCAGATAAAGGCCGAACATCAAAGACTCGCGGGGACTTTACAACCTCTACTTCTTCCAGAATGGAAATGGGAAAGGATCACCATGGATTTCATAACTGGTTTGCCAAAGACTACTAAGGGTCATAATGCTATTTGGGTTATCGTTGACAGATTGACCAAGTCTGCTCATTTTCTTCCCATATGTTCTACCTATTCCATGGATCGCTATGCCCAATTATACGTTCAGGAGATTGTCAGACTTCATGGTGTGCCATTGTCTATTGTTTCTGATAGAGATTCAAGATTTTTGTCTGCTTTTTGGAGGAGTTTACACAGCTTGGAAACACAGTTATCATTCAGTACAACATATCATCCTCAGATGGATGAACAATCTGAATGAATAATATAAACGTTGGAGGATATGCTCAAAGCCTGTGTATTAGACTTTCAAGGTTAGTGGAGTAAATTCCTACCTTTGGTGGAGTTTGCATGCAACAATAGCTATCAGACTAGTATTGGAATGGCTCCCTATGAAGTATTGTATGGCAAAAAGTATAGGTCTTTGATACACTGGGATGAAGTTGGTGAGAAGAAACTTTTAGGCCCACATATGATTCAAGAGATGACAGAAGTCGTGTTATAGATTCGACAAAGAATGCAAACTGCCCAAAATTGGTAGAAAAGTTATGCAGATCGATAAAGAAGGGCATTGGAGTTTGCGATAGGAGATCATGTGTTTTTTAAAGTAGCACCAATGAAGGGCATCATGCGGTTTGCAAAGAAAGAAAAAAATGAGTCCCATATATATTAGCCCATTCTCGGTGATTGAAAGAATTGGTGATGTTCCTTATAGACTGGATCTGCCAACATCTATGTCCCAAATACACAATGTATTTCATATGTCTATGCTGAGGAAATATATTGCTAATCCATCTCATATTCTGAAGAATGAACTAGTGGAATTAAAGGCAGATTTGAGCTACGAAGAAAAGCCTGTACAAATTTTGTTACGAGAAGTGAAACAACTAAGAAATAAACAAATTTCATTGGTAAAAGTGTTATGGAGAAACCAATTGGTAGAAGAGGCCACTCGCGAAAAGGAGGACGAAATGAGAACTAAGTATCTTGAACTTTTTTGGTAAGTGAAATTTTAGGAATGAAATTTTTATAAGAGAAATATGTGATACTCGAGCCTCTTACTACTCACATGGACAAATATGATTCATGCATTACATGTGAATTGCGTGCTATTTGCATTGATATGACATCATATAATTCATTTTATTTTATACGGGGTTCTTAATCATTAAACTTAATTTTGAAGCTCTCGCACGGTATTGATTATCGAATCCCCTAACCTAAGTGGTTGATTTTGTATTGAGATAAGAAAAAAATTAGGTATCATTATAGTGAATAGTGCTAGGGTACATGTGGTACACTTAGGAGTTTGAAAGGTGTCACCGAAAAGTTTATAGAAATTGAGTCAGTTCGATCATAAATTTTAATATTGTATGTATATGTAATCATACACTTATAATTTAAATGTTATATATCTAGGTTCATAGGTTTGTAATACTATCGGTGCACAAACTTATCAATCGGGCAAGAATCGATGATTTTCCGGGTGAAGAACCTAATGAACGGACATAGAAATTAGCAACGGGAATGAATGGTGATGAAGATAGGTTGCAACCACATAAAAATATATGAGACACACAAGATTAGGGCTGCAAGATAAAGGAAAAAATCAGATTATACCATTACATGCCACCTCTAGCTTATGGCATCTCATGTTTAGACTTATCAAGCTAGCACCTCAACCTATTCTTCACTCTTAAGCTAACAGCCATGACTTGAACCTTCTTCTGAACCATTTCAGCTTCTAAATACATGTAAAAAGCTCTCTAAATAGGTCCTAAGTGATTCCAACCAAAAAAGGACGCAAAACAAGCAAAGGGAAGGAGAAATAACCAAGTTCAAGTAGAAAACTGTGCAAGGTGAGCTTAACCTACGGGTTTGGCATGACTTTCAGATATATTTTGAGGTTTATTGGCTTATTAAGCTTTGAATATTATTTATAAATGTGTTAGGATGTTATTAGATAGGTTTTGATGCAAAAAGAAAGGGTTTGTGGTTGGAAATATTTGATAGAAAACACTTGTGCTAGAAACTATCACCTTGTTGTATTCTTTTATTTTAGACTTCAAAAGTATATGGTATATTGAATAAAACCAGTAATTATCATCATATACATGTTTATATATGAATTAAGAGTATTGGAATTAATTTTAATCGGTTAGAAATTGAAATAGAGAATGATATTGGAGAAACACTCAAACTGCCAAAGTAGCAAAATCTATTTTAGTGTGTTGTGTAGGATATAAGTGTGGTAAAAAGTTGGGAGAGATTGAATATACGTAAGGGTGCCAAAACCATTAATGCCATGAAGTGCGCAAAACTGTCACCGTAGGAACAATCTGTTTGAGTATGCTGTGAAGGGAGCTAAACTTGGGAAGCTATATCCATGAGTTTTAGTCATTATATGATATGGTTATATTGTTTTTTATGTTAGCTAAGTGTGATAAAAATTGGGGAGTTAATGAATATGTCTAAGGGTGTCAACATCGTCATGCAAATTAATATGGTAGCAAGAGAATATGAAGTGGTGAGTCTGTCCCATTTGGTTCATTAACATGTTCCAGCATAGATGTGGTGCATTTGATCCCTAACATTTAGGGAAATATTATAAGGGTTATAATACATCAATTAAGTGAGGTTAGTATACATTTAAGATATGGAACAAAGGTATGAAGAAGGTTGTATTTTGTTATAATTTTTAAGTGGTAAGGTTGTTTAGTTAAATTAAGATTCAAGATCTTTATACTACATTAGGTATAATGAACTTATTAATTGAGGATGGTGATTGATATCTTGTATTTTTACAGATTGTTTCACATCTAGGGTTGGGAAGTAATACTTAAGAAACCTAGAAGTAACACACAACCGATCAAAGGTAAGTAAAGATTCATTTGCAACTAAAATGCATAGACATAGTAGATGTGTGAATTATATGTAATATCATAAATCATATGTGCATAGTAGAGGGCTCTCCATTGAGTATACATACATGGGCATTGTCATTAGTACGTGCATGTATCTTATACGAGCATTTTGATAAATATTGCATTGCACGACATAATTCTGAGAAAGAGAAAATATTTTGCTGACCACTACTAGTGCACCGAAGCATGCATGAATTTGCAGGTTCGCGTGCATGGATTTGCATGCGTATGAGTATGCATGGATTTGTATGCTTATATAATTATTGGCGATTGGATTATGGCAGTGTACAGAGCTCTTTTCCGGTGCATGGGATAGTAGCATTGGTCAGGGGCCCAAGAAAGAAATGATTTTGAGAGAAATATTTTGATGCATAAAATTACATTGTGGGCATAGCATTTTGAGATGCATGACTTGATATTGTGGATTATTTTTTGACATGCATAATCTTTACTTGCTGAGCATTAGCTCATTTAGTTTATGCATTGTAGGTGAGTACGAAAACGCTTGAAGCATCTTTTACAGGCTGGGCAGCTGTTGGAGCTCCTACAGGTGTCTGAGAGAGTGTGTACATGGATGACGTCCTGTTGGCTATTTTGTTGGCTTGTTATATTTTGAGTCTGTTGTATTATATTTTTAGACTGGTACTATATTTCATTTTTAAAACTTTACTATAAATAAGTATGTAAATATTATGGTCGTCGTGGGTGTTGTGCTTTTATATAAATACTGATCCTGCTATATACATGACATGTGTGCGAAAGTATTTTAAATAGGGTTGTGCATGTAAGAAGTGATTTATCTTTTCTTAAACTGTTACAAAACAAAAAAATTCTCGTATGCACATAGGGTCTATCATGTTAAATTATACAATATATATGGTTGTGTAGTGGTGGGGGTGTTACATAATGTGTTGATGATATTGGAATTGATTGGATGACAAATATATTATATACCTTAAGAGGCTCATGATTCTTGAAACATGTTGAGAGCAAGATGACTTGCATTTCATATTGAATACACCATTCATGAGCATTTGCATGTGCATGCATGGCATACGGGTATAGTTGAGGTTCTTGTATTCACGATATGATTTGAGAAATAATTTTCATGTATAATGATGTTTATTGGCCACTATTAGTGCACTGAGGCATACGAGGCGTACTTATGTTATATTTTTACTACCACAAGTGGGATACTTCTCGGTGAATCATAAGGGAAGATAGAGGGTAGTCCTTTGGTGATCACGAGAGGATGGTCTACTTAACTATGCCTTTATTATGATTGATGCCGCAGGAAGGATACTTCTCAGGTGATCATAGGGGAACATAGGGGGAGTACCTTTAGGGGTCACGAGAGGATGGTCCACTCGATTGTATCAATATTTTATTGGCCATTTGATTAGTGATATTATGTAAAGCGCTTTCCGATGCATAGCAGGTGGGCCAAATGCCCTATAAAATGAAGTGATTTTGAATAAAAACTCTTTGATTTATGAGTACTCAAATATGACATAGTTTTAGCATCATATCTTAGAGATGAGTTGCATGAGATTTTATATCAGACTCTTGGCATGCATGATTTTTACTTATTGAGCGTTAGCTCATGTAATTCAAGTATTGTAGGCGAGCATCGTGAGACTGGAGACCTCTGGTTTATTGGGCTGGTAGTGGAACTCCTACAGGCTTTCAAAGATCAATGTACATGGATGACGATCTGTTGGGCAATTTTGTGGGATGTACTTTTGATTTTATAGTTTATTGTATTATATTAGTGAACTTATCCTATGTATTACTTTGAAAACTCCATTGTAAATGAGTCTAAGCTTGTGATGATTTTGACAGACCTTGTTATTGTTCAAATAACTATCTATGTTTATACAGTTTTATAGGATGTGAAAACATTTTACTTTTATCAGTGTTTTATCAAACTAACCATCTAGAAAAAAAAGTTATATACACACATACATGCACAAAACAATGTTTGTTGTATCTATATATGTACACATATTTTTGGGAGGTTATGTCATGGAGTCCTTGGGAGATCCACATATATCAACAAGGAGACGCCCATCTACACAAGAAAATGAGGCATGAAAGCATATGGGCTAAAGCAACAAAAGTGAGAACACAAAAATAAATAAAGCAACGCAATAGTTAAACTTGCCTAAATCTAGAAAGGGAACATACTTCAAAAACTAACAAAGAAATTATTCAAAAGCAAAAGAAAAAGGGCTTGGGTTACCTCTTAAGAAGTGTGGTTATCATGCCACGCCTTTGTGTGCTCTAAGAGTGTAGGTGAACCTTTCGGATAGGTAAGACGAGGATGATCCGAAGTAGCATCAAGGGCCTTTTGGACATCAACAAGTATATTTCACATTACCACAAATGGTTTTCCAATCATGGTAAAGATATACCAATGTTTTTCCATATTAAAGATGAAAAGAATTAAACAATGAAATTAAATTAGTGATTGCATCTAGATCACATAAAGTTATTTCAAAAGTAGAGTCTCCAATTGAATAAGGGATAATGAAACTCCCTGAATTGGTAAGCACTTGAGGTTGCTTCTCTAGAAAAATGGTATTGCTCATCATAATAAAAATAATATTCCAATCACAATAAAAACATCAACTCGTAACTCCATATAAATGGCTTTTCAAGCCTTGACAAAAGTAGTTTAGCTCATATTGAAATAAAACAAGCACTAAGTGTTTATCAACATCATAATTCTTACAAATATATCAAAACTAAAAAAAATGAAAGAAGAAATTAACCACTAGGTGATTCTTCTCTTCTCCTTTAAGGTCTTCAATGCCCAATGAAGCTTCTCCTCCTCTTGTCTTCAAATCCTAAGAGGTAATGGGTGTGTGTGTTCTTGGTGTGGTGTGTGTGTTCTTGGTGTGGTGTGTGAAGAAATATAGAGAAATGTATGTTTTAGGTGGAGAGGAAATGTGTGTGAGAATTTAGGTGTAGAGTATGTGCGGGTGATGAATTGTGTGTTATCTGATGTGTGAATTGTTTGTGTGTATAGTGTATCTATCAAAAGCATTACATGGGGAATGATGTATAGGTGTATCTAATGTGTATATCTCATAAAAGATGCCAAAATTCATGATCCATCACCACTTGTCGCAAAACAAATGCATCAACATCTTTTGAGTTAGCAGGGTAGTGCCTAGGCTCTACACATTCTATCCTAAGTTAGTTTTTGTAGCGCCCAAGCATTACACTTGCTGTACAAATCAATTTCTACAGCACCTGCAGTCTCTTTCAACCAATTTTCACCACTTTCTGGGCCAAACTGGCTTTTGGTGTCTTCATATGAATTGTAACCCTATCTCTTAGCATTCTATTTCTTCATGAATCAGCTTAATATAACATTTGTGGAGAAATTATGCCTAAAATATAAAGACTGTGCATCTAAAAGTTTCTTCTACCTCTTTAACCAATTTTCCATCTTTCAATGCTTAGTTCCTACACACAATTATTAGAAAATAAGGCACAAAAATTGATGTACTAAACAATGCTCTTCTCTGCATTTTTTCTCCTCTTTCTAATGTGGCCTTTTCTTACAGAATGATTCATCCACTAAATGTTAACCAGTCAAATATTTTTTGTTCTCAATTCCTTTTCCTTCCAATCCAGAATTTGTACTGGTATCTCTTCATAAGTTAAATCAGAAGTTAATTCCAATGGTTCATAACTCAACACATGAGCAGGGTTTGAAATGTACTTCCTCAACATAGATACATGGAAAAAATTATGAACACTATATAATAATAGACATAAGGCCACTCTGTAAGCTTTATCACCAACTCTTCCAAGAATCTCGAATGGACCCAAGGTAAAACAATATATAATAACAGAGGTAAGGCCACTTTATAAACTTTATCACCAGCTCTTCCAAGAATCTCGAATGGACCAACATACCTTGGACTGAGTTTTCCTTTCTTTCCAAATCTCATGACACCTTTCATGGGAGCTACTTTTAAGAACACATGATCCCCAACTACAAACTCTAGATCTTTTCTCTATTTTCCTACGTAACTTTTCTATCTACTTTGCATAATCTTCATTCTCTCGTGTATCTTGTCCACTACCTTAGTAGTATGTTGAACTATTTCTAGACCAAGTAGACTTCTTTCTCTAACTTCATTCCAGTGAACCAGAGATCTATATTTTCTTCCATACAGTACTTCATAAGATGTTATTCCAATTATCGATTGGTAGCTATTATTATAAGTGAACTCCACTAATAGAAGCTTCACATCCCAAGTCCCTTGAAAATCTAGCACACAAGATCTTACCATATCCACTAATATTTGAATAACCCTCTCTAATTGTCCATCACTTTGTGCATGAAATGTTGTACAAAATGCAAGTTTCATTCCCATAGCACTATGTAAGCTCTTCAAAAATAAAAATGTAAACTTAGGATCTCTGTCAGACTCTATTGAAACTGGCACTCCATGTAACCTGACTATCTCTTTAATATATTGTTGAGCATACTGGTCCATATTATATGTGGATTTCACTAGAAGAAAATGGGCCAATTTGGTTAATTTTACCCCTTTTGAGTTCCAGGTAGTCCAATCACAAAGTCCATTATAATATGCTCTCATTTCCACTTTGGGATCAATAAAGGCTTCAACAACCCTGCTGGTCTTCGATGTTCAATCTTAAGACAAGTGAGATATTCAGCCATAAATTTTGCTATATCTTTCATCATTTTAGGCCACCAATAATGTTGTTGTAAGTCTTTATACATTTTTTTGCTTCCTGGGTGTACTGAGTAAGGAGTTGCATGAGCTTCTTAAAAAATGTCTCCTTTAATAGCCTTATCAAACAACACACACAATCTCCCTTTATATTAAATAATTCCATCATCGGTACTCAAGAAATCTGGTACTAAGTGAGGAGTTGCATGAGCTTCTTAAAAAATGTCTTCTTTAATAGCCTTATCAAATGGCACGTACAATCTCCCTTTATATTAAATAATTCCATCATTGGTAATCTAGAAATCTGGTCTCTTTCCGACATCAATCTTTCTTTTTAATCTACACAAATGCCTATCCACATTTTGACCATCCTACTCTAACATCTTATATATGTTGAAGTTGACTGTCAAACAATGGAGGCAGAGACTGTAGAATGAGATCTATGTTGAGTTCATTGTCCATAACAACTCTAAAGGACTTGAACCTTTTTATCAGGCCTATCATCTTCAATCTATGTTCATGGATTGAAGAGCCCTCCATCATACTGGTCGTGAAAAGATTTTTTGAGATCTGATATCTCACCTACCTTGTATATTTTCCATACAACTCTTGTAGGTGGATATAGATATCATGCGCATATGAGGTTCCTTGACCAATCGACAAAATTAAGTCTAGTTAATTTATTAGGTCAAAGATTGTTGCAAGTGGATTTTTAACCATTTTTATAAACAATCTACAAAAATCAAAAGGAGGTAGAAAAGGAGCATTCTTTCAAAATCATATTCATTCATAACAAGGTCTTTAATTATAAATATTTTCCCTTATTTTATTCGAATTTCAGTACCCCTAATGGTAATTTAAGAAATCACACTTTCAAATGGGCTTGAAGACCAATTAATATGTCATATACCCCAATTTTATGAGCACATAAAATATATTGATAGGTGATTAATTTTTAACGATTGTATCTGTATACAACTCTCAAGATGTTTTGCCTTACTTCCTACTATATACCCCAATTTTATGAGCCTATGTGGTACTAAGTGTCAAGCAAGATCCATCAAACCTCCATATAGATAGAGCATCAAAACATTCCATAATTCATGGTCAATGACTTAGTAAGGTAGAATTGCCATGTCGTCTACTTTTGATAGTAGGCATGAAGTGGTAACAAACCGCAAGTGCACAGTGTTAACAAGAAATAAAAAGTTAGTAGAGTATCGTATCCCTTGGGAGTATGTGTGTAAGTACAAAATATAGATAACCTATAAAATATTAACCTAACAATTATAGTGGTGATTGAATTATGATACAACAACTACCAAATTTAACAAAAATAGTTAAAACCCAAGGAGATTGGCGGATTGAATTCAATGCTGAGGAAAGTCAAGACATTGGTTAGCCATCTTATGTGGTTATAAACCAAGCTCAATTATGATTAGGAATGATGTAGGTTATGTGACGGTGGGTCTTCCTATTATAATTAGTGCTCTCTATCAAGTCAGAACAAATTTACCCCTAATAGGCCATCAGCGCCATCTCTAGGTGTGGGTCGTCCCCCTAAGAGTACCTTGAGCTTTGTGAATTCCACTAGCTTTTGGTTTTCACACTTATGACTACCCACATGTACCTTTGCCTATATCTGTACAGGGGTCGGTGTGTGGCATATACTACCTGATCCAATGCTAGAACCTCACCTTCGATCTTAATTTCTATAATTGACATCAACTTGAAATTGGCCAAGTCTCAAGAAGCATTAAAGACATAGTATATACTTATCATAATAAAAACAACATTCCAATCACAATATAGGCATTAACTCATAACTCCACTAAGATAGCTTTCCAAGCCTTGACAAAAGTGGTTTAGTTCATATTAAAATTAAACAAGCATGAAGTGTTTCCCAACATCATGATTCTTACAAATTTCTCAAAACTAAGTAAAATGAAAGTAGAAATTAAAGTAGAATAACCACTAACTGATTCTTCATTTCTTCTTCCAAAACTTCAATGTCCAATGAAGCTCTCCTCTTCTTGTCTTCAAATCCCAAGCTCCTTAGTAATGGGTGTGTGCATTCTTGGTGTAGTAAATGGAGTTGTATGGGAGAATGAATATTTTAATAGAGATAAAATATGTGTAGATTATGGTGTGTAGTGTATGTGGGTGATGATTGTATGTTGTACGATGTGAGAATTGAATATATGTGTGTATGATACATATGTACAGTGTATATATTCAGAGCATCATATGGATAGTGATGCATAGGTGTATCTAGTATGTATATCTCATAAAAGATACCAAAATTTGTGATTCATCGCCACTTGTCGCACAAAAACAGCATCAGCATCTTTAGGCTCTATAGAGCAGTGCCTAGTAACTGCACATGCACATTTTGCCCAAATTTCCTTCCTACAGCATCTAGGCTCTGCAAGACAGTGCCTAGGCGCTGCAGATTCTACCCAATTAATTTCCTATAGCACAAGCTCTGCAGGGCAGCGCTTCCATTCAATTTGGGCATGTCACTCTCTAAACATCATAAGAACTTAAGTCTAGTTGTTATTTGAGCACCTGACCTATGCAGAATAAGAAGTCACTCTCCCAAATGCCTTTTAGTAGTTCACACATTCAACTACAATAGGCTTGTTATAAAGTTTGGACATGCTTCATAATTGATCAAGTCTTACCTCATCTTGGCTTCTTAGCTAAGGCGACTCTTAGTTATGCATATTAATCTTTCTCGCTGCTTCAAGAATGAAGGCGATTGTTTGCAAACCTCGATTATGCAATATAATCTTTAAGTCTCATCCTGTTCACTTCACAAAGCCATGGTGAATGTTGGTGTGGAGAGGGCCAATCAAAGCCTGGTGATAACTTACAAATCAAGTATGAACCAAACAATGAAAATACAAATACATCTCATTAATCTTTAAATGTTCTCATATGCTAGAAAAATTATATTCAACATATTCCATACTACTCACATACCTTTAGAGCATATCTTCATACAAAAGCTTAGTAAAAGGGACTAGTGATCACTGCTCGTAGAAATATACCTGAGAATAATTTAATTATGTATAGTACTCTCATTAAAGCAATATCTATTATAACTAGGCTTGGTCCCAAAGAAAACATCACAGCGGTTTTTTTATCGCAAAGATGACAACAACCTTACAAATGTGCACACAATGTTGGGTTCGCTTTACCAAAAGGGGGTTTACGTAGCATAAATTTAAAATTTAAAATTAAATAAATGAATACATATATCAAAACCTCCCAAAAAAATATATATATATATATATATATAAACAACATGTACAACATAGTTTGTGCATGTATGCATGTGTTTACTTTTTTTTCTTTTTTTTCTATCTAGTTAGTTTGGCAAAATACTGATAAAGTAAAGTGCTTTCACATCCTATAATACTGTATACACATAAATAGTTATTTGAACAATAACAAGGTCTATCAAAATCATCACAAACTCAAACTCATTAACAATGGAGTTTGAAAGTGATATACAAGATAAATCCACAAGTATAATATAATAAACTGTAAAATCAAAAGCACAGCCCACAAAATAGCCCAATAGGTTGTCATCCATGTACGTTGATCTTTGAAAGCCTGTAGAAGCTCCACTACCAACATAGTAAACCATAGGTCTCAAGTCCCACCATGCTCACCTACAATGCATGAACTACATGAGCTAATGCTCAATAAGTAAAAATCATGCATGCCAACACTATGATATAAAATATAATTCAACTCATCTCTAAGATATGATGCTAGAACTATCATATTGGAGTACTCATAAATCGAAGAGTTTTTATTCAAAATCACATCATTTTATAGGGCCCTTAGCCCATCTACAATGAGCCGAAAAGAGCTTTGCATAATATCAATAATCAAATGGCCAATAATAGATTGATATAGTCGAGTGGACCATCCTTCTTGCCCTAGAACCATGTAATTGAAGTATTATAACTGAATTGAAGCTTTTACAAACTTAATTGATGCTTTTACAAACTAGTCCCTTAAATACCTTAATTTCTCATCTTAGATACAGGTAAACATCATGTAATTGAATTATTATAACTCTAATAGCATGTACCTAATTGTTAGAACTCAATAGTAACATGTTTAGGTTGAGACATGCTAAGTTATCAAATGGGATAGATTCACATTTTTATATATTCTTGTTGTTCAATTCAATTGCATGATAATTTTGACATCCTTAAGTATATCCAATCACTCCCAAATTTTTACTACACTCAGCTAACATATAGCGTGGTGTAACCATATTATAGAATTGCCAAAAATCACTAATTTACTTCAGCAAAACTAGCCCCCTTATCACAGCACAAAAACTGCAAGTTCTATCATGACAGTTTTGAATGTCTCTTCAAATATCAAACCATATTTCGATTTATAACCTCTCCAAACTTACATAGATCACCTAAAATCATATATAAACACATATATGGTAAAATATATAGGTTTTAATCAAGTTATCATACATATATAAAGCTTTCAAAACTAAAAAATTCAGCAAGTATACAGTTTATGTCCCTAGTGATTTCTATTGTGATTTTGAAACTAAAAATCCTTCTTTTGTTAATTACAAGACCAAAAATAATATAGTAATGTGATTATAAACAATAATAGATTAAAAATCATAAATCCTCAAATAATTTAGGAACTGAAATAAAAAACATGAGTTAAGTTCACCTATGCACAATTTTAAGCCTCTACTTGCTCCTCCTTAATTCCCTTTGCTTCCTTCACTTTTTTATTTACTTGAAATCACTTGAGAGAAACTAATAAAATTCAATATGGAGGTTTGGAAGGTGAAATAGCTCATAAAATGGTTTATGGTTGTGGTTCAATGCTTATATATGAAGAAAGCTTGAGGTGGTGGCTTGAGGTGGCAAGGCTTGAGGTGTCAAGTGGTGATTCAAATTGGATATTATACACACCTTATACAACTCTAATATATTATTTTCAATATTTATTTATCTATTTACAACCTATTTTAATTTTTGTATAATTGGATAATAAATTTTACCATAATTTCTTAACCGTTCATTCGATCTCCAAACCGATTGACATTCGATTCTTAAATGATTGTCTAGTTTTCATTTCTAAAATCATATGCATATATGGACCTTGTAATATGACACTTAAATCATATTATATCATGTCCAATATCCCAAGTATGTTAATTTATGGATGTATACTTTTAAAACACTTTAATCTAATTGAATCGAATCATTTAAGCTTACTATTAACACCTTTTAACATTTCCAAAATTATAACATATAACCTATGAATATTCAATATATTGACCAATCTATTACTTTTCTTATGTAAATATAGAATTACATAATTAGGTTATAAGATCTCAACCACTAACATAATGTGATAGCATTAGAGGTCTAATAATTAAGAATACTATATAAGATATCATGTAAATGTTAATGCAAATTAGCCTATAAATAGCATGTAATGTATGAATCAAATTGTGAGATTTGGGTATTACATCTTCTCTTTCTTATTAAAATTTCATCCTTGAAATTTACTTATCAAAAGAGTTATGGATACTAAACTTTCATATCATCTTTCATTTCCTAAGTAGCTTCTTCTGTTAAATGATTTATCCGTAATACTTTAACCAAAATGGGATCATTTTATTTTTTAGTTATTTTACTTCTCATAGAAGAATCCCTTCTGGTCTTTTTCCATAACTCAAATCTGCTTTCCTCAACATAGATACATGAAATACATTGTGCCCTTGAGATAGTAATGTAGGTAGGTCGAGTTTGTAACCAGCATCCCCAATTCGTTCAATAATATGAAATGGACTAATATATCTAGGACTTTCCTTTCTTTCCAAACCACATAATCCCTTCAATAGAAGTACCTTCAGAAATACTTGATCTCCTACTGTAAATTCTAATATTATTCTTCTTTGATCTATAAAACTTTTTTGTTGCCTCTAGGTAATCTGTATTCATTGACGAATTTTTGTCATTGCTTCTGTCATTTCTCGAATCATATTTGGGACCAAAAGCTTCTTTTCACCAACCTCATTCTAATGAACTGTAGATCTACATTTTCTACCATATAATGCTTCATAGGGGTCCATTCCATTAGTGGACTAATAGCTCTTATTATAAGAGAATTCCACTAAAGGTAAAAATTTGCTCCATTGACCATGAAAATATAATACACAAGCTCTAAGCATATCTTTCATTGTTTGTATTGTTCGCTATGATTGTCCATTAGTCTGGGGATGATATGCAATACTGAAAGATAATTGTGTTCCTAATGCCTTCTGTAAACTCTTCTACTATCAAAAATAATAGATAGTAGTACACCGTGAAGTCTGACCATTTCCTGTGTGTATATATATATATATATATATATATAATGTGTGTGTGTGTGTGTGTGTGTGTGCATAATGGTCCATGGAATAGGTGGAACAAATTAAAAGAAAGTGAGCAGATTTAGTTAACCTATTAATAATAACCCAAATTACATCATGACCTTTAACTGTTTGGGGTAATCCCGACATGAAATCTATAGTAATTCTTTCCCATTTCCATCCCAGAATAAATAAAGGTTGTAAGGTTCTTGCTGGTCTTTGATGTTCTGTCTTTATTTTTTGACATGTTAAACATTGTTCTACAAATTGAGTAACATCTCTTTCCATACCTGGCCACTACTAAGGCGTTATCAAATCTGTATACATTCTAGTAGCTCTTGGATGTACTGAATGTGGCATTGAATGTACCTTCGCCATAATATCTTCCCGAATATTGTCTACATTAGGTACATATAATCTTTTTTAGAATTGCAAAATACCATTCTCTGACATTTGAAAATTAAAAGACTTTCCTAAAGTAATATCTTTCATTATTTTAGTAAAATATTCATCAACTTGTTGTCCCTTTTGAATTCTATCAATCAAAGTCGGTTGGAGTGTCAAAGCTACAAATTTAGCCTCTACTGATCCCTATTATACAATCTCTACATCTATTTTCTGTAGCTCCATTAACTCTAGTTTCTTTGTCAAAACTATAGCTGCAATATTTTAAGTTGATTTCCTGCTCAATGAATCAGCCACAACACTAGCCTTGCCAGGATGATAGTTAATAACACAGTCAAAATTTGTCACCAACTCAAACTATCTTCGCTGTCGCATATTTAACTTTTTTTGGGTGAATAAATATTTTAAGCTCTTATGATCAGTATATATCTCACATCGTTCACCTTACAAATAATGTCTCTATATCTTAAGTATAAACACCACTACTGCAAGCTCTAAATCATGTGTAGAATAATTTTTTTTCGTACTCTTTAAGCTGTGTAGATACATAAGGAACTAATTTACCATTTTGCATCAATACACATCCCAACCCATTTTTCAAAGCATCACTATAAACCACAAAGCCTCTAGTACCTGATGGAATAGAAAAAATAAGAGCTGAAGTTAACCTCTTCTTCAATTCCTGAAAATTTTTCTCACAAGCATCTGTCCATCTAAATATTGCACATTTTCTAGTTAATTATGTCAGAGGAGAAGCTATCTTGGAGAATCCCTCCACAAATCTACGGTAATCTCCAACTAAACCTAGAAAAATTCGTACTTTTGAAGGATTAGTAGGTTGTGACCAGCTATTAATAGCTTCTACTTTACTTGGATATATAGTTATTCCTGCTCCTGATATCATATGTCCCAGAAATACTACTCAATCCAACCAAAATTCACATTTCTTAAATTTAGCATATAATTGTTTCTTCTTCAGAACATCTAAAACCATTCTCAGATATTCACCATGCTCTTCTTTTGTGCTAAAGTAAATCAGGATATCATCAATAAATACAATAATAAATCTATCAAGAAATTTTAATTACCCGATTTATCAAATTCATAAAAGCTACTGGAGCATTTGTCAACCCAAACGGCATCACCAAAAATTACATAATGTCCATATCTCATGGTAAATGTTGTCTTGGTGATATCATCCTCTTTTATTTTTCGTTGATGGTATATAGATCACAGATCAATTTTTGAAAATATAGAGCACATTGGAACTGATCAAATAAATCTTCTATTCTAGGGAGAGGATACTTATTCTTAATTATAACTTTACTTAAATTTCGATAGTCTATACACAGTTGCATTATACCATCCTTCTTACATATGAATAGAATTGGTGCACCCCATAGTGAAAAGCTAGGTTTGATAAAACTTTTATCCAATAATTCCAATATTTGTATCTTCAATTCTTTCAGCTCAACTAGTGTGATTCGATATGGAGCTTTTATATATTGGAGGTGTTCCTAGATTTTGTTCAATGACAAATGCTATCTCACGATTTGGCGGTAATTCAAGAAGATCATGAGGAAATACTTCTGGATACTCCCGAACAATTAGCACTTCATTAAGGATCAGATGGTGTTGTTTTTCAATGCTCATAACACTCACTAAATATCCCTCATAGCCACTATCCAATAATCTTTATGCTTTCAATGTTGATATAATCGATAATTTGGAGCTTTTTACGATTCCAATAAAGGTGAATGGTTCCTTTCTATGAGGTTGAAAAGTCATTATCTTTCTCTGACAATCTATAGTAGCATGATACTTTGACAACTAATCCATAACCAAAATCATATCATAGTTTGTAATACTCAATTCTCACTACTCACTTGGCCAATGTGATTTCTGCATTACATGCTACTTATATACTAATTTGCATTAACATTTACATAGCATCTTATATAGCATTCTCAATCGTTAGATCTCTAATGCTATCACATGTATTAATGGTTGAGATCTTATAACCTAATTAAGAAATTTAATATTTAGAAAAAAGAATGAATAGATTGGTCAATCTATTGAATATTCATAGGTTATATGTAATAATTTTAGAAGCAATTAAAGGTATTACTAGTAAACCAATATGTTTCGATTTAACTAGATCAAGGAGTGTCAAAGGTATACATCCATAAACTAATAATACTTGGGATATTAAATATGATGTGATTTGATTTAAGTGTCATATTTCAAGGTCCATATGTGCATATGATTTTATAAATGAAAACTAGATAATCTATTTAAGAATCGAATGTCAATCAATCTAAAGATCAAATTAATGGTTAAGAAATTATGGTAGAATTTATTATCCAATCGTACAAAATTAAAATTAGTTGTAAATAAAGAAATAAATACTGAGAAATACCAGATTAGAGTTGTATAAGTTGTGTATAATATCATATTTAAACCACCATTTGACACGTCAAGCTTTGCCACCTCATACTTTCTTATTAAGCTTAAGCTAACATCTCAAACTAACATCTTAAACCCTTCACCCTTAAGCCATGACAGACCCTCATATCAGCCTTTTTTCAGCTTCCAAACACACACCTTAAGCTCCCCAAGTGCTCCAAATTGATTCCAAGTTGAAATAAAAGCAAGAAAAGCAAAGGAGAAGTGATTACCATCAAGAGTAACCTTAAAATCTGCATAGGTAACACTTATCTACAGTTTTGCCTTTGGTTTTTAGATTATTTTGAATGGGTTTATTATTTATTAAGCATTAAATATCTCTTACAAAAGTGTTAGAAAGTTTTTAGTTGGACTTTAGTGCACAAAGAAAAGGTTTTTGATGGCGAGCACTTAATAGGAAATACTTGTGGCAGAACTGTCACCTTACTATTTTGTTATGTTTTAGGCTTCAAAAGTGTATGGTATGTTGAATAAAACCTATAATTATTACCATTCACATGTCCATATATGAGTGAAGAGTATTGGAATGAATTTTGATCGGTTAGAAATTGAAATAGAGCATCATATTGGAGAAACACTAAAACTGCCAAAGTAGCAAAATCTATTTTGGTGTGTTGTGAAGGAGACTAAATCAGGGGAGATAAATCCATGATTTTTGGCAATTATATGGTATGGTTATATGATTTTACATGTTATCTAAGTGTGTTAAAAAGTTTAGAGTGAATAAATATGCCTAAGGATTCTAAATGTTTTTATGAAACTTAATGTGACAACAAGGAAAATAGAAGACGGAAATCTGTTCCATTTTACTTCTTGGCATGTTTCAACATATCTATGGTAAAATTGATGTTTCACATTTAGAGAACAGTTATAATAGTTATAACACATCAATTAGGTGATTTTATCATATACTTAAGATGAGAAATCAAGGTACTTAGGAGATTGTATTAGGTTTCGTCCCTAGTAAAGTTTGATTGTTACATAGTTAAATTGAAATTCAAGGTCCTTGTACAGGATTAAGCATAATGAAGTTGTTGATTGAGGATAGTGATTGATATCTTATATTTTTGAAAATTATTCACACCTAAGGTTGGGGAGTAACACCTAAGAAACTAAGAAGTAAGGTACGATCGATTAAAGGTATGTGAAAATCCATTTGCAACTACAATGCATGGACATAGTATTTTTTGCCTTATCTATATTAAATGTGATCCTTGTGTCTTGATGAGTGTATTATGAGTAATATAAATATCTTATAGTGCATAAGTTGCTTGGATGATGGGACATAGGATCCATTATGTCATTGAGCATGCCATTCATCAGCATTTACACGTGCATAGATAACACAAGCTCATAGTTGAGGTTTTGCATGCATGATATTATTTTCAGAAAGAAAATGTTTTGGTTAGCCACTACTAGTGCACCGAGGCATGCTTATGTGATATTTTGGAGTGCCCTGAGTGTTACTTCTCTGAGGATCATAGGGGTTGATAGGGGGTGTGCCTCTGGTGGTCACGAGATGGTGGACCAATTGACTGTGCCCTTGATGACTTCGCTGGTGGGAAGAATTCTGGAGGAACAAAGGGGAAGACAGGGGGTGGACCTCTGGTGATTCCAGGGGATGGCCCGTGGACTGAGTTAATTCATTTATGGCCATGTGATTATTGATTTTGTTCAGAGCTCTATCCGGTGTATAGTAGGTAGGCCAAGGGCCCAGTGATGGAAAATAATTTTGATTGAACTATTTTAGTTCAGGAGCTAACATTCTTGGTATGATTTCTTAGAGATGCATCGCATATATATTAGATTATCTCTTCAGTATTCATGATTTTCACTTACTGAGCAGCTCACGTAGTTCATGCATTGTAGATAAGGATGGTGATACCTGAGACTCTGAGGCTTACTAGGCTAGTGGTTAGAGCTCCTATGGGCCTCTGAGGATTACTGTACATGGATGACGACCTGCTGGGTTGTGTTGTAGGCATATTCTAAATTTTACTATCATTATTATTGTGTAAATTATTATTTATATATAAAAGGTTACAAGATGAAAAATGTCCTTACTTCTTCCGATTTGAATCTATCGTATTATAATTTTGGGATGCCATGTCCTATATAACTCTTGAAATTTTATAGTAAATAATTTTGAGAATAGCATTACTGTAATGGGTGTTGTGTTTTTATATGAACGATGGTTTTTTTTATATACAGGGTTATATGTGAGAAAATATTTTACTATTTCTTAAAGTGCTACATTTGACAAAAAAATATATATATACACATGCACACACATGTGCTACCTTGTCAAAATTATTGTTATATCAATATCTATATTTATTGGTGGGGGTGTTACAGAGTGGTATCAGAGCCCGATTTGTGGTTCTGTATACTGTCCATGTACATGACCTTTGAAACTGGTGGAGCTCAACCTTGCTAGTAAGTTTTATATGTTGTATAATTCATTTTGTATTTCATGAATAATATTGGCCATGTGTTTTATGATTTTGTATAAAATAATATTGAGGCAGACCCATTAGTAATAACATGTATAAAATTTATGTTTGGTATTGTAACACCCCCATTACTACAGAACTATATATATAGTATAATTTAACATGATAAAGCTTGTGTGCATGTATTATTATTATTTTTTCCTGCAACATATTAATAAATAATAAACATTTTCCCACTCACAGACTAATATATATACCTGCAGAGGACCCATAACAATCATAATATTTATATACCCGTGTACAGAAAAGTTATAAAAGTAACACATTGTACAAATCCCAAAACCTAATACAATAGACTACAAAATCAAATAAGTTAACAATCAACCCAACAGGTTGTCATCCATGTACACTGATCCTCAGAACCTGTAGGAACCCCAACAGCTTGCCCAGTAAGTCCATGGTATCAAGTATCACCAGACTCACCTACAATGCATAAACTATATGAGCTAACGCTCAACAAGTAATGATTATGCATGTCAAAGAATAATTCACAATATCAATTCATGCATCTCAACATGCTATGCCCACAATGCAATTTTATGCATCAAAATATTTCTCTCAAAATCATTTCTTTCTTGGGCCCCTGACCAACGCTACTATCCCATGCACCGGAAAAGAGCTCTGCACATCGCCATAATCCAATGGCCAATAATCATAAAAGCATGCAAATCCATGCATACTCATACGCATGCAAATCCATGCATGCGAACCTGTAAATCCGTGCATAAAACCATGCAAATCCATGCACGCTTCGGTGCACTAGTAGTAGTCAGTAAAATATTTTCCTTTCTCAGAATCATGCCGTGCAATGCACGATTTATCACAATGCTTGTATATGATGTATGCACGTGCCAATGCCCATGTATATATGCTCAATAAACATGAATGACAGTAATGCATGCCCTCTACTACGCACATATGATCAATGGTATTACATATAAATCACACATTTACTATGTCTATGCATTGTAGTTGCATATGAATCTTTACTTACCTTTGATCGGTTGTGTGTTACTTATAGGTTTCTTAAGTATTATTCCCCAACCCTAGATATGAAATAATCTGTAAAAATACAAGATATCAATCACCATCCTCAAGTAACAAGTTCATTATACCTAATGTAGTATAAAGATCTTGAATCTCAATTCAACTAACAACCTTACCACTTAGAAACTATAATCGAATTCAACCTTCTACGTACCTTTGTTCCACATCTTAAATGTATACTTAATGAGTGTATTATGAATAATATAAATATCTTTAAGTGCATACGTTGCTTGGATGATGAGACATAGGATCCGTTGTGTCATTGAGCATGCCATTCATCAACATTTACATGTGTATCCATAACACGAGCTCATAGTTGAGGTTTTACATGCATGATACTATTTTCAGAAAGAAAATATTTTGGTTGGCCACTACTAGTGCACTGAAATATGCGAGGCGTGCTTATGTGATATTTTGGGGTGCCACGAGTGTTACTTATTGTAGGATCATAGGGGGGTTATAGGGGGTGTGCCTCTGGTGGTCACGAGAGGGTGGACCACTTGACTGTGCCCTTATTAACTTGGCTGGTGGGAAAACTTCTAAAGGATCACAGGGGAAGACAGGGGGTGGAACTCTAGTGATCCCAGAAGATGGCCCCTATACTGAGTGAACTGTTTAGCCTAGTGATGGAAAATCATTTTGAATGAACTGTTTTAGTTCAGGAGCTTGCATTCCTGGCATGATTTCATAGAGATGCATCGCATATATGTTAGATTATCTCTTCAGCATGCATGATTTTCACTTACTGAGCGTTAGCTCATGTAGTTCATGCATTATAGATAAGCTTGGTGATACCTGAGACTCTAAGGCTTACTAGGCCGGTGGTTGGAGCTCCTACAGGCTTCTGAGGATCACTGTACATGGATGATAACTTGCTGGGTTGTGTTGTAGGCATATTTTAATTTTTACAATCATTATTATTGTGTAAATTATTGTCTATATTTAAAGGGTTACAAGATAAAAAATGTTCTTACTTATTCTGAAAGTATAGGCTATTAGTTTGATTTTTGAGTCTATCTTAATATAACTTTGGGATGTCGTGTCCTATATAACTCTTGAAATTTTATAGTAATTAATTTTTAGAATAGCGTTACTGTGATGGGTGTTGTGTTTTTATATAAACGATGATTTTTTTATATATAGGGTTATATGTGAGAAAATACTTTACTATTTCTCAAAGTGCTACATTTGACAAAAAAATAATATATATACACATGCACACACATGTGCTACCTTGTCA
This sequence comes from Paulownia fortunei, assembly GCA_019321725.1. Classification (NCBI taxonomy): domain Eukaryota; kingdom Viridiplantae; phylum Streptophyta; class Magnoliopsida; order Lamiales; family Paulowniaceae; genus Paulownia; species Paulownia fortunei. Next base: position 10,813,951 of record CM033110.1, read on the forward strand.
AAATTATTATTATAACAATATCTATATTTAGTGGTGTGGGTATTACATAGTCATTATTAAATCAACATGGAGTTCTTTATTTTCAATGGGAATAGCACAATCTCTTAAAACTTGGTTAGTTTGTTTTGAATCTCCAGAAGGAATTATCACATTGTAACTGACCTCAACAGTATCAGGTACTCTACCCAGCCTCTTCACATACTCAGTGGATATAAATGAGTGTGTAGCTCCAGAATCAAATGATACAAATGTTGGAATACCTAAGATAGAGAATTTACCTATTACCACTGATGGATTCGTCTCAGCATCTGATCTAGTGATGGTAAAAACTTTAACTTGCACTTTTCTTTGCCCTGTTGGATTTAGATAATATTGGCATGCTCTGGCAATATGTCCGACCTTCCCATACATAAAGAAGGTTTTGGTCTCTATAGGGCAGACTCTGCTATGTTGACCACCATATTTAGGGCAAGAAGATTGTGACATTGGTGCTTTGCTTGATAAATCTTTGTACGCTTACTCTGATCCCACTGTTATTGCCCTTATCTTTGTTGGAATTTAGATTTCTGATTCTACGTTTGAAATAGTCTTTTCTTTTCATTTCCATCTTATCGCTGCCCCTGCCCTTACTTAAAATGGCATCAAAACTCGTAAGCATGGGAAATTCTAAGTTCAGCTTGTTCTGCCACTAATGCTCTCTTAGTAATTTGTGAGTATCTCACTCCGTGGATTCCTGCCATATTCACATCTCTATATAGCTCTGATCTCCAGCAAGAAATCTTTTAATTTTCAATGCATCAGTGTTGGCCAAATGTGTGGCAAATCTGGACAGTTGTTCAAATTTATGAATGTATTCTCCAACTGTCATAGTTTCCTGTCGTAGCTATATAATTTCATTCATCTTTATTGAACAAATTATGATAGTGGTGTCTTCGATACTCCTCATTGTATCACACCAATATCCAGCACTACCTCGAAGCATAAATGATGAACACATCACTTTCTATTCTTCTGAAACTCTACTCTACCGAAACATGTTTTCTAGAGTTCTCAACCAATCTTCTATAGCTATAGGATCTAATGCATCCTCAAACACCGGTGGGTTTAGTTTTATTAATCTTTCCCAACTATCTCCACCTATTCTACTCCGAGTTGTGGTTGAACCATTTCAGCCCTTGGTTGTCACCCATATCCCTCTGTTGGATAAGTTGCTGAATTTGTTCTGATTATCATTTAACAAACTTTATAAGTTGATTAATGATAAAATCACGATCATTATTCGGAATAGGTGAAATACCATTTTTTTTATAACAAATATTAGAACAAATAGCCAATATAATTCATGAAATATATAATGTATTATAACATAAAATAAAACTTACTAGCATGGCTATGTTCCACAAGCTCTAAGATCATGTACATGGACAGTCTACGGAATCAAGACTTGGACTCTGATACCACATTATCATAACCTCCCAAAAATATGTATACATATATATAGAAACAACTTATGAAACATAGTTTATACATGTATGCGTGTGTAACTATTTTTTCTTTTTTTTTCCCACCTAGTTAGTTTGGCGAAACACTGATAAAAGTAAAGTGCTTTCACATCCTATAATACTGTATATACATAGATAGTAATTTGAACAATAAGAAAGTCTATCAAAATGATCACAAACTCAGACTCATTTCCAAGGGAGTTTTGAAAGTGATATACATGATAAATTCAAAAATATAATGCAATAGACTGTAAAATCAAAAGCACAGCCTACAAAATAGCCCAACAGGTGAGCATCCATGTACATTGATCTTTGAAAGCCTGTAGAAGCTTCACTGCCAGCCTAGTAAACTAGCGGTCTCAAGTCTTACCATGCTCACCTACAATACATGAACCACATGAGCTAACCCTTAATAAGTAAAAATCATGCATGCCAAGATTATGATATAAAATCTCATGCAACTCATCTATAATATATGATGCAAAATTGTGTCATATTTGAGTGCTCATAAATCAAAGAAATTTTATTCAAAATCACTTCATTTTATAGGGCTCTTGGCCCACCTATATTGCACTAGAAAGAGATCTGCATAATATCAATAATCAAATGGATAATAATAGATTGATACAGTCGAGTGGACCATCCTTGTTACACCCTTAACCTAACTGTAGAACCTAAACAAGCTAATACAGTTAAGTCAAGAAATGTTAATTTTTCATCAATACTAGAGTTTTGGTTTTAATAAAAATCCCCTTTTTGGCTATAAGAGAAAGAACTTGAATTCATTCGTTGTTTTATTTTATTTTAAACACACCATATACATATTTCAAAACTGAGTGCATCTGTTTACAAAACCATAACAGAGCGGCTTATTTAAAAACAAAATAGTTCAAAGCATAGCATATGAACAAATCTCTATTCGGCCGCTCTAGAGACTTAGTCAACCTCTAAACCTGTACATTTCCTCCTGTATCATATGAATCTAATGAGCTAAAGGCTCAATAAGGTGAAACTGATGCAATAACAAATAGCATACATGCACATCTCATAAATCATTAAATACAATATTCTATTTCATAACTTTCATTCATAAATCATTTTTTAGGGCCCTTGAAGTGTAGTACCTAACTAATAGCAATAGATCGTGGTTTTCGAAACCTGTTCATAATGATTGGCCAATAAGACAAATAATATGGGGTTTTCATACTTTGTCTTTCAACCTCAGGTACTAGCCGTACTCTATCTCATTTTTTATGGCTTTACTATACCGATTTTTCAACCTTAAGTATTTGCCACCATTTATTAGGTCTGTCGGTCCCTCCCACGTCCCTTGTTTACCTGACTATTAATCAAGTACCATACTTTCTTTTCAAAAAACTCATTTATATTCTTAGTATTATTATGCTTCATGAACCATAAATGCATCAAATATTACATCACTTGATAAATAATGATAATCACATTGAAACATTAACAATATTATATGATTCTTGTGATACAACAAATGAAAGTTTCAACTTACCTTAAGTCCACTTTGTGCTAAGTGAAAAGGTCAATCTCTTTGGAAGATGAGATGTATTAAAGGCCTAACATAATCAAATCATGTACCTTTTAATATCCTTTTTATAAATCATATAGTTTATTCTAGTTAAAATCATATGCACTTTTCAATCTTTTGTAAATAATTCCATATCAATTACATAACCTTAAAAATAATGCATAATCCATATTTACTACTAATTCAAGACATTAAACATTAGGTCAGCCATTAAATAACTAATAATTCAAACATAATTATTAGGGCAGCCCCTAAAACATACATACAATCCAAATTAACATGACGTAAACTCGGTTCTAACTTAAATTGATTGTAACCTTCAATTAAACAAACTAATTGCTATTGTTTTCAATCATTCAAAGGAACTTCCAAACAGAATATAAGCATTACAAGATTAATAGAAATAAGTAAATTAAGCATATTTCACAAGACTATCAATTTTGCTAGAAACTAGCTTAACTAGCTTGGTTTTGGCTTCAAGTGTAACCTACTTAAGTTTTCAATCATACAAAAAGATACTAAAACATGTAACCATCCAAGAAACCATTAATTTATCATAAGAAATATTGAAAAAGAATATACCTTGATTAGATTGGAATTAAACTCCAAAATCAATGGTTTTCAAGCTTAAAAGGATGAAAACTTGTTCTAGTTTATGTTCTATGGATTCCTATGGATTGAATTTAATTTTTGTGAGTAAGAGAGTGTATAAATTTAGGAGAAACTTTGGAGATGAAGGCTGGTCATTTTTTAGGATCTTCCACAAGAAAACATGGCTAAAAATAACTTGTTTGACATGTCAAATAGAGATAAGTGGAGGGTGTTGCAAAGAGCTATGTTTATAGGCTAGGGAGATGACAAAAATTGATGCTTTGGTGTTATAATCAAGTACAATGCGGTTTAGAATGATTTCATGCAACCTAGTCAACCAACCAATCAAATTGCACCATTTTGCATACTTTTAGTTTTTAGCTAAATGTAACATATTTCAAGAAAATATTTAAGTATGGAGCAATACGAATAATTCATTTCATGGTCATTCAACACATCAATCTTCCTTAATCGAGATATCAAGTTTTTCACAGCAAAATGGCACTTAAGGAATATGTTAAATCAAGAAACAAAAGTTTGATCTCATATTTCATGTACTAATGAATGCTAAAGCATAACTGGAGCATATAATAACAATTATTCATGTTCGTGCAATCATGCTATTTGTATGCCATAATTCGATATTGCACATTGATTACATGCATATTCATGCAAGATGATTATTATTGGCTATGTAGGAGAGAATTGGGCATTACAATCCTTCCTTCCTTACAAAACTTTTATCCTCAAAATTTGACGTACCAAATAATTCTGCATTTCTTCTTCTCTTTCCCACGTGAACTCTTCTACATAATGATTTCTTGACAATACTTTAACTAGTTGAATCTTTTTCGTTCTCAACTCTTTTTACTTCCGATCCAAAATTTGCAGTAGTTTCTCTTTATAAGCTAAATCAGGAGTCAATTCCAACGGTTCATAACTCAGCGCATGTGAGGGGTTTGAAATGTATTTTCTCAACATAGACGCATGGAAAACATTGTGAACACTAGATAATGATGGAGGTAAGGCCACTCTATAAGCTTTATCACCAACTCTTTTGAGAAACTCGAATTGGCCGACATACCTTGGGCTGAGCTTTTCTTTCTTTCCAAATCTCATGACACCTTTCATGGGAGCTACTTTTAAGAACACATGATCCCCAACAGCAAACTCTAGATCTTTTCTCCATTTACCTGCATAACTTTTCTGTCTACTTTGCGCGATCTTTATTCTTTCTCGTATCTTCTCCACTACCTTAGCAGTATGTTGAACTATTTTTGGAGTAAGTGGGCTTTGTTCTCCAACTTCATCCGAATGAACTAGAGATCTACATTTTCTTCCATACAATGCTTCATAAGGCATCATTGTAATTGTTAATTGGTAGCTATTATTATAAGTAAACTCCACTAATTGAAGCTTTGCATCCCAACTCCCTTGAAAATCTAGCACACAAGCTCTTAACATATCCTCTAATATCTTAATAACCCTCTCTGATTGCCTATCACTTTCTAGATGAAATGTTGTACTAAATACAAGATTCATTCCCATGGCACTGTGTAAGCTCTTTCAAAATATAGATGTAAACTTAGAATCTCTATCGGACAATATTGAAACTAGCACCCCATGCAACCTATCTCATTAATATATTGTTGAACATACTGATTCATATTGTATGTGGATTTCACTAGAAGAAAATGGGTTGATTTAGTTAATCTATCAACAATCACCCATATAGAATTATACCCCTTTTATGTTCTAGGTAATCCAAGCACTGTGTCCATTGTAATGTACTCCCATTTCCACTCTGGAATCAACAAAGGCTTTAACAACCCTGATGGGTTTTGATGTTTAATCTTAACTTGTTGACAAGTTAGACATTCAACCATAATGTTGTTGTAAGTCTTTATACATTTTTGTGTTACCTGGATGTACCGAGTAAGGAGAGGTATGAGCTTCTTCTAAAATGTCTCATTTCATGGCCTTGTTAAATGGCACACACAGTCTCCCTTTATATCGCATAATTCCATCATCAGTAACAAAGAAGTCTGGCCTCTTTCCAGCCTCAATCTTTCTTTTCAATTTATACAAATGCATATCCACTTTTTACTCTTCTCTAATTCTATCTTGAAGTGCAGGTTTTAATACTAAAGCTGACAATGAACACTTTCTCCATTTAGGTATAATTTCAAGCTCTAATCTTTGCAAATCTAGTAATATTGACTTTTGTATGACAAAAAGAGAAGACGTAGATTTTTTGCTCAATGCATCTGCAACCACATTCGCTTTACCAGGATGATAGTTGATCACATAATCATAATCCTTCACAAGTTCTAACCCTCTTCTTTGTCTCATATTCAGCTCCTTTTGGGAAAAGAAGTACTTCAAACTCTTATGATTTGTGTATATCACACTTCTCACCATACAAATAATGTTTCTAGATTTTCAAAGCAAAAACCACAGCAGCAAGTTTCAAATCATAGGTTGGGTAATTCTTTTCATACTCCTTCAATTGCCTTTAAGCATAGGCAATAAGCTTCCCATTTTGCATCAAAACAACATCCAAACCATTTTTTGAAGTATCGTTATACACAACAAATCCACCAGTTCCTGCTGGAATGGTAAGAACAGGAGCTGTAGTCAATTTATGTTTCAGTTTTTGAAAACTTCTTTCACAAGCATCAGTCCATAAGAACTTCACATTCTTTCTTGTCAACATGGTCAATGAAGTTGTTATCTTTGAAAACCCCTGAACAAATCATCGATAGTACCCTGCTAATCCCAAGAAACTCCTTACTTCTAATACATTTATTGGTGTTGGCCACTTAATGATAGCTTCTACCTTGCCTGGATCAACAGAAATACCATTCTTAGATACTACATAACCTAGGAATACCACTTGCTCAAGCCAAAATTTGCACTTCTTGAATTTAGCATACAACTACTTTTCCTTAAGAACTTGCAGCACAATCTTCAAATGTTCCTTGTGCTCTTCTTTATCACGTGAATAAATTAGGATGTCATCAATAAACATAATCATAAATTTATCGAGATATTGCTTGAACACCCTATTCATTAGATCCATAAATGCTGCAAGGGCATTGGTTAAATCGAAAGGCATCACTAGAAATTCATAATGTCCATACCTTATTCGAATGCAGTCTTTTGTATGTCTTCTTCCTTGATCTTCAATTAATAATACCCGGAGCGCAAATCAATTTTAGAAAATACTGATGCTCCCTGCAATTGATCAAACAAATCATCTATTCTTGGAAGTGGATACGTATTCTTGACTATTACTTTATTCAACTCTCTATAATCAATGCACAACCATAATGTATCATCCTTCTTGTTCACGAACAACACAGGTGCTTCCAAGGAGAATAACTAGGGCGAATAAAACACTTATCAAGCAATTCTTGCAATTGAACTTTTAACTCTTTTAATTCTGTTGGTGCCATTTGGTATGGGGCTTTAGAAATAGGGGTGGTCCCTGGCACAACATCAATCACAAATTCAATCTCTTGATCGGTGGTAGTCCTGGTAAATTATTTGGAAATACCTCAAGAAATTCTTGAACCACATCTACATTTTTTGGCTTCAATTGTGCTTTGACCAAAGTGTCCAAAACACTTGCCAAGTATCCAACACAACCTTTACTCAATATATTTTGAGCTTTCAAAGCAGTTATAATTGGTAAGGACCGTGACAATGAGGTACCACTAAACACAAACTGTTCTTTTCTGGGTAGCTGAAAAATCACAATCTTCTTGTTACAATCAATTGTTGCATGATATTTGGTAAGCCAATTCATACCCAAAATAACCTCAAAATTTAGCATCAGTAAAACAACAAGATCTACATAGAGAGTCCAATCACTAATCTGAATAGAACAAGCCCTTAACATTTGGTTGGAATCCATTTCTTCCCCGGATGGAACAGTCACACTATACCTTACTTTTAATAAATCTAGTGTAATGCCCAATTTTCTCATAAATGCACATGATGCAAATAAATGCGTAGATCCAGAATCTATCAATGCAACTGCAGGTATCCCAGAAATTAAAATAGTACTTGTGACTATTGAAGCATCTGTATCAGCTTGTTCTTGTGTCATTACATATACTCTCCCCTGAACTCTCCTTGCACTGTTGGGCAATCCTTTACTATATGTCCTGGCTTTTTACACTTAGAGCAATAATTAGTACGACTAAAGCATTCCCCAAATAATTCTTCCCACACTTAGCACATTTAGGCCTTTCACCCATTCCTCTACAACCATGCAATCAGACGCACTATTAAAATCAACAGGTTTTATCTTTCTAAATTTCTCATACACAGCTTGTGAAGTATCCTATCGAGCTTATGGTGGAGGAAGTCGCATATTCTGTTATTGGCTTCTTTGTTACATATCTTGCAATTTTTGTATCTGTTCACCATACATTCTAGTCTGTTATTGAATGAGATCAGTTAAATTATTCACCATACTATGATTATCCCCAAGATCATCCATTGTCTTCTTTTTGGTACCATGACCTGATATGCATTACCCAATATCATTCCATTCATTAGCCAAAAATAAACGCATAATCATGAAAATGACATAAAATAAAATCTAATCAAGTAAACATAAAAAGCAAATAAACAAATAGTTGATCGAGTTTCCCAGCCAGGATGTGTTCATATACCTTCTTCTATCTACAGGAACGACTAAACCTCCTCTCTGATACCATAAACTATTACACCCCTTAACCTAACTACAGAACCTAAACAAGCTAATATAGTTAAGTCAAGAAATGTTAACTTTTCATCAATACTAGAGTTATGATTTTAATAAAAATCTCCTTTTTGGCTATAAGAGAAAGAACTTGAATTCATTCATTATTTTATTTTATTTTAAACACACCATATACATATTTCAAAACTGAGTGCATTTGTTTACAAAACCATAACAAAGCGGCTTATTTAAAAACAAAAAAGCTCAAAGCATAGCATATGAACAAATCTCTATCCGGTCGCTCTAAGACTCAGTCAACCTCTAAACCTGTACATTTCCACCTGCATCACACAAATCTAATGAGCTAAAGGCTCAATAAGGTGAAACTGATGCAATAATAAATAACATACATGCACATCTCATCAATCATTAAATGTAATATTCTATTTCATAACTTTCATTCATAAATCATTTTTTAGGGCCCTTGAAGTGTGGTACCTAACTAATAACAATAGATCGTGGTTTTCGAAACCTGTTCATAATGATTGGCCAATAAGAGAAATAATATGGGGTTTCCATACTTGGTCTTTCAACCTCAGGTACTAGCCGTACTCTATCTCATTTTTTGTGGCTTTCCTATACTGATTTTTCAACCTTAAGTATTTGCCACCATTTATTAGGTCTGTCGGTCCCTCCCACGTCCCTTGTCTACTTGACTATTAATCAAGTACCATACTTTCTTTTCAAAAATCTCATTTATATTCTTAGTATTATTATGCTTCATGAACCATAAATGCATCAAACATTACATCACTTGATAAATAATGATAATCACATTGAAACATGAACAACATTATATGATTCTTGTGATACAACAAATGAAAGTTTCAACTTACCTCAAGTCCACTTTGTGGTAAGTGAAAAGGTTAATCTCTTTCGAAGATAGGATATGTTAAAGGCCTAAGATAATCAAATCATGTACCTTTTAATATCCTTTTTATAAATCATATAGTTTATTCTAGTTAAAATCATATACACTTTTCAATCTTTTGTAAACAATTCCATATCAATTACATAATCTTAAAAACAATGCATACTCCTTTTACTACTAATTCAAGACATTAAACATTAGGGCAGCCATTAAATAACTAATAATTCAAATATAATTATTAGGGCAAACCCTAAAACATGCATACAATCCAAATTAACATGACATAAACTCGATTCTAAGTTTAATTGATTGTAACCTTCAATTGAGCAAACTAATTGCTATTGTTTTCAATCATTCAAAGGAACTTCCAAACATAATATAAGCATTACAAGATTAATAGAAATAAGTAAATTAAGCTTATTTCACAAGACTATCAATTTTGCTAGAAACTAGCTTAACTAGCTTAACTAGCTTAGTTTTGACTTCAAGTGTAACCCACTTAACGATAATAAAACATGTAACCATCAAGATACCATAAATTCATCATAAGAAATATTGAAAATGAATATTCCTTGATTAGAATGGAATTAAACTCTAAAATCAACGGTTTTCAAGCTTAAAAGGGTAAAAACTTGTTCTAGTTTGTGTTATATGATTCCTATGGATTGAATTTAATTTTTGTGAGCAACAGAGTGTATAAATTTGGGAGAAACTTTGGATAAGAAGGCTGGTCATTTTTGAGGAGTTTCCACAAGAAAACATGGTTAAAAATGACTTGTTTGACATTTCAAAGAGAGAGAAGTGGAGGGTGATGATTGGTTGACTCATACTTAGTGTCTTCTCATGCAAAGAGCCACGTTTATGGGCTAGGGACATGATAAAAATTGATGCTTTGGTGTTATAATCAAGTGAAATGCGGTTTAGAATGATTCCATGCAACCTAGTCAACTAACTAATCAAATTGCACTATTTTGCATACTTTTAGTTCTTAGCTAAATGTAACATATTTCAAGCAAATATTTAGGTATTTAATCACTTTAGAATGTAACAAGTATTGAGTAATACGAATAATTCATTTTATAGCCATTCAATACATCAATCTTCCTTAATCGAAATATTGAGTTTTTCACTACAAAAAGGCACTTAAGGAATATGTTAAATCAAGAAACAAAAGTTTGATATCATATTTCATGTACTAATGCATGCTAAAGCATAATTGGGGCATATAATAACAACTATTCATGTTCATAAAATCATGCTATTTGTATGCCATAATTCGATAATGTACATTGATTAGATGCATATTCATGCAAGATGCTTATTATTGGCTATGTAGGATAGAATTGGGCATTACAATCCTCCTATGACCCCCAGAGGTATACCCCCGATCTTTCCCTGTGATCACCCAAAAAGTATCACACCAGCGGCATCAATCATAACAAAGGCACAGTTAAGTGGACCATCCTGTCGGATCACCAAAGGTCACCCCTGGTCTTTCCTTGTAATCCACTGAGAAGTATCCTACTCGCATTACCTAAAATATTATATAAGCACACCTCGCATGGCTCGGTGCACTAGTAGTGACCAATAAACATCTTTA
>CM033110.1:10824946-11090308 GCA_019321725.1 Paulownia fortunei
TTGAACTGGACCTACCAGGTTACTTGGAGGGTTCGCAGAGACCAAACTCCTTGGGGAATGATTCAAGAAAAAATCCTAAGGTAAAACTAGTTGAACTGGACCTACTTAGGTTCCTTGGAGGGTTCGCAGAGACCAACCTCATCGGGGAATGATTCAGGAAAAAATCCTAAGGTAAGACCAGTTGAACTGGACCTGCCTAGGTTCCTTGGAGGATTCGTAGAGACCGACCTCTTTGGGAAATAATTCAAAAAAAAATCCTAAGGCAAGACTAGTTGAACTCGACCTGCTTGGGTTTCTTATAGGGTTTACGGAGACCGACCTCCTTAGAGAATAATTTAAGAAAAAATCCTAAGGTAAGACCAGTTGAACTGGACCTGCTTGAGTTACTTGGAGGATTCGCAGAGACTAACCTCTTTGAGGAATGATTTAAGAAAAGATTTTAAAAGAAATATCAATTGAGCTAGATTATCTTTTTATATATTAGAAAGCAATAATACATTTAGTAAGACATGTAGCTTGGTTACAAAACTTGAGATATGCATATTTTATAAGTGCTATGGAAAATATTATTGTGGAAATTATAGGTGTTGGAAGAATAAAGCAAAACATAAGCAATAAAGATGAAATGATATTATTATAGATTATTACAAAAATGTACACAACCTATTCTACTCCATAATCAGAAACACTAAGGGGTTCTAGAACAACACCCTCATCATTTAGATTTCTGGAATAGGAAGAACTATTATCCTCAACATTGATGATAGGCTCGAGAGGAGGATTTGGAGGGACAATAGCTATTGGAGAAGCAGGGGCAAATGGGTGGAATGGTCCCCCAAAAATGCGGGTGCAGCTGATGGTTGTGAAGGACCAGCAACATCAACAACAAGGGCAGACCTATTATCAAGAGGAGAAACGCTTTTAACAGTATGGTCCAAGTTTGGTTTGAACCAGCATACCCTGCCTCCTTGACCTGGCTAAGGTAATGTGTGAAACCATAGATTAAATAATTCAAGGTCCTAGAGGTCAAGTGATTAAGGAATTCTGGGGATTGTAGGAATTTGGCTTTATCTTGGGCCCAGTCAGCTCGACCTGTAAGAACTTCCGCAGCATGGCCTTCAGCTCGGGAGATAGAAGCCTCCTCAATGACCTTTAACATTTGATTCTCTATGGTGGTCCTATTTCGTTCCACTTCAGTTACCTTCTCGTCCAGGAAAGCATGTTTACCCCGAGCTACCTAAAGATCTGCTTCCAATTTGCTGGTGCGAGCTTGAGAACACTGTAATTGCTGTTGCATGTCCTCCAACTATTGCCTGAGCTCATCTTCCTCTGAAAAGGGTAATTTGGACCGCAGATCAGCCATCAAAGAGTTCAAGTACAATATAGTCTAGAGAAAGAGATGATTAGAAAAATTATTGATCATTAGAATAAATGAGGGAAATTAAGAAGGGAACATTACCTTAGAAGCATGATTTGCAAGATTTCCCACTCGGGCATCGTAATCTATGGACCCTAAGAGGCGTTGATCCATGGAGTTGGTATGCCTTAAAGCCACTCGGCATAGAGTTTTCCATCCTGAGTCCCAATACCGAGCTGCTGGTGAAGAAAGAGGCATTTAGAAAAATAGGGGCATTGAGACGGGATGCTGAGATGGACCCGAGCTACCACCACTTGCAAAAGTTGGGCATTTCTCCCTACTTCGGGAAGAAATAGGTGCCACAGCTGTAACAGGTGGGGAGGTAGATGGGGGTGGTGGAGGAACTGTGGATGGAGCTCAGGTTGCGGGCACACGTTGTTGATCCAAATGGCACTTGTCAGGGAGACTCAAGATTACCTTCAGGCTGGCCTGACCCTCCTGCGGCTTTTCGAGCTTGGTAAGCTACTATTATATGAGACTCTATCAATTGCTCTGAATAAAAGTTATACAGTTAGTATTCTGGCAAAGGTGAAATCACAAGCAAGTAGTTAAACAGGACGGTACCTATCGGTTGAGGGAGTGGAATAGCTTTAGGGCTCAGTTGAAAATGGTGGAGTAAAGGTCAGAAATCAGCTAATAATCGTATGTGGTAGGGATTATGATTTAATTGACGAGCTAATGCTTGGGCGGTCGAGTCCAGTATGGGCGCACGACCTTGGTGAGGTAAGTCGGTGATCCAATTGGTAGGAAAATTCTAAGGGTTAGGGGATGAAGTATAAAAGTATCTTTTCTTCTAGCCCTTAAGGGAACTGGGTTTCCCCTGTAGAAATTTAGCTGCTCCACGGGAGGTAAAATAAAATAAGCCTGACTTGGCAGTTTTTGCATGAAAGAAAGCTCGCCATAGCTTATGGTTTGACTTATATCTAAAGTAGCTAACTACTATCCAAAAACCAGCCATGAGTCGAAAAGAATTAGGAACAAGATGCATAAGGGGAATAACAAAGCTCTTAGAAATACGGCAGAATAGGTTGGGAATGGGAAACTTAAGGCCAATTTCTAGTTGATCTACAAAGAAGGTCACATAGGCGGGAGGTGGGGTATGAGGTCTGTCATGAGGACCTGGCAGGACCACATTGAATTCCTCAGGTATTCTTGCATTCTCCCTAAAGTTTGCTAGGCTTATCTCAGATAGGGTGGTGGCATGAGTCATATAAGCTGGGTCATTAGCCGGATCAACCATCCTAATTTCAGTAGGGTGATGGGTGGATAATTCAAGTGCTAGTTCATGAACAGAAACTCTGATAGAAAGAAAAAGAGGAATAAACAATAGAGGTTCCAGAGATGTAGTAGAGGTAGACATCAAAGAAATGAACCAAGTATATAGAAGGAGAAATAGAGAAATAAATGGATAGAAAAAGTCAAAAGACTTACTTAGCTTATTGAAGGAAGAGAAGAAGGAAGTTGCTGGAAGAATAACAGAGGAGGATCGCTGGAGAGCAAAATTTATAGAAAAGAAGAAAGAGAAGAAAATAAAGGAGGAATGCCTTTTTATAGGGAAACGGCGACACTCGAACAGGCAAAAGAAGCCCTAGCCATGGATGATAAGATAGGAACACGTGTAGGGCTGGATGAGGGTAGTCAGTTGAAAAGACTAGGGCATTTAAGTCTTAGTAATGGGTGTGAAATCCCAAAGGGTAGAATTTAAAAAGAAGCTCACGTCAGCCCTAATAATCAAGATATTATCATACTCTGTCTATCTTGCAAAGGTTGTAGGGCAGGCAGAGTAGGGGGACTAGCTGATGTAGTATAGGTCGGGACTAACCTACGTAGCTCGAATTATAAGTAAGAAGCTGGTGCGACCTAGGTCAGGACGGACTTGTATAGCTCGGATCATAAGTAAAAGGATGGTCAGCATAGGTCAGGACGGACCTGCGTAGCTCGGGTTATGTTGAGTGAGCTAGTTGGAAGTAGGTCAGGTTGGGATGATAGAAAATTCTCATTTATGGTATAGGAATTGGGTGAATAGGTTAGCTTAGTACATGGGCCAGGAGAGTAGCACGACCTGTTAGGCGACTTCTATCTAGTATTAGGAAGCTTACCGACCTCTAGGTCAGGCAAGTTGAGAAGCTTACCGACCTCCAGATCGGGTAGGTTCACGAGAAAAATAAAGAGAAAATAGTTATGTTTAGAAAATGACAAAGAACCTTCCTAGGGTAAATCAGAAAATGTGGATACGCGTACAGTAATCTATTATAATAAATTGAGGTTTAAATTCTCTTTTTTGTCCTTGTTGAGTATCTATGAATAAGAGAATTCATATCATATCAAGGGTTACATTTTTCATATATCTAAAATACAGATCTATCTATTTTTCATCCTCTCCAAGAGAATTGCCACTGATTTGAGCGTCGGAGTTCTTGCACAGGGTCAGCCAGCATTTTGTGTAGGTGATCCAGCCGGGGAAGGAGAGTAGAAGCAGTGGACTAGTACTTGAGGTGCACCTTCTCCTACAAGTGCATTACAAATAATGAGGAGGAGGTTGTGCAACTACATGCATGCAATCAATTTTTTCAATTCTGAAACTGAAAAAGATGGCAAAAATAAGTATTGCAAGCATATAGATTTAACTACAGCATGACACTGCCATCAAGATTGACTTTGCTCCTACATATCAAAAATCATATTCAAACCAAGGCATATTAAACAAATCCAAATCTAAAAACCACTTAACAAGTTTGGGATTTTTTTAGTACAAAAATAAACACACCAATCCTATAGGAATTAAGGCTCAAACATCTTGTCATAGTGGCGGTGGGAGGGCTAGCAATGGTAGCTCTATGGCATCCAGGGTAGTGGGAGGGCTAGCAATCGTAGTTGCATGGCAATTAGGGTGGGGTCTACGACATCATCATCTAAGGAGTCATTTGAGGAGTTGGAATGATTAAATGAGTGGCCAACATATCTCTAGGCTCACTGTCCACTTCTACTTTTATTACATTAGCAAATTTGAAGATGAAAATGAGGGTGCCAAGTTAGGATCCATGTGGCTCCTCAAATGGCGCTACTTAATTATCCACTACGAATATTTGGAATCATAGAATTTTAAAGAGTATATCAGTAACAAAACCTAAGCAGATTGTAATATAACATATGTTCTCAAGTTAAATCCTTAAATGACTAATGTGAAGCCGGTATTTCTATCAACCATAACAATATTATGAGTAATATCATAACGGACACTTGGTGAACTAAGATGAAATTTTACGAACTTTCTTCACTTTTTGAACACTTGCATTGTTTTCAAACTCGTGGGCAACTGATCTACAATTGATGCTAATTTTGAGCTCCATTTTTAATTATGAGCAAGCTCATATGATAAAATAGAGCTCAAACTCCTTTATTAATTCCTTATATTTGCAGCCTGCACAAATTAAAGCGCAAACGTAATTCTTGATCCATTAGTATATTGTCAGTGCCTAAGTCGCGATAATATTTGACAACTTAAAATCTTGTATTTGCGGCTTAAACAAATTAAAGCGCAAATATTAATCTTAGTCCACTTGTAATGCCCAATTCTCAATTCTCTCCTACATAGCCAATAATAAGCATTTTGTATGAATATGAATCTAATCAATGTACATTATTGAATTATGGCATACAAATAGGATGATTGCATGAACATGAATAATTGTTATTATATGCTTCAGTTATGATTTAACATGCATTAGTACATGAAATATGAGATCAAACTTTCATTTCTTGATTTAACATATTCCTTAAGTGCCCTTTTTGCTTCAGTTTGTATTGCTCCATACTAGTTGTATGCTAAAGTGATTAATTATCTAAATATTTACTTGAAATATGTTACATTGGCTGAGAACTAAAAGTATGCACAATGGTGCAATTTGATTGGTTGGTTGACTAGGTTGCATAAAACCATTCTAAACCACATTGCACTTGATTATAACACCAAAGCATCAAATTTTGTCATCTCCTTAGCCCATGAACGTGACTTTTGGCATGAGAAGACACTAAGCATGATGCAATCAATCATCACCCTCCACTTACCTCTCTTTGAAAGGTCAAAGAAATCATTTTCATCCATATTTCTTGTGGAAGCACCTCAAAAATGACCAGCCCTTATTCTCCTAAGTTTCTCCAAATTTCTACACTCTCATACCCACAAAAGTTGAATTCAATCCACAGGAATCCATAGAACACAAGCTAGAACAAGTTTCCATCATTTTAAGCTTGAAAACCGTTGATTTTGAAGCTTAAATCCAACTTAATCAAGGTATATTCTTTTTCAATGTTTCTTATGATGAATTTGTAGTATCTTGGATGATTACATGTTTTAGTATGCTTTTGTATGATTGAAAACTTAAGTAAGTTACACTTGAAGCCAAAACCAAGCTAGTTAAGCTAATTTTTAGCAAATTGATAGTCTTGTGAAATTGTTTAATTTACTTGTTTCTATTGATTTTGTAATGCTTATATTATGTTTGGAAGTTTCTTTGAATGATTGAAAACGATGGCGATTAGTTTCCTTAATTGAAGGTTAGAATCAAGTTTACGTCAATTTAATTAGGATTGTGTTCATGTTTTAGGGGCTACCCTAATAATTATGTTTGAATTATTAGTTATTTAATGGCTGCCCTAATGTTTAATGTCTTGAATGAGTAGTAAAATATGGAGTATGCATTGTTTTTAAGGTGATGTAATTGATATGTAATTCTTTACAAAAGATTGAAAAGTGTATATAAACTTTAACTAGAATAGACTAAATGATTTATAAAAAGAATATTAAATGGTACATGATTTGATTATGTTAGGCTTTTAACATATCCTATCTTCCAAAGAGATTGGCCTTTTCACCTAGCACAAAGTGGACTTGAGGTAAGTTGAAACTTTCATTTGGTGTATCACAAGAATCATATAATGTTTGTTCATGTTTCAATGTGATTGTTGTTGTTTGTCAAATGATGTAATATTGATGCATATATGGTTTATGAAGCATGATACTATTAAGAATATAATGAGGTTTTTGAAAAAGAAGTATGGTACAATGGTCAGGTAGATAAGGGATGCGGGAGGGACTGGCAAACCCACCAAATGGTGGCAAATACTTGAGGTTGAAAAATCGGTATAGGAAAGCCACAATGAATGAGATAGAATACGGCTAATACCTGAGGTTGAAAGACCCAGTGTAGAAATCCCGTATTAGTTCTCTTATTGGCCAATCATTATGAACAGGTTTCGAAAACTATGGCCTATCGCTATTAGTTAGGTACCACACTTCAAGGGCCCTAAAGAATGATTTATGAATGAAAGTTATAAATAGAATAATTGCATTTAATGATTTATGAGATGTGCATACATGTTATTTGTTATTACATCAGTTTCATCTTACTGAGCCTTTAACTCATTTGATTCATGTGATGTAGGGGAAAATGTACAGATTTAGAGGTTGACTGAGTTTCTAGAGCGGCCGGACAGAGATTTGTTCATATGCCATGCTTCAACCTATTTTGTAGTTTATTTTGAAAATTCTGTTTTGTTTTTAAATAAGCCACTTTGTTATGGTTTTGTAAATAGATGTACTCAGTTTTGATATATGTATATGGTGTGTTTAAAATAATTCAAGTTCCTTCTCTTATAGCTAAAAATGGGAACTTTTATTAAAAAACCATAACTCTAGTAAAGATGAAAAATTAATATTTCTTGACTTAACTGTATCAGCTTATTTAGGCTCTATAGTTAGGTTGAGGGGTGTTACAGTTTGTGGTATCAGAGCGGAGGTTTAGTCGTTTCTGTAGACAGAAGAAGGTATATGAACACATCATGGCTGGGAAACTTGGTCAACTACTTGTTTATTTGCTTTTATGTTTATTTGCTTTTATGTTCATTTGATTATATTTTATTCCATGTTATTGTCATGATTATGCATTTATTATTGGCTAATGAATGGAATGAGACTGGCAATGCACATCAGGTCATGGCACCAAAAAGGAAGACAATGGATGATCATGAGGGTAATCATAGTGTGGTGGACAATTTGACTGATCTCATTCAGCAACAAACTAGAATGCATGGTGAACAGATACAACAATTGCTAGATATGCAATAAAGAACCAAGAATAGAATCAGCGCCTTCCTCCACCACAAGCTCAACAGGATCCTTCACAGGCTGTATATGAGAAGTTTAGAAAGATGGAACTGGTTGATTTTAATGGTGGGTCTGATCCCATGGTTGCAGAGGAATGGGTGAAATATTTGGACACTATCTTTGACTACATGCGAATTGATGATGCTGAGAAGGTACTCTGTGCAATTTTCTTGTTGAAGAAGGATGCTAGAACTTGGTGGGAAGGAGCTAAACTTGCAGTGAATATAGAAGAACTAACTTGGGAGAGGTTTAAAACAATCTTTTATGATAAGTATTTCACCAGGGATGCTAGGTCACTTAGAGTAAAGGAATTCTTGGAGTTAAATCAAGGAGGGATGTCTGTATGTGATTATGTGAGAAAATTTGAACAGGGTTGCAAGTATGTACCATACATTGCCAGAGACAACAATGAGAAGATGGATCATTTCTTGAGGAGCCTTAATCCTGAAATTAGAAGAGATGTGAGAATGTCTTCAGTAACAGAGTTTAGAGAACTGGTGGACAAGGCTTTGATGGCTGATTTAGATGAGAAAGAGATTGAGAAATTCCAACAACAAAAGAAGCAAGTATTCATTCCAAGAAATCTAAACCAGTGGAAGAAAGGAGAGCAAATATTAAGCCAAGGGAATGAAAAACGTCCTAGAGTTGGACAGACTTCTTCTACAATTGAAAAGCCTAAATGTACTAAGTGTGGGAAGAATCATTTTGGGGATACCTACAATTGCATTGATAGATTCTGGATCTACGCATTCGTTTGCATTATGTACATTTGTGAGAAAATTGGACATTACACCAGATTTATTAAAAGTAAGGTGCAATGTGACTGTTCCATTTGGGGAAGAAATAGATTCCAACCAAATGTTAAGGGCTTGTTCTATTCAGATTAGTGATAGGACTCTCTATGCAGATCTTGTTGTTTTATCGATGCCAAATTTTGAGGTTATTCTGGGTATGGATTGGCTTACCAAATATCATGCAACAATTGATTGTAACAAGAAGATTATAATTTTTCAGCCACCTAGGGAAGAACAGTTTATGTTAATGGTATCTCATTCTCACGGTCCTTACCAATTATATCTGCTTTGAAAGCTCAAAAGATGTTGAGTAAAGGTTGTGTTGGGTATTTGGCAAGTGTTCTGGACACCTCAGTTGAAGCACAATTAAAGGCAGAAAATATAGATGTGGTTCAAGAATTTATTGAGGTATTTCCAGATGATTTATCGGGACTACCATCGAATCGAGAGATTGAATTTGTGATTGATGTTATGCCAGGAACTACTCTATTTCTAAAGCACCATACCGAATGGAACCAACAGAATTGAAAGAGTTAAAAGTTCAATTGCAAGAATTGCTTGATAAGGGTTTTATTCGCCCTAGTTATTCTCCTTGGGGAGCACCTGTGTTGTTTGTGAAAAAGAAGGATGGTATATTGCGGTTGTGCATTGATTATAGAGAGTTGAATAAGATAACAGTCAAGAATAAGTATCCACTCCCAAGAATAGATGATTTGTTTGATCAATTGTAGGGAGCATCTGTATGTTCTAAGATTGATTTGCGTTCTGGGTATCATCAATTGAAGATCAAGGAAGAAGACATACCAAAGACTGCATTCCGAACAACGTATGGACATTATGAATTTCTAGTGATGCCTTTCGATTTAACCAATGCCCCTGCAGCTTTTATGGATCTAATGAATAGGGTGTTCAAGTTTGTGATTGTGTTATTGATGACATCTTAATTTATTTGATAAAGAAGAGCTCAAGTTTGTGATTGTGTTTATTGATGACATCTTAATTTATTCATGTGATAAAGAAGAGCACAAGGAACATTTGAAGATTGTGCTGCAAGTTCTTAAGAAAAAAATAGTTGTATGCTAAATTCAAGAAGTGTGAGTTTTAGCTTGAACAAGTGGTATTCCTAGGTCATGTAGTATCAAAGGATGGTATTTCTGTTGATCCGAGCAAGGTAGAAGCTGTCATTAAGTGGCCAACACCAACAAATGTATCAGAAGTAAGGAGTTTTTTGGGATTAGCAGGGTACTATCGACGATTTGTTCAGGGGTTTTCAAAGATAGCAACTCCAATGACAATGTTGACAAGAAAGAATGTGAAGTTCTTGTGGACCAATGCTTGTGAAAGAAGTTTTGAAGAACTGAAATAAAAATTAACTACAGCTCATGTTCTTACCATTCCAACTGGAATTGGTGGATTCGTGGTGTATAGGACGCTTCAAAAAATGGTTGGGTGCTGTTTTAATGCAAAATGAGAAGGTTATTGCCTATGCTTCAAGGCAATTGAAGGAATATGAAAAAATTATCCAACCCATGATTTGGAACTTGCTGCTGTGGTTTTTGCCTTGAAAATTTGGAGACATTATTTGTATGGTGAGAAGTGTGAGATATCACAGATCATAAGAGTTTGAAGTACTTCTTTACCCAAAAGGAGTTGAATATGAGATAAAGAAGATGGTTAGAACTTGTGAAGGATTATGATTGTGTGATCAACTATCATCCTGGTAAAGCGAATGTGGTTGCAGATGCATTGAGCAGAAAATCCATGTCTTCTTTTTTTGTTATACAAAAGTCAATATTACTGGATTTGCAGAGATTAGAGCTTGAAATTATACCTAAAGGGAAAAAGTGTTTGTTGTCAGCCTTAATGTTGAGACCTGTACTTCAAGATAGAATTAGAGAAGGTCAAAAGGTGGACACGCATTTGTGTAGATTGAAAAGAATGATTGAGGTTGGAAAGAGGCCAGACTTCTCTATTACTGATGATGGGATTATTCGATATAAAGGGAGACTGTGTGTGCCGTTTGACAAGGCCATGAAAGGAGATATTTTAGAAGAAGCTCATACTACTCCTTACTCAGTACACCCATGTAGCACAAAAATATATAAGGACTTACAACAACATTATTGGTGGCCTAAAATAAAGAAAGATATAGCAAAATTTGTGGCTGAATGTCTAACTTGTCAACAAGTTAAGATTGAACATCAAAGACCATCAGGGTTGTTGAAGCCTTTATTGATTCCAAAGTGAAAATGAGAGCACATTACAATGGACTTTGTGCTTGGATTACCTAGAACACAAAAGGGTATAATTCCATATGGGTGATTGTTGATAGATTAACTAAATCAACCCATTTTCTTCTAGTAAAATCCACATACAATATGGACCAGTATGCTCAACAATATATTAAAGAGATAGTCGGGTTACATGGGGTGCCCGTTTCAATAGTGTTTGACAAAGATCCTAAGTTTACATCTACATTTTAGAAGAGCTTACACAGTGCTATGGGAACAAAACTTGCATTCAGTACAGCATTTCATCCACAAAGTGACGGGCAATCAGAAAGGGTTATTCAGATATTAGAGGATATGTTAAGAGCTTGTGTGCTAGATTTTCAAGGGAGTTGGGATGCAAAACTTCCATTAGTGGAGTTTACTTATAATAATAGCTACCAATCAACAATTGAAATGGCGCCTTATGAAGCATTGTATGGAAGGAAATGTAGATTTCCAGTTCATTGGCATGAAGTTGGAGAACGAAGTCTACTTGGTTTAGAAATAGTTTAGCATACCGCTAAGGTAGTGGAGAAGATACGAGAGAGAATGAAGATTGCGCAGAGTAGACAGAAAAGTTATGCAGATAAACGGAGAAAAGATCTAGAGTTTGCCATTGGGGATCATGTGTTCTTAAAAGTAACTCCATGAAAGGTGTTATGAGATTTGGAAAGAAAAGAAAAACTCAGTCCGAGGTATGTTGCCATTCTAGATTCTCGAAAGAGTTGGTGATAAAGCTTATAGGGTGGCCTTACCTCCATCATTATCTACTGTTCACAATGTTTTCCATGTGTCTATGTTGAGAAGTACATTTCAAACCCTTCTCATGTGTTAAGTTATGAACCGTTGGAATTGACTCATGATTTAGCCTATGAAGAGAAACCAATGCAAATTCTAGATCAGAAGGAAAAAGAGTTGAGAACGAAAAAGATTCGACTTGTTAAAGTATTATGGAGGAATCATTCTGTAGAAGAGGCCACATGGGAAACAGAAGAGAAATGCATAGCAAGTATTCAGAATTATTTGGTACGTCAAATTTCGAGGATGAACTTTTATAAGGAAGGAAGGATTGTAATGCCCAATTCTCATTCTCTCCTACATAGCCAATAATAAGCATTTTGTATGAATATGCATCTAATCAATGTACATTATTGAATTATGGCATACAAATAGGATGATTGCACGAACATGAATAATTGTTATTATATGCTTCAGTTATGATTTAACATGCATTAGTACATGAAATATGAGATCAAACTTTCATTTCTTGATTTAACATATTCCTTAAGTGCCTTTTTTGCTGTGAAAAGCTCGATATCTCGGTTAAGGAAGATTGATGTGTTGAATGACCATAAAATGAATTATTTGTATTGCTCCATACTAGTTATATGCTAAAGTGATTAATTGTCTAAATATTTATTTGAAATATGTTACATTGGCTAAGAACTAAAAGTATGCACAATGGTGCAATTTGATTAGTTGGTTGACTAGGTTGCATAAAACCATTCTAAACCGCATTGTACTTGATTATAACACCAAAGCATCAATTTTTGTCATCTCCTTAGCCCATGAACGTGGCTTTTGGCATGAGAAGACACCAAGCATGATGCAACCAATCATCACCCTCCACTTACCTCTCTTTGAAAGGTCAAAGAAATCATTTTCATCCATATTTTTTGTGGAAGCACCTCAAAAACGACCAGCCCTTATTCTCCTAAGTTTTTACCAAATTTCTACACTCTCATACTCACAAAAGTTGAATTCAATCCATAGGAATCCATAGAACACAAGCTAGAACAAGTTTCCATCATTTTAAGCTTGAAAACCGTTGATTTTGAAGTTTAAATCCAATTTAATCAAGGTATATTCTTTTTCAATGTTTCTTATGATGAATTATAGTATCTTGGATGGTTACATATTTTAGTATGCTTTTGTATGATTGAAAACTTAAGTAAGTTACACTTGAAGCCAAAACCAAGCTAGTTAAGCTAATTTTTAGCAAATTGATAGTCTTGTGAAATTGTTTAATTTACTTGTTTCTATTGATTTTGTAATGCTTATATATGTTTGGAAGTTTCTTTGAATGATTGAAAACGATGGCGATTAGTTTCCTTAATTGAAGGTTAGAATCAAGTTTACGTCAATTTAATTAGGATTGTGTTCATGTTTTAGGGGCTACCCTAATAATTATGTTTGAATTATTAGTTATTTAATGGCTGCCCTAATGTTTAATGTTTTGAATGAGTAGTAAAATATGGAGTATGCATTGTTTTTAAGGTTATGTAATTGATATGTAATTCTTTACAAAAGATTGAAAAGTGTATATAAACTTTAACTAGAATAGACTAAATGATTTATAAAAAGGATATTAAATGGTACATGATTTGATTATGTTAGGCCTTTAATATATCCTATCTTCCAAAGAGATTGGCCTTTTCACCTAGCACAAAGTGGACTTGAGGTAAGTTGAAACTTTCATTTGGTGTATCACAAGAATCATATAATGTTTGTTTATATTTTATTGTGATTGTTGTTGTTTGTCAAATGATGTAATGCTTGATGCATTTATGGTTTATAAAGCATGACACTATTAAGAATATAATGAGATTTTTGAAAAGGAAGTATGGTACTTGATTGATGGTCAGGTAGACAAGGGATGCGAAAGGGACTGGCGGACCCAACAAATGGTGGCAAATACTTGAGGTTGAAAAATCGATATAGAAAAGCCACAATGAATGAAATAGAATACGGCTAATACCTGAGGTTGAAAGACCAAGTATGGAAACTCCGTATTAGTTCTCTTATTGGCCAATC
This sequence comes from Paulownia fortunei, assembly GCA_019321725.1. NCBI lineage: Eukaryota > Viridiplantae > Streptophyta > Magnoliopsida > Lamiales > Paulowniaceae > Paulownia > Paulownia fortunei. Next base: position 10,838,408 of record CM033110.1, read on the forward strand.
ATTATGAACAGGTTTTGAAAACTATGATCTATCGCTATTAGTTAGGTACCACACTTCAAGGGCCCTAAAGAATGATTTATGAATGAAAGTTATTAAATAGACTATTGCATTTAATGATTTATGAGATGTGCATATATGTTATTTGTTATTGCATCAGTTTCATCTTACTGAGCCTTTAGCTTATTAGATTCATGTGATGCAGGTGGAAATGTACAGGTTTAGAGGTTGACTGAATCTCTAGAGCGGCCGGACAGAGATTTGTTTATATGCCATGCTTCAACCTGTTTTGTAGTTTATTTTGAAAACTCTGTTTTGTTTTTAAATAAGCCACTTTGTTATGGTTTTGTAAATAGATGTACTCAGTTTTGATATATGTATATGGTGTGTTTAAAATGATTCAAGTTCTTTCTCTTATAGCTAAAAATGAGAACTTTTATTAAAAAATCATAACTCTAGTAAAGATGAAAAATTAACATTTCTTGACTTAACTGTATCAGCTTGTTTAGGCTCTGCAGTTAGGTTAAAGGGTGTTACACTACTACCATATTTTCAGCGTCTAAGTCGCAACAATATTGGACAACTTATCCATTTTCATGCTTAATTGACTTAAAACGTAAAATTGGTGAGTTGGTCTAAGACTTCTAAATTAATTGCGCAAAAAAAAATATAGGTACTGGTCTAATATTTTATTTTAAATTCAAGTAAATTATTTATTATTCTTTTATACTTAGCGAAATTGAAAATTTCGCAACTCAGGCTAGTAATCTTCTTCTACTGAATAAAAGACATAATAAAAATTTACTGATCATGAATAAAATATAAATTTGTCCACACATATATTATGAATGCAAATATACAATATGAATAATAAAATATTAGCCCCATATAGGCGACATTGACATTTAGTGCATCATGTTGAGATAATTTTGGCCCATAGTGGTAAAACAAAAAATATCTCCCTAAAATTGATATGCATGGTATCTAAAAAAAAGCCTCATAATTAAAAAGTTCTAGTTATCCTAAAGTCGCTTTTTTTTTCAGTTGACTTATAAATATTACTAACATATTTTTGATAATAATCGCCTAACTTGAGGTTGATTGTTGAGAGTCAAAAAATGTACAAGTAATTATTCTTGTCGCTCATGTTGACCAATATAAACCAACTTGGTTTAGTGTTGGAAAAGACAAAAATAGCTTGACAAGAGCAAAAGTTAAAACTAGAACCGTAAATTTGATCCAATGAAGTGACAAGGCGTGTGTCACCTTAGTGATAAAGGCAACTAACCGCCAACAAATGTCAAGTGCAATGATAAGATTGGTCACTTTGCTCTTAATTGTACTGAGATAAAGTTTGACTACTTAAAGCTTTCTCATTTGCTGATATTCTCAATTCTCTCATTCGATGGATAGTAGAAGTTGATGAAACATAGTATGAAATTCGAGATTGAGCAGACTATGATCGAGTGTTGTGCAACCATGCTTGTTTAAATGGTGCACAAGAGAAGGCATTATGAGTTTATAATGCCATCTCAAGCTCAGCAAAAGGTATGAGTTATTTTTTCAAGCTCAATAATTAGTGTGAGCTACTCTTTAGAAATGTGCAAAACGCACTAGATTCGAAATAGTCGGTTAAATTGATGCACTTATAAGACATTGGTTGAGCGAGTAGATTTGTCCATCTTTCATGTAAGAAACCTTTTAGGTATAAGTCAATTTGTGTTACGATTGGCTTAAGGTAGTATTTTTTGTACTTCTTCCATAATTTTTGTTTTAATTATATTGTGGCATGCATGGTTAGGAGGATGACTGTATTAGCTGGAGAAGGCTTTATTAGCTAACTCGCTAAGGTCAACCTCCCTCTGCACAAAATTTTCTAGTAGAAAAAAAGCCCACTGGAAGAAAGAAAAAGGGTTATTTATCCTCTAGAACTAGTCCCCTAAAATGAGTGCAGACTTACGAGTATGAGGCACTAAATAGTGCATTCTATTTTCCTTTATTTGCTATTCACGCTACAAGCTAGTACACTCCAACTCTCACTAGTCAGAAACGCCAAATTGTTTAGAGCGATTCTTGATGAAGGTAGAGAACCACAGGGAGTATGAACATTTAGGTTCAACATACTAATTAGAAGCGAGAATAACATGTCTAAATAGTTTGGACACATATGTGGGGAAAATGGAATTGCAATTTGAAGGATGATTCTAAATATTTCGCAACTAAAGGAGTTTGCGAAGAGTGATGAATCAAACACTTCAAAATGACTCAATTGATATGATGGCGCAAATTGATTTGTATCTCAATTAGGAAGATGCAATCTTGATTGCGGCCTATATAATGAAAATTGTGCCTCCAAATGAATTCTCCAACCTCTAATGAGCTGTGATGTGGCAAGCCCAAATTAGTGGGTTTATGCCTATTTAAGTTCAAGAAGCTATGCTCTCAAAAGTGATGAACACCTTGATGGAGAAATTATAAAAATTAAGTTGCATAGTATAGATTTTCTCATGGAGGAATTACGAGCATATAAGAAGTCAAATAAAATCTTACGCTATACGAGTTGTAAGATTCTTGAAGTCGCGCTCAATTTTCTAGTGAGGATGATATTTTTTAAAACTCATTTAGCAATTACTGGAATAGTGGGAGCGACCCTGAGTCAGTGGGAGTGTCTTACTTGAAAATGAGTCTCATATTCCACAAGTAAGAAGGAGTGCACATGAGTTGTTCCCCATCGTCTATATGAGATTAAGTGGGTATCTTTCATGACTACTTTTGTGGATGTTGATGAGTCAATTTAGATTTTTGACTTCACTTGATGCTTTAAGGGAATAGTTGCTATGAAGAAAAAGATGAGCCTAATGACTAAGAACAAAGTCTAGAGCTGGTTGATCTTCCATTTAAGTGCAAGGCCATTAGAAACATGTGGTTTCTAGAGGTCAAGTGTAAAGTAGATGGGTTGATTAACATTTGTATAGCTCAACCAAGGGCAAAATGTTTACGCCTCATTGTGGAGCATAAATTTTTGAGATATTCTCCTTAAGTGGTGAGATCGCCTCAATACGCCAAGATGCTATTAGTTATTGCCACTTTTATCTAGGTTTGTCCTGGACGATTGAGGTTGACATATATAAATGAAGAGTGGACGATGAGATCTATGTAGATCATCTAATGAATTCAAGAAGTGGGGCAAGAGTGCAAAGATTGCTGCTAGAGAAGCTTCATTTGTAACTTGAATTATCGTCCAAAAAGTTGTGTTATCAATTTTATCGAGCTATCACTCTGGTAGGCTTATGATGGTTGAATAAGATCACTGAATATATGTCAACATAAATAAGAGAATTTATTCTCATTATATTTGGACAATAATATGATGGCCAGAAGGGACATGAAGGTGTCTCCGCTTAGTAGTGGTTGTCATTTATATTTAAATGGACATAGGAAAAGTAGATGTATACTTAGTATTGTGATACCAAATTTTTGTATGCATCTTACCAATCCTATTAACACTTCATGGTCAAAGATTATGTTCTTAGTTAGATTGAAATGCCTTTAGATGGAAGAAGAAAAGAAATGCTAGCTAGTATTATGCAAGCGTTGTAGAAGGTTTGATGTGCACTGGTGCCTAAATTGAGTGGGAGCTCCATCATAGCATGTATTCATACTACATGTACTTTGAGAAGACCTCTTATGGAAAAGTGACTGAATGGGTCCTACTTCGTCACTGTGTGAGCCCATATTGTTTTTGTACCTTTTGGGACTCTGGACTTTGTCATGAGGTGTAAGCTTGATGACGCTACTTTAGCATGTTTCCAATGGCCATGCATGATTCGGTCTGTCGGAGCATGTCTAGGAAAGCTGTCAAGACCAAGTTGATTGGCATGAGAGGCCGAGGAAGAACTAGGTTGGTAACGCACTTATGTTTTATGATTCATAGCCCGGGCGACTATGTCGAAATGTGTTTGACTAGTCATGAACATAGATACATATTTGAGTAGGTCGAGCATGCTCTATTTATTTCATTGAGGAGTCTAGAGATGCTTGATTGAGTGCGACCACTTGATTTGGGGTACACAGCGAGCTATTGAGTTGTAGGGTTATGTTAGTTTGTGATGACTTAATATAACTCTCCTCACCTATGCTTTCTCGCTTGGTCACACACCTCATTTTATGTATGAAAGGACTGGCGTGAGATTGAGAAATTGTATGATGATGAGATTTAAGGAGATCGAGTCAAATATTTATGAGTGAGAGATGTTAGAAATTGAATCGGGTTTAGTACCCTTGACCAAATTGGCATCCATATTTAGTTGGATGTCTCCACAATTTGAGTGAGATTGAGTTTCCTAGTTGGACTAGGATTCTACTTTAAGTAGAAATAAATATTTATAATCCCTATCCAACAGAATGTGTGAATGAACATAATTATCCCATAAACTCTCTCCATATTCTCTCAAATATTTTTCTCTCTCACTCTTCCTTGGAGCATCACCATAGACTTCAAGGATTTGAGGTGTGTAATTAAGTGAATAATTCTAGTAGTTATTCACCACCAACGAGAAAGATATGTTTGTCCTTCGATCAAAAAGGAGGCTGTTAGACAAGCTTGATTCGAAATACGTGGATCGATAATCCACTGCGTATAGGTATACTCGATCCACATGAATTATATGAATATTTGATTCATATTATATTGTTGATTAATTTTCTAACACTAATAAATTATTCGACATGACGAGTAGATACATTGTGTTACATAATAGCAAAGAAGAACTTCTCATCAGTAGCAGGCCATCAAATATCATGAAACATGTTAGCAATTATTCGATTCCATGTCCTTGCCATATTTAATCAGATTTATAGCCTGCATAAAAGCAACATCAAATTACTTGGAATCAAATAACCATGCAAGAGAACTTTGAATTACCAATACTACTAGGGGTGAATTTTCGCTAATAGATAATTTTACTGCCTACGTTATATAGGATTTCATTTTGTCTAAACCATCAAGCCTTCTAAAACAAAGCAAAGAAAAACTTGGTAGCTTAAAAATCATTTAGCCTTCTTTACTATATTAATTTTTTTATCAGGCACTCGAGAATATATCACAACAAGATCATAAACCACAAATTTTCCATGTAAATTGACTTTGTTTATAGTTTACATAGTTATTTGATATTACTAGAAACTTAAAGCAATAAGAAAAAATTTTAAGAAGCTTTTTTCCATAAAAAGCTAATAGTAAATACAATGAAATGAAGCTATTGGAATAACTGAAGTTAGGCTGCAACTAAGGCAAAAAATGGTTGGTAACTTATATCAATGACAAATGCCTAAATATAATTTACCCTTGAATATTTTCTCTATTTGTTTGTAAACACTTCTTATTTCTATTATATTCTTGTAGACGTGGGCTTTAAATAGCCGAACCACACAAATATTTATGTCATTTTATTTTCTCTATTCATTTTATCATTTTATTATCGTTTTATTAAAATAAATGTGTCGTTTGATCTTGGTGCCAACCTAACAAACTGGTATCAGTGCACTAGTGTTGGTACATTTATTGTCATTTTCTTGTTAAAATATAATGTCGACGATAAAACGTGATATTGAAAAATTTGATCGAAAAATCAACATCACATTATGGAAAGTCTAGATGCATATTGTTCTTGTTCAGTGTGGAGTCTAGAAAGGCTTGAAAATTGATAAACAATCTGATATGAAAGATGCAGATTGGGAGGATATCAATAAAAAGGCTCATCCACTATTCAATTATCTCTCTCTGATGAAGTTTTGCATGCAGTAATTTTTGAAAAGACCACAAAGGTATTGTTAGAGAAATTGGAATCTCTTTTTTTAAAGAAGACCCTCACAAATGAAGTTTACAAAAACATTGCCTATAGTCATTATGCATGGGTGAAGGTATATCTCCCAATTCCCATATTGATAAGTTTAAATTTCTTGTCATGGATTTGCAAAATCTTGATGTTACAATTGATGTTTCAGAGAAACTATATTATATGGAGAAGATACTATTTCTTTGAGGGATGTTAAATTTGCTTTGGAAACAAAAGAAAAGATTGATCATGATATCACTAGGAAATCTAGTGATAGTCAGACATAGGGTTTATATGCAAGAGGAAGATCCAAATAGAAAAGATCGAGTAGCACTAGGCTAAGATCAACATCGAAATCTAAAAATAAAATTATTAGTTAGCAGTATAAAGAACCATGGCATGTTCGTAAAAATTATGACCGGCTGCAGAAGAAAAATACTGTACATCACAAAAATGATGAATCTGGCGAGGCTAGTATTGCTAAGACAAATATAGATTGATGTTCTCTTAGTAATAGAGGATCGTGCTAGGTTAAATGATGAGTTGATTATGGATACCAGTGGTTCCTAACATATGTGTCCCAAACGGCAATAGTTTTCAACATATGAGTCTATTGACGAAGGAGGTATTTTTATGTGAAATAATGCCCTATGCAAAACTATTAGCATACGAACAATTCACATCTGAATGCATGATGGCATTGTGAGAACATTTTTGGATGTACGACATGCTCCATCCCTGAAGAATAATCTCATCTCATTGGGCACCCTTGATGCTAATGGGCCCATCATTAGTTCCATCAAAAGGAGGAGCTCGGTATTTATTTACTTTGATCAAGAAGCTGACTGGGAATCATATTAAAAGACTCTAGACAGATAATAATTTAGAATTTTGAGGTGTAAATTTTAACATATTTTGCAAAGCTAAAGTGATTTTAGACATCGCACTATAGTTAAAACTCCACAGCAGAATGGTGTAGCAGAATGCATGAATAGAACCCTTATGGAAAGTGCTCTGTGTATGCTTTCCAATGCTGGTTTGTCTGAAGATTTTTGGGTTGAAGTAGTTTCCACGGCTTATTTTCTGGTGAATCGCTCCCTATTCACTATGATCGTGTTCAAGACTCCTGAAGAGATATGGTATGGTAAACCTGTTAACTACTCAAATTTAAGAATTTTTGGGTGTCCTTATATGTATGTTAGTGAAGGGAAATTGGAGCCCAAAGCTAAAATATCTATTTTTCTTAGTTATGCTTCCATGGTGAAAAGATATAGATTGTGATGTCTTATCCTAAGTCACCTAAATTTGTCATTAGTGAAGATATTATATTTGATGAATCTGTTCTACTAATCCCAAGAAAGAAGTTTATAGTTTATTCTGATACAGATAAGACAGGCAATACATTGAAGTAGGTGGAGCTTGAAGTTACTAGCTCATTAGTGGTGTCTCAGAATCCTACCATCATTGAATTATTTTCAGAATAGGAACTTGATGATGTCAAAGAAACACCTCATGAGGAACAATAGAGCATTGCTAAAGTTAGACCAAGAAGAAAAGTTAGACCACCAAGAGATACGCAAATCTTGTTGCTTATGCCTTGTCAGTTGAATAAGAAACAGATTCTGTTGGTGAGACATCTACATATTGGGTTGTTTCTTTTGTTGATTTCTCAAAGTGGTTAATTTTTAGGTACGAATAAATGAGTCTCTTCACAATAATGATACTTGGGTACATGTAAAGCTACCAGCTAGACATAAAATTGTTGGCTTCGAGTGGATCTTCAAAAAAAGAAAGGAATTCCTCAAGTAGAAGAGACAAGATATAAGTCACAGTTAATAGCTAAAAGCTACAATCAAGTAACCATGTAGATTTTAATGATATTTTCTCACATGTTGCAAGAGACGTTTCTGGTGTGTGAAATGAAGAACTCCTTGGAGCAGCATCTGTACCTTGAGCACTTCTAGAAGATGATTCACTTATATAAGTAGTAGAGACAATCTCTAGTGGAGGATACTTTATGGCAAGAGGTACATCATCCACCTCTGTTTTTCAGTGGATTTTCTAGCACTAGAGGTATACCGACAGCTGGAGGTTACCATTGTCCCTATTTTATTTGAAATCCAAAAGTCTCATATTTTTTTTCTTTTTATCAGCAAGCAATCATTTTTACATTTAGGCAAGGGTTTTATCTTGTGATCGTGCCATGTTGGAACCAAAGCAAGAAAAAAAAAAAAGAAAGAAATAGCAGGGAAAAGAGTGAAGGGGGTTTTACTATTGTAAATTTTAGGGTTTTTGGTGATAGAACAATAAGAGGGTTAAAGCCTTATTTATATCTTAGATAAATACCAAATTCCAACTTTAAAATAGTCCTTAAGTGTAAACTTTCTTTAAAATCCAGACTTAGCCTCATGGAGTACTTTTCATCCACCAATCACTCGTTTTTCACTTGACCAATGAGTCTTGGAAAATGAATATAGATTAGTTAGACTTGTTCCAACTTAATAATCCAAATAACTTCCATACTTATCCAATTTATTAATGGCTAAAAAAATTAAAATAGAATTCTAGAAAGATATGCCTATTAATACAAATTAGAAATTAAAACATGCTAAATATAAATTTGATAATTTTTATCTCATAATTCCAAAACATCAATTTAGAAATTCAACCTTTATTACGTTTTGACAATAAACTCATAATTCCATTATATATTCATTCTAAATATATTTTTTTATCACTCAAAAATTAGTTCAAATATAAGTGAAATTATGAACCACCACTTTCATTAAACAATGTTCATTACACTGTTCCAACAAAAGATGAGAACATGGATTTAGTTAGTTAGTAGCTGCTACAACTTTAAGGTTGCAAACCCAAGTGCAGGTTGTAGTAAGTAATAAATTTCTCGTGAGTCCGAGGTCGATCCACAGGGAAGTTGTTTGAAGAATTCAAGTTTATATTTATAAAAAGATGGAGTTTATGTGAATCAAAAATATATGAACAATTAATGTATGATGTAGCTAAAAAAAAAACCGAAGTAATAAAAGTACTGAGGATTAGGGATCCACTCTTGAGTTTTGGATAGATAAATGGTTATTTATTCTTTTTACCTCTATTAATTGCCACAATTGGAATCCATACATAATGAAGGTTCCAATGGGAAGATATTATCAAGTAACTCATGCAATAAGGTAATCATGATATTGTCTTACTATTGCAAATTATCTCTTAACGCCAACACTTATTTATGGGATCAAGCATTTATATACTCTTTCGTCAACAACAAATCAAGGTTTCACATAAGCAGTCGGTGGGGTAAAACCGTACAATAAGCTAAATGAACCCAAGTATTTGTTGTGTCATTGGAGATACATAAATCAAGAATCACCACAAAAATAAGTAGGGTTTAGATCAAAAATAATAATAATAATACAACATACTTAAACAATTTCTACCCTTATAACCATTTATCTTCCTCCATCAAGAGATTCACCCTTTTTCCTCAGCAAAATAAAATTTAGAAAGACATAATAAAAGTAACAAAAACTAAAAATATAAGAGAAACTAGAGAATGCATTTCTATTACTACTAGAAAACTTATAATACTAGAAAATATACAAACTAGATAACTTAGCCTAAAGAAACCCTCTACCCCCCTCCTCTTACAAGCTGAATACATGGCCTATTTATAGTACTTGGAGTAAGCTAGAGGCCAAACAAATAATGGAGGGGTTAATCAAGTGGTATGCTAGTTGCCAAGAGTTGGTAAGTTGTTACACAAATTTCTCAACCACTGAATTGAATTACATTTTTCGATTAGATACAGCCAGAGTTTGAAGATACGTAAAGAATAAAAATTGTAGATCTTTCAACGCTGATATATTTTCATATATCTTTTGTCAAATTTGGCGATCGGATGAAGGAGATATGGTCAAATTACCGAGTCATGTCCAAGAGCCGCCCTGTAACATCAGCAGCAACTTGCAGCCTATGGTTTTACCATTTCAACACATTTTCACACCATCTTCAAGTTCATTGATTTGCAATTTGCGCAATTTTGAAGCTTCATCAAGGTTGAAGTTAAACATTTTTATTGCCCAATAAGCTTTATGTTCAAGTTCAACAGGTAAATGACAAGGTTTTCCATAAACTATCCTATAAGGAGACATGCCTAATGATGTTTTGAAAGCAGTTCTATATGCCCAAAGTGTATCGGTAAGTCTAAGAGACCAATCTTTACGGTTTGGGTTAACTGTTTTCTCCAAAATTTGTTTTATCTCCCTATTTGCAAGTTCAACTTGTCCATTTGTCTGAGGATGATAAGGGGTTGCAAATTTATGTATGATTCCATATTTCTTCATTAAAGTTCCGAAAACTTTGTTACAAAAATGTTTTCCCCCATCACTGATAATAGATCTAGGAATTCCAAATCGACTTAAAATATTTTCTTTCAAAAATTTTATCACTATTTTGTGATCATTGTTTCGACAAGGAATTGCCTCGATCCATTTTGAAACATAATCTATGGCAACCAATATGTAAAGAAAACCAAATGATAATGGAAATGGCCCCATAAAATCAATACCCCAACAGTCAAAGATTTCAATCACTAGGATAGGGTGTAGGGCATCATATTTCTCTTTGAAAGGGACCCTAACTTTTGACAATTTTCACAACTTTTGCAGAAAGTGTAAGTATCTTTGAAAAGAGTTGGCCAATAAAATCCACATTGCAAGATTTTTGCAGTAGTTTTCTTTACAGAAAAATGACCACCACATGCTTCTGAATGACAAAATTTGACAATATTACCTATCTCATTGTCAGGCACACATCTTCGAAAGATTTGATCCGAACAAAATTTGAATAGGTATGGATCATCCCAATAAAATTTTTTAACCTCAGTCAAAAACTTCTTTTTATCTTGAGAGTTCCAATGTGATGGCATCTTTCCTGTTACAAGAAAATTAACAATGTCAGCAAACCAAGGTAAAATAGAAACGTTAAATAATTGTTCATCAGGGAAAGTGTCATTAATAGGTGTGGTTTGAAATGAGTCATCACAAACAAGTCTCGACAAATGATCAGCCACTACATTCTCTACCCCCTTTTTATCTCGAATAGTAACATTAAATTCCTGGAGTAAGAGAATCCACCTAATCAGTCTTGGTTTAACATACTTAAACAATTTCTACCCTTATAACCATTTATCTTCCTCCATCAAGAGATTCACCCTTTTTCCTCAGCAAAATAAAATTTAGAAAGACATAATAAAAGTAACAAAAACTAAAAATATAAGAGAAACTAGAGAATGCATTTCTATTACTACTAGAAAACTTATAATACTAGAAAATATACAAACTAGATAACTTAGCCTAAAGAAACCCTCTACCCCCCTCCTCTTACAAGCTGAATACATGGCCTATTTATAGTACTTGGAGTAAGCTAGAGGCCAAACAAATAATGGAGGGGTTAATCAAGTGGTATGCTAGTTGCCAAGAGTTGGTAAGTTGTTACACAAATTTCTCAACCACTGAATTGAATTATATTTTTCGGTCAGATACAGCCAGAGTTTGAAGATACGTAAAGAATAAAAATTGTAGAGCTTTCAACGCTGATATATTTTCATATATCTTTTGTCAAATTTGGCGATCGGATGAAGGAGATATGGTCAAATTACCGAGTTATGTCCAAGAGCCGCCTTGTAACATCAGCAGCAACTTGCAGCCTATGGTTTTACCATTTCAACACATTTTCACACCATCTTGTCTTCAGCAAACTTGTTTATTTACCTCTTGGGTATAACATATCCGAATTTCAGACCAAAATAAATTTGGGCTCAAGATATATAACCGAATTGGTAAAATAAGTCAATACTGGGCTGAACTCTGATCTGAATTTTGGTGATCCATTTTGTGTAATTACTTGGACGAATTTTATGCTATCATCAAGACTGAATTGGGCTGAGCCTCCAACATAAAAGTTGTACCTCTATCTCTTGGCTTTCAAATGAAACAAGCTTCAGGTCCATAGAGCTTTTGATCATGAAGTTATGCTCAAATTACAAAAACTGTACAAGTCTGAAAACATGCTTCCATTTATTCCCTAATACAAAACATTAATAAAACAAGAATATTAACAAGAATAAAGCAAGAAAAGTATAAAGGATTTGATATAAAAATATGTCAAAATATGCACTTATCAGTAGCTTTCACTATAACACTTAGGGTAGCTTTTTCTCATGGTAGATCATTTTCTAGATATTTGTGATATCTATTCCCAGACTACACAAAGTTAGCTTTCACTCTTAAGAATATGTGACTTTCTTTGTCACTCCATGTTCTCATATTAGATATTAAAGATCAATTAAAATGTGGAATTTTTTTGAAGTCTATGCTAATTTAAGATCAAAATAAACATGACTGTGTTTCGAAATTAAGATTTTAGATTTAGAAATTTCAAAATCTGATCATACTTGACTCTTAATTCAGTATGTCTAATGTAGGTCCTAGCATGAGATGCATAAATCAAAAAATAAATGATAACAAAATGCCAGAACACAATCTACATGCGACGATGCTCATTAAACCCTCCCAAAGCTTTTATCTCAGAAGTTTATTCTAGCAATGTTTGACCCTTATTACTAGCCTCTCCTGAAATCCACAGAGAGTAAAAGGATGAATAACTCACTAGCTCTCTCTCTATCCTAATGGTGATCAACCGACTGACTCTAGGGCCACACTCTGGCCCCTAACCCTTGTAGATGAGTCAGATGATGAAGTGAGACCTAGCCATCTATTCCCTTAGCTAAGCCTTTAGATCCTTAGGCAAAGCTAAACTCTCCTCTACCTCTAGCCCAACCAGTGTATGTTGTCATAATAGCTGCTCTAGCCAATGCTTAATCTAAGCAAGAGTTTGCTAGGTTCACGTGATCCCGGGTTGTGCATAGTAAAAAAATAAAAATTATAAAATAAATATGTCATAACAATTATAGGAATACCCCAGATTCGGTGTGATTTTAATTATCTTGCAATTTCCAATGGTTGTATAAAATAAATAAAATTTTGATTTACACCTTTAAGCACTTCAATTGTCGTAGGGTTTGAAGCAATCGATTGCTAGCCCCTTCTTGAATCTGAGTTCACAGGGATCTAAGAATCTCCCTTCTAAAGTAGTCTACATGTTGAGCAGGAACACGGATTCCAAACTCCACTAGCAATTTGGATTCGTTTACTAACCTAATTTTTGAGTGCTTTTGCTGAGTATTAGTTATTGATATCAACTTATGATATAAGGATTAAATACCTCTTAAGAAAGATGGATTATATGAGACAAGTGATGGAGATGACAAAACGTTTTTCTCTTTTTCTTACGTGATGGCCGAAAATTGGAAAGCCAAAAATTACTCTTAAAGGAGGTGGCTGAAAATCCATGAGACTCTTTTTTGGAATTTTTGGCCACTCTCTTAGTGGTTGGAGAGTTTTTGGTTGTCCCAAAAATATCGAACTCTATCCCTTCATATCTTCCGAAGAAGTAAAGAGATAATTATCTAATCCCATTAGTTAATTTCCAAGAAGCTTCCATTCTTATATCTCCATCATTTTTCAAACTCTTGTGGGCCTATCCAATAGTCTCTTTGAATTGGGATTGGATTCTTAAAAAATCTCACAATTAATTTAATTAATTGTTTAAACCCAAATTCAATTATTTAATTTCATCTAGCCCACCTAATCAAATTAAGCCTAATTAAATAATTCAATTATTTGATTGAGTAAATTAATTTAATAATTAAATTAATTTATAGTCTACATAATTAATTGATCTAATCAAATAATTACTTCACTCTAATTTGGGCTTTCTAATATTAATAGGTTCAATTAAATGATCCAATTATTTAATTGAATAATTATTTCAACTTCTTGAATTAATTTGAATCTCAATTAATTAATCTTCATTAATTAATTGAATCCAACTTGAATCAAATCCTAAGTTAAAAATATTCCATCTCAAATTTTGTTTGACCCTTTAGGTTTACAACTAAGATAGCAGTGAGTTTGTAATATTTGCAACTTATAAATAATTAATCCCCTAGTAATTAAGTCTTTAATTTCAATTGTCTCACAAGTCATGGGAAACACCTAGTAAGTGTATCATGACTACCTAGTTTTAGGTAAACTAGTGAGTAAACTTATTTCAAATACGAAAACCACACACATAAGGTTTTTCTATCAACTAATCTTCTAATTGAGTGTAGGTCATGGATTATAAGTCGAAACCCTAATTAACTCAATATATATGATTCCATTTCAAGTTGGAATGACACATGATAAATCGTTAAAAAACCTCCATCTGACACTTATTCTGCCACAGCCAAGAACTTTTGGGTCATGAACTGTGAAACATAATAGATTCACTTATTCTACCAAACAAGTGACAGATCCTTTGTTGGCCTCTCATTAACCTCCATACATGTCAATATAATTGTTAGAATAGGATGCTTAGCGCCCCAATTAGATTGGGTATATTATACTCTATTTTTTTTATAAAAACAATCTTATTAAGAATCATATTAACAAAAGACACTTTCTTTATCTTATGTCTTGTATTTTTTCTTTCTGCGCATTAGATAAAGTCATTAGATCAAATTTAGCTATGAGGAATGGTCGCCCATATGATGATGATCATGGAATAAAAACTCCAAAAATAGGGAAGGGCCGAAAATTCCAATGTTTTTTTGGGGAAAAGACTTATTTTGTCTTTTCTTCTATTTTTCCATCTAAGAAAAAGAGAAGAAAAGAAAGAAAAAAATAGTGTTTCTTGAAAATTTTGATTTTCTTATTCTGTAAATAAAATTATTTTTTTGATATTCTCTTTATATCAAAATTTCAAGAACTTAAAGAATTAATCTTTATTGTTCTTGATCTATCAATTTGGTTAGAGAACAAAAATTACTCCAAATCTTGATTAGAAAAATAATTTGAAGTATACTAACGAATTCTTTTAATCGGTGTTGCTTTCCATATCTTGGACTTGATAGAGAGGAGACATGTGGATCCCTACGAGTTTGATGAGCAAGGATATAACAATTGATTGCTTCATTCTCTACATCAACTAGAGTGGTCGAAGGTATAAAGTCAAAACTATTATATATTTATTTATATATTCACTTGAACAAGCACAATCATTAGAATCGCTTTCAAATCGAGGGGATTTATTTATTTGATAAATATATATTTTTATAATTTTTTTATTTTTTTTGCTGTGCATGCCCCTATGATTATAGCGAACCCAACAGCAACATCCAATGTACCCCCTTTGTGATTGTCAGGTAATTAGAAGATACATCAAAATGGACATGACATATACAAGGCTACCATGATGCCTCAAGTCTAAGAACTAATTATATACTATCAAACACATGAAAATTCTTACTTTGACAGACAAAGTCTCCAACTAAGATTTTCCAACAGACCTATTTGGTGTACTTGTTCTCTAACAAGAACACCCATACATCCACTAGCATCACTACACCGTTGTCCATGGAGTGAGATATCCTTAGTTCTTCTCAAGTATTGAGGATCATCTTTACGGTTTTCTAATGTTCCTCACCTAGATTAGACTGATATCAACTCATGAAACTCAGAGCATATAAGATAGGAAGCCTCATACATGATATTCTATACATTGTGCTTCTAATGGTAGATGCATAAGGTATGTGGGTCTTTCTTTCCCTAAGTGACTCGAGCCTTTCTATCAAGTCTATCATCTTCAATCCATGATCATGGATTGAAGATCATGGACTGAAGAGCCCTCCGTCATACGAGTCTTGAAAAGCTCTTTCAAGATTTGATCTCTCACCTGCCTAGTATGTTCACCATACAACTCTTGTAGGTGAACATAGATATCATGTGTATGTGCATGTACCTCTTGTTGCCTGTACAACTCGTTTGACATCGATGCCAGTATATAGAGCATCACACTTACAGATCATCCTCGACTTAGTATTGATATTCTGCAAGCTCTTCATCAGTCCTATCTACTAACAGACCTACCAGCGAAGGAACATCAAGGACGTAGGATCTCTTTTCTTAGATTGTAAAATAAACTAGGGTTTCTATACTAATCGACAAAGATGAGTCCAGTTAATTTATTGGTATCCAAAACTAATGCAAGTGGATTTTTAGCCATTTTTATAGATGATCTACAAAAATTTAAATGAGGTAGAAAATTAGCAATCTTTCAAAAACATATTCATGTATAACAAGGTCTTTAGTAATAAATGTCTCCTACTATTTTATTCGAATTCCATCACCTTTAATAGTAATTTGGGAAATCTTATTTTCTAGTGGACTTGAGGTCCAATCAATATGTCATATATCCCATTTTTTTGAGCCAATAAAACATATTAAAAAGTAATTAACTTTTAACGATTGCATCCCTCATGATATTTTACCTTATTTTTTCACATATACCCCAATTTTACGATCTCATATGGTACTAAGTGTCAAGCAAAACCTATCAAGTCTCTATGTCGATGGAGAATCAAAATATTCCACAACTCAAGGCCAACATGGAGACGAGTCTGTTCTATGGGCATCGTGATAACAACTTTCCATTACAGAGTCATTTCACAACTCATGGTCAATGACAAAGTAAGATAGCATTATCATGTCGTCTACTTTTGATGGTAGGCATGGATTACAAGTTCCAACCTAATTTTATCCATATTTCTTGAAATCAGAATTTCAAAATTCCTTTACTTGATTTTAATTCAAATGAGGTTAATTATTTTAACAAGACCTCATCACTTTTAATCTTAGTTTATTTAATGTGTTTGCATTCAATTGATGAAAACCATATCATTTGAAAATATCAAATAAACACTATGCATATATCTAATACATATATAACTTGGATGATCATAGGCCAATCCTATACAATCCATTTAAGCCATAAATAGATATAGGTCAGTGTAATGGTAATAAAACAGAAATAGAAACTAATTTCTCCCATACATTCATGGGCCTTCTCTTGATTCTTCATCTTAGTTCTTCTTAATGTCCACCAAATAAAATAAAAAAGCCTCACCCTATACTACTCTCATTTCAAAAATGTAAAGTTCATACAAGGAAAATATAATAGACTTGTAGGTCCCATTTTAAATTCCAAAAACATAATAATCTAATCGCATTAGTTAAAAGGCTCCATAATCATCCCATACATGCATATAAATCATAATTTCATGACTTGGGATAAAATCATAATGTCCAACAGCCTCGTAGCACTATAGCCGAGCACAGTTTGAAGTAATTGATTGCTGGCCCCATTTTGAATTGCAGTTCATAGGAATCCAAGCATTTCTCCCTAAAGTAGAAACATGGAATTCGAACTCCGCTAGCAATCTAGATTCTTTTACTCACCTAGTTTTTGGACTGTTTTTGCTCAGTATTAATTCTTGATATCAACTTGTGATATAAGAATTAAATACCTTATGTGGGAGAAGAGAAAATAATTTTTCTCTTGTTCTTATGTGATGGTTGAAAATTGGAGAGCAAAAATTGCTCTTCAATTTTTGACCTCTTTAATTTATAGAAGGTGGCTGAAAATTTAAGAGACCCTCTTTTGGAATTTTCAACCACTTCTCTTATTGGTTGAATGGTTTTTTGTTGTACCAAAAATCTACAACACTATCCTTTCATATCTTCCAAAGATGTAAAAGGATAATTATCTAATCCTGTAAGATAATTTTCAAGAAGCTTCCATTCTTAGATTTCTATCCTTTTTCAAACTCTTGTAAGCTTATCTAATGGGCCTCTTTTAATTGGGATTGGACTCCTAACCTCCATACATTTGTAGACATAATAAATTTATGTCAATTAAATAGTGACACGTATAAAATAATATTAAATATGAATTTTATATTTTCGGTATTTAATCAAATTTAATTCCTAAAGAAAATAGTTAATTAAATGATATTATAATATATATTTGATTGGCCAATCAAATATTGCCAAATGTCAAATCTCAATTCTTGTCAATCAAAATTGTATCAAATCTTGTGATCAAAAGATAGATATCAATCAAATTATGAAAATCTAATCAAATTGTGGTACTTCATCAAATGATTTATCAAACAACCCTTATCCAACAAGTATAAATAGGAAATTCTCTCAACTTAAGGTGATCAAATTCAAGGAGATCCACAATATTCAAATAATAAAATTTAATTCGAGATTAAGTTGTTAAATTCTTGAATTAATATTATTGAAGATTAAATCCACCTTGGAAGAGATCAAAGGGTCAATCCCATTAACAAATTGTTAAATTCTAGAGTCAATGTTCTTGAACTTCTAACATTTAATTCAAGATCAAAGTATTAAATTTTCAAATTAACAATGTTGAAGATCAAGTTCAAAGAAGATCAAATCAATGATTCCACCTCCAAAAAAATTAAATTCCAAAAATTCTTATTATTGAAGAGAAGAATCAGAAAAACCATAGAGATTGTAACCATTTTATTATTTCAATTCAATAAATTTCAATTTCTGCTATTTTTCTTGTTTATTAATTGTGCAAACAATGAAGTTTGTCTTACACATGTCAATCCAACATCCAATGTACCCTCTGTATGATTGTTAGGTAATTAGAAGATATCAAAATAAAACACGACATGCACAAAACTACCATGACACCTCAATTCCAAAGACTAATCGTGTACTATCGTAATATGGAAACTCTTACATCGACATACAAGTCTTCAACTAAGAATTTCCAATAGGCATATTTAGTGTACTTGTTCTCTAATAATCATCAACATACATATACTAGAATCACTACGCCGATGTCTAAGGAATGAAACATCCTTCTTATGCGAGCATTCATTATATACGTGAGTCTATTAGGCTATTTGATGTCCCATCTTAAGAAGCCCTCGACTCAAAATAAATTTAAGACCAAAGCCATGCAGGCATATTCCATGATCACCATAATATGTATGACCATGCCCTATAGCTCAGTTTAGTTTAGGGATTTTATCTAATTACTAATATGCAATTAAATATAAAGAAAATTGCCTATTTTATTAATATGATTTGAAAAAGATTATAATTATAAATACAAGATTATAAAATATGTCTAATCAATTTAGCGCCGCCAGGTACTACTCTAACACAATTGCTAAGTGATATATGCTACAACTTTAAGGTTGCAAATTCAAGTGCAGGTTGTATCAAATAATAAATTTCTTGGGAGTTTGAGGTTGATCACAGAGAAGTTGTTTGAAATTTTCAGATTTATATTTCCTAAAAGATGGGATGAATCTGGTTTAGAATATAAAAAAAAATTATGTTATTCGCTCTTGAGTTTTTGATAGAGGAACCTTTATTTATTCTTTTCACCTAGTTTAAATTCCACAATTGGAATTCATACATAATGAAGGTTCCAATGTGAATATATTATCAAATAACTTATGCACGATAATCTTGATATTATCTTACTATTTGCTAATTATCTCTTAACACCAATACTTGTTTATGAGATTAAGTATTTATGCACCCATTTCTCTATAACAAATTAAGGTTTCACTTTAGTAATCAGTGGGGTAGAACTATACAATAAGTTAAATGAATCCAAGTATTTGTTGTGTCATTAGAGATACATAAATCAAGAATCACCATAAAATAAGAAAGGTTTTAACGCCAATATTTTTTTATGGGATCAAGTATTTATGCACACCTTTGTCTACAATAAATCAAGGTTTCACATTGGCAGTTGGTAGGGTAGAATCATACAATAAGCTAAATGAACCCAAGTATTTGTTGTGCCATTGGTGAAATATAAATCAAAAATTGCCACTATCTAAGAAGGGTTTCAATTAAAAATTAAAACAATAAAACAACACACGTGAACATTGGCTACTTTTGATCTCTTTTTGTTCGTTGATTCCTTAACACAAAACATTAATAAAATTATAATATTAAAAAGAAAGCAAGAAAATAATAAAGGATTTGGTACAAAAATATATCAAAATATGCACTTATCTATACAAAGAAAAATCCTAAGGCATAAGTAAATGCAATCATGTTGAGAAATGGGAAGAATATATATATCAAAGTCTAAGAGTAGACCCTCAACAAGAGAAAAAAGACAAGCCAACATCAAAACCTAATACTTCATCTAAATTGGTCATCCTTATTGAAGTAATAAGTGTTCTTCCTCTTTACCCTATGGCATTGAGAAAGAAAAATTAGATGTATAATTTTCTAAATTTCTTGAAGTCTTTAAAAAGTTTCATATTAACATTTCATTTGCCGATGCTTGACTTCAAATCCCTAGTTATGCTAAGTTATTGAAAAAAAAATTATTAAATAAAAGAAAATTAGAAGAGCAAGAGATGGTGAATTTGACCTAGGAGTGTCTGATGATGGTGAATTGCTCTATCCTTTGCACTATTGGTTCAATTATTTTTTTCTAATATTTTATGTGATTTGGGAGCAAGCATTAATCTTATGCCTTTGTTGGTTTATAGAAAGCTTGTATGAGGAGAGCCAAAGCCAATGATGGTGTCACGCACTTCAACTAGCTAATTGGTCAATTAAGTATTCATGAGGTAAGGTTGAGGATGTGCTAGCGAAGCAGACAAGTTCATTTTCCCAATTGATTTCATTTTGTTAGATATGAAGAAAGATGCTAACGTGCCCTTTTATTCTGGTAAAACTTTTCTAACGACTAGTAGAGCTTTGATTGATGTACAACTAGGGTATTTGATACTTAGAATAGGGAATGACCAAGGGATCTTTCATGTTTCAAAAGCCTTAAAATAGTTGGTAGAAACAAACTTGGGCAGAAAAATTGATGCCATAACCCGTTGGTCAATAATCTTTTGCAACAAACTAATTACGAGGAGAAACTTGATGCATGCATCATGCACTCTAAAGAAAATGAAAAAAGTGAAACGCATATTGATGTGGATGAATTTAAGGGACTGGATTGTTGGGTGGAAAAGCCTAACTGCAATCAATTAGTGTTTTTGACCCATTTGTTGTTGAGCAAGTGTAGGAAAATAGGTTGAGGAAAGACCTGGGAACTCTATTGAAAATTCCAAAAGGATGAGAGTTTGAGGATGAAAGCTTGGTGGCCACTCTTGAACACTTAGATGCCAAATTACCCATTAAGAATAGTTTTCAAGTAAAAACAAAATTTATGGGCAAGCTAAGACCAAGGTCAAATCCTATCATGTGCGGTGAGGCACATGTGGAAAAACTCAGGCCCCTAATACGGGGTGATCAACATCGATTGATAAGTTGGTTTTATATCAATAATTCATATTCATTTTGATTAACATTTAGTTTGTTTTCAAGTATTTTTTGTTACTTTTTATACATTTAGTTTGAAATCTTGTAGGTAATGACAAAAAGAAAAGAAAATGGAAAAAAAACCAAAAACATGGTTGAAATGTTGAAGAATCCGAATTATGGTGCTACTGATGGCAGTTTCTATATTTTAATCATAACTCTATGCCCAAATATTATATTAACATGAATCTTAATCCATTAGAAAGCCAATATATTCATATACAATGTTTATGTTTATCACTAAATTTAATTCTTTCGATTTCAATAACAAAAATCGAGTTGAATGGTTAGCATCTGACTAAAACTCTCTTCTATGACACATCTTGATATTTTAGGCATAACTCTCTTCACAAATGTCATGTTAAGTTGATTCAACCGGCTATGCAAACAAAAGATACATATTTACAATTTATTACAAGACACGAAAAGTTAATTTAGAATACAAGGATCTCAAAAATGATTTTAAAAAAGAATGCTCAGACCACATAGCGCTAGAGGATAGATTGTTTGGTGCCGTGGTGTCCAAAATCAGAGCTGCAACACCAAAAGACATATTGTTTGGCACTGCGGTGCCTGAATTCAGAGCCGCGACCCCAGTTCATGGAAAAGTTAGAACTTATTTTTTTTAATTCCAATTTTGAGAAGTTTAAATAGGAATATTAGCATCAACCAAAAGGGGGGGATTGTTTCTTGGAACCAAAGAAGGCCATTAGGTGCTTGGCGACAAAACTATTCACTTTTCTGGAAACAAGGCAGTCATTCTTGGAGACAAGAAAAGCTTCAATCATTCCTCCTACTTTACAAATTGGCGAACAATTTCTATGTTCTTTCTTATTTATTTCTTGAAGTTGTATTCATCCACGATGAACTAAACTTTTCTTTCCAGAGGATGATGTAACCTTATTTGATCCTATATTTTGAGTTCTAAACAATATTAGTACAAGTTATTCATCTTGTTTGTGTTATCTTATTTTGCATTTTATCTTGATTATTTGACCACTAATTGAGATTGTTTGATGTATGAGATTTGACTCTCGAGAGAGGAAAGATTAGACATGATCATTAGGATAACCCAACGTGGGAATCATAGAGTTGAGAAGCTTATGAAATCTTTGAATTTTTAAAGAAGAATTCATTGAACTTTTGTAGAGTTTTATTCTTAAATTTTTATAGGAATATCAAAATTCATGTTGGAACTCTACAAAACTCTACAAAAGTTTTATTCTCTCGAGTGTTCATAAGGTGTTTGTTGTATTACTTCTAAGAACTCTATTCTTGTATTTGAAATTTTTATCTTATTTGTTTACCAATCATTACTTGATTTTCTAGATAAAATTAGGACTATTTGAACTACAATAGTTGCTGCAATGTTTTATTACAATTCTTGTGGATACTCAACTCAACTCACCATTGTATTAAAATTTGACACTGTGTACTTGCGATTTGCATAATTTCACGAACAAGCTTTTGGCGCCATTGTCATGGATTGTTTTATCATAATTCCATTAATATTGTTATGACTTAGTCTTGATTTTAGTCTAGATTGCTTTTACTTTCCTTCCATATTTTGAAGTTGTCTTGCCTTGCAATTGGTTATACATATTTGTATGCATAAAGCTAGGAGTTTAAAGAAGATGGCCCTAGTTTCTATTACTGAAAATTTCACACTATAAACCCTAGGCTAGCTTGACCCACTTGTAACTCTTTCTTGTATTTTGTATTTCATGATATAGAATGTAAAAAACCCTAGTTATTGTTATTGATATTTTCACACTATAATATGTGAAAACTAACAAACCCTAGTTTTTGCTGCAGAAATTTTCACATAACAAACCCAAGGTAACGTCCACCCCTTTGCTACTCTCTGTTCTGTTATGTATTCTATCATGTAGAATTCAAAATACCATAGATTTTACTACTGAAATATTCACACTAGAAACCCCAGGCACCCCCACCCCCTTGCTACTCTCTGTTTTGTTCTGTATTCTAAGATGTAGAATCCAAAAATTCCTAGTTATTAGTACTGATTTTTTCACATTACAAACTTTAGCCACCCCACCCCCTCACTACTCTCTTGTGTTATTTATTCTAAGATGTATGATCCAAAAAATCCTAGTAATTGCTATTGAAATTTTAACTCAACAAGCCCCAAGCCACTCCCACACTCTTGCCACTCTCTCTCTTGTGTTTTGTATTTCAAAATATTTAATCTAAAAACTCTAATTTTTGCTACTGAAATTTTTACACTTCAAACCCCAAGTTATTCCTATTGTGTTTTATATTCCTAGATGAAGAATCTAAAAAATCCTAGTTATTGCTATTGAAATTTTCACACCACATGATGTAGAATCTAAAAAAATCTAATTTTTGCTACTAAAATTTTAATAATACAAACCTCAGGTTACCCCATCCTATATCTATTACCTGTTTTGCTCAGTGTTCCAAAATATAAGATCCTTAGGAACCCAGTAATTGTAATTTAAAATTTTCCACTACAAACATGAAGCCACACCCACCCTCTAGTTGTTCTCTCTCTCTCTCTCTCTCTCTCTCTCTCTCTCTCTCTCTCATGTTTTTCTTTATTTCAATGATTAGAATCCTTAAAACCTGGGTTTTTGCAACTGAAGTTTCTTCAATTTAAACTTAAGGGCACCCTGCCCCTTTGCTCCACTGTATTGTGTTCTTTATTTTAAAATGTAGAATCCAAAAAATACTAGTTATTACAATTAAAATTTCTTCACCACAAACCCTAGGCCACCCCACCATCTCGCTATTCTCTTTCTTATATTTATTAACTCAAGATGTAAAATCCAAAAAACCCTAATTTTTGCTATTGAAATTTTCACATTACAAATTCAAGGCCATCCCTACCCCCTCACTGCTCTCTTTCCCTTGTGTCCTGTGCTACAAGATGCAGAATCCAAAAAATCATATTTTGCTACTGAAATTTTCATATTACAAACCATATACCACCTACACCTCCTCGTTGCTCTCTCTTCTATTTTACACTCCTAGATATTGAATATAAAATCACCTAGTTAAAGTTATCGAAATTTTCACAATAAAAGATATAGATTCTAAAAAACCCAAAATTTAGTTTTTGAAATTTTTACACTACAAACCCAAGACCACCCCCATCACTCCCAACTCTCTCTCATATTTTATATTCCAAGATGTAGAATAAAAAAAATCCTAGTTATTGCTATTAAATTTTTATAATACATACCTAGGCCAACCCCAACCTCTCGCCACTCTCTTACTTGTGTTCTGGATTTCATGATGTAGAATCCAAAAGACCCTAATTATTGCTGCTAAAATTTTCACACCACAATCCTTAAGCCATCTCCACGCTACTTTTTGTGTTCTATATTCCATGATGTACAATCCAAAAAACTTTAGCTATTGCTATTGTAATTTCAACACTACAATTCCCATGCTACCCCTAGCATCTTGCTACCCTATCTCTCTTGTGTTTTGTAATTCATTATTTAGAATCCAAAAAACCCTTATTTTTTCTACTTAAATTTTCCAATGAAAAACACTAATCCATCTCCAACCTCTCGCTACTCTCTCTCTCTCTCTCTTGTGTTCTGTATTTCAAGAAGTAGAATTAAAAAAACTTTACTTATTCAAATTCATGTTTCATATTATAAACCTGTGGCCACCCCATACTCTCGTTACTCTCTGTCTTGCACTCTATAATTAAAGATATTGAATCCAAAAAACTTTAATTTTAGCTATTCAAATTTTCACACTACAAACCCTACGCCACACCTACCCTCGCTTCTTTCTCTCTCTCACATGTTTTGTATTCTAAGATGTAGAATTCAAAACACCCTAGTTATTGCAACAAAAAGTTTTACACTACAAACCCTTTGCCACACGACCCTATCGCTACTCTCTCTTGTGTTTGTATTTCATGTTGTTGAATGCAAATAATCCTAGTTATTGCTATTTTGGATTTTCACACTATAAAATGTCAAACCAAACAATCATAGTTTGTGCTGCTGAAATTTTCACACAACATACTCCAGGCAATGCCCACACCATCGCTACTATCTGTTGTATTCAGTATTCCAAGATGTAGAATTCAAAAAATCATAGTTTTAAATACATAAATTTTCACACTATAAACCCTACACTAAATATACCCCTCGCTACTTTCTCTCTCTTATGTTCTGTATTCCACGATGTAGAGCCTGAAAAATTATATTTATTGCTACTGAAACTTTCACACTACAAACTCTAAGCTACCCCCACCCCCTTGCTGCTCTCTTTTGTTCTGTGTTCCATAATGTAGAATCCAAAAAACCTTAGTAATTGATAATGAAATTTTCACACTATAAACCCCAGGTCACTCCTACAGTCTCACCACTCCCTCTCTTGTGTTCTATAATTAAATAAATAGAATCCAAAAAATACTTATTTTTGCTACTAAAATTTTCACATGACAAACCCCAGGCCACCCTCAAACTCTCGCTACTATCTCTCTCTTGTGTTCTATATTTCAAGCATGGAATCCAAAAACCCTAGTTTTTTCAATTGAAATTTTCTCATTAGAAACCTCAGGCACTGCGACCCCCTCCCTACTTTCTCTTAAGTTCCGCATTTTAAGATTTAGAATCTAAAAAACCCCAATTTTTGTTGCTGATAATTTCACACTATAAATTCTAACTCTCTCGCTACTTTCTCTTGTATTTTGTATTACTTGATATAAAATGAAAAAAAACACTAGTTATGGCTATTGAGATTTCATACTATAAGATGTAGAAACCAAAAAATACTTATTTTTGCTAATGAAACTTTCACACAACAAACCATAAGCAACCAACACCCTATCGCTACTCTCACATGTGTTCTGTATTCCTAGATGTAGAATTTAAAGAACCTTACTTTTTGCTATGGAAATTTTCACACTATAAGATGTGGAATCTAAAATCTCAAGTTTCTCTACTGAAATTTTCACACTACAAACCCTAGGCCACTTCTATCTCCACCCCATTGCTGCTCTCTTGTATTCTATATTCCAAAATGTACAATCCAAAAAACCATAGTTATTGATATTTTAATTTTTACACTACAATCCCATGCTAACCCCACATCTCGCTACTCTCTCTCTTATGTTCTATAATTCAGGATGTAAAATCCAAAAAATTCTTGTTTTTGCTACTAAAATTTCCATGCAACAAACCCCAGTCCACCCCCAACCTCTCACACTCTCTCTCTTGTGTTCTATATTCTAAGATGTAGAATTTAAAAGAACTTATTTTTTGTTGTTAAAAATTTAACACTACAAACTCTAGGCTACTATGACCCCTGACTCTCTCTCTTATGTTATGTATTTCCTGATGTAGAAAAAACTCTAGTTATTGTCATTGGGATTTTCACACTGTAAGATGTAGAAACCAAAAAACCCCAGTTTTTGCTACTAAATTTTTTTAGAACAAACCCAATGGAATCCCCCACCCATCGCTACTCTCTCTTGTATTCTGTATTTTCAGATATATAATCTAAAAAACTTTAGTTATTGCTATTGAAATTTTCACACTATAGGATATAGAATCTAAAAAACCTTAGTTTTTTATACTAAAATTTTCACACGACAAACTCTTGACCACCCCCACCCCATCGGTACTCTCTCTTGTGTTATGTATTCTAAGATGTAGAATTCTTAAACATAAGTAATTCCTATTTAAATTTTCACACTACAAACTCTAAGCTACCCCCACCTAGACCTCACCATGGGCTGGATCAAAATTGAACCCGACCTATAACCGGCATGTGGTCAATAGGTGACCATAGGTCCATGGGTCAGACCCATAACCAGCCCATGGGTTCACGGGCCAGTTACAGTTCACGGGTTCCTTGTACTTTGAACTCGTGAACTGCCATGCCGATCGGGCGGTTCCAAACGAAAAGAAAAAAAAAACATTCCTTGAGGCTGCAGTCTGTACAAGCTTCGGATTGTTGCTTTCCCTTGCTTTCCTTTTTTAAACAAATATCACTACATAAAATATAAAAGTGGGTGAAAGTTCAAATAAAAAACCAAAAGTAGGCATACTCATAATCATTATGTCTCCTAAGTACTAACTTTGACCACCTAATTACTCAGTGGACTATTTACCTAACTTAATTATATACATAAACTTAAACAATAATTTTATAATATAAATACATATTAATGACTAATTATATATATTTTACATTAGCATGCTTTGAAGTTTGATCACTAAACGACCATTGGCAACGGCAATTTTAGCCGTTGTCAACAATCAAAAATTATTTCTTTTATTTTTTTTCATTTTTTCCCTATAAATATCCTTTCACTCTTCATTTTTTTTACACTTCAATTCTCTAATTTTCAACACTCAATTATTCATTCTAAATTGTCAAATCTATATTATGTACTATTTTAATTGTTACATTTAATCATTTTTTATATTTCATTTCCTTTATCTTCTATTATTCATTATTTAATTCTTTATACTAAAATTTTCATCATTTATCAATAAATGGCGGGTTCAAGCAATGGAGGTAAGAGAAAAATGCCCGCTACCAAAGAGCAACCAAGGTTCAACATCGATTATGAAGTTGAGTTGAGTAATGAAGAGAAAATTCACTTGTTTACTACTCAAGAAACAATGAGTGATGCTCATACTCGATCTATTCCGTCTCTCAAATCCTCAATTTTTATTAAATATTTTGATAAAGTGACATTTCCAAATGGAGACATGTGAACAAAGTGTAAGTATTGTTCGCAATCTTACAAATTTCAATTCGAAGATGGTTATGGATGTTTAAGAAGACATGTGGAGAAGAAGCATTCAATGGAATTTGGCATTGACCGTACCTAAACTCAAATGCCGTCGTTCGCATCTTTCGGCGCTGGTGGAGGTAACGATCTTTCTTTATTTAAATATAATGATGTTAGATGTAGAGAAAATTTAGCTCAATTTATTTCTGTTGTACATCTTAGTTTTAGTTTTGCAAATAAAATTATTTTTAATGAATTAATTCAAACAACATAAAATTCGGCGGCTAAAGGTGTTTCACGAACCACACTAACATGCTATGTAAAAAAATTATATAATAAAACTAAAAAGAGTTAAAAGAAATATTAAACAATGTAAATAATTAAATTTATTTATGTAGTGATATTTGGATTGATGAAATTAATAAAATTCATTGGTAAACACATTCATACATGGGTATTACATGTCATTGGATTGATGATTATTAGACAGTTAAAAAAAGATTACTTGCATATAGAGTTTTTGATGGTCCACACACAGTTTCAAATATTTTCCAAATTAAAATTTTAATATTAGAAGAATATAATTTAATTAATAATTTTTTTTCAATATCATTTGACAATGATGCAGCTAATAATGCTAGTACTGATGATCTTAAAGTTGCATGTCAACCATCAATTGGTGGTAAAAAATTTTATATTAGATGTATATGTCATATTTTAAATTTATGTGTATAACATGGTTTAAAGGCTTAGTAAATCAAGTTAAACCTATTAGGCATGTATTTTCTTATTTATGGATACATACACACATTAATAAATAATGGTTTAAATTTTGCAAGGCCAATGGTATGAGGCCTAAAAAATTTCCAAGTGATGTTTCAACCCGTTAGAATTCAACATATAGATTATTAGAAGAATCTTTTAACTATAAAGATTTATTATGTCAGTTTTTTTTACAAACTGCTACTAATCATTTGCATTTATATCCACACTATTGGATAATATGTGAAAAACTTTGTAATATTTTAAAAATATTTAATAATGCTAGTAGCAGTAGTAGTTCTAAACTTACAGCCGCACAACTTTTACTTAGAGAACGTAATAAATGCCCTAGAGGATCCTCAAGTTCCAGCCAGGAACTTGAAAATTATTTTAATATTTCATTTGAATTTAATGAGATACATTATGATGGAGAGTTTGACATTTTGCGATGATGGTCGCAAAAGGAGCAAATTTACCCAATTTTATTCATGATGGCGAATGAGATACTTGTTTCACCCACCTCAACCGTTATAGTAGAATAAGTTTTTAGTACGGGTGGCAATATATTTAGTGAAAAATGCTCAATCTTGTTTCCAGAGAATTTAGAAGGTCAAGCATGTCTTGATGATTGGATAAAGTCTTTTGTACGAAGACAAGGTCAGTCGGATTCGGAGGAAGATCAAGAGGATGACACAGACGGAACAACGATGGGTGGGAGTGATTGAGTCATGCCACCCTACCCCCTAAGGTAAAAAGTGTAAAAAGGTAAGAAAACTACGTGGGTTTTGATTCCTCTATACCCTAACAGGATACGTAGGCAACTTAAATTTAAGTTCAAGCCTATTTTTATTTCAAAAATAGTTTTAATTATATAATTTAAATTTTAGATAATATTTTTTAAAATTTAAGTAGAATTTTTTTTATTGAAATTTAAGTTTAAAGTTTAAAATTTCAAGTTGAGCATTTTTTTTATTTTTTATATTTATTATAATTAGAATATTTGATACTTTAAATTTTAGATAATAATTTTTCATTCAAATTTAAGTTAAAGTTTATTCATTAAGCTCAAAAATTAATGATATATTTTTTTAAATTTAAGTTCAAAAATTTTCATTCAAATTTAACTTTAAGATTTCAACCCTTGTTTTTGTTATATAAAAGTTGTAATTTTGTAAAATTAATGGTTAGTTAAAAAGTTAAATTTTTTCAAAATATAAGACAAAATTAAAAATAATTAAAAAATTAAAAAAAAATAAAAAAGTCGGACCCAGAATCAGAATTGGCTGTTGCCGGTTCCAGAACCATAACCATAACTGTCCTTACAGATTACGGTTAAGGATCAAAATTTTCCCGAACTGTCAAACCGGTGGTTCTTGAACCGTGGTCAGGTCTACCCCACCCACTCAATACTTTTTCTTTTATGTATTGTATTTCAAAATGTATAATCTAAAAAAACTCAATTTTTTGTTGCTAAAATTTTTACACTACAAAACCTAAGCCACCCCCCACCCCATCGCTCTCTCTCTCTCTCTCTCTCTCTCTCTCTCTCTCGTATTTCTTTATTTTAAGGATTAAAATCCAAAAAACCCTAGTTTTTGTCATTAAAATTTTCTCAATGCAAACTCCAAGCCATCCCCACCCCTTGCTACTCTCTCTTGTGTTCTTTATTCGGAAATAATGAATCCAAAAATACTAGTTATTGCCACTGAAACTTTCTCATTACAAACCTCAGGCCACCCCTTCCCCATTGCTATTATCTATTATGTTAAGTATTCCACGATGTAGAATTTAAAAAACCCAAGTTTTAAATACTAAAATTTTCACACTATAAACCTTACGTCACACCTACCCCTACTACACTCTCTCTCTCATATG
Organism: Paulownia fortunei; assembly: GCA_019321725.1. NCBI lineage: Eukaryota > Viridiplantae > Streptophyta > Magnoliopsida > Lamiales > Paulowniaceae > Paulownia > Paulownia fortunei. The sequence goes on from CM033110.1 coordinate 10,868,983, forward strand.
TTCCGCATTCCAAGACATAGGATATCCTCTATTGCCATGAATAGTTTTCCAATCGTGGTAAAGACAAACCAATCTTTTTGCATATTAAAGATGAAAAAATTAGTGGAGCACAAGAATTGGTCACTATTCCTAATCATATCTTAAGTCACCCTAGTAGGTCTTGCTTCATCTAGCGCATGCTTCTTGAAATTAAATAGTGGAATTGAATTAGTGCTTGCATCTAGATTATATAATACTATTTCACGAGTAGAATCTCCAATTGAATAATGGATAATAAAACTCCCTGAATCGGTAAGCACTTGAGGTGGCTTCTCTTGCAAGATGGCAGTGCTTTTTTCAATAGTTTCGTACTCCTCCAATTGTTGTTGTTGTGAGATGGTGCCCTCCTTATCCTCTATGGAGATTGACATAACCTTGCTCTTCTCTAAGAGTTAAGGGTAAGAAGCTTTTGATAATGGCTCTTGAGAAGGGCTTGATTAAATTACAACTAGGCCTTTTTCCTATTTCACAATAGGCGTTTGTGTTGTTTCCTTTTATCCACTCTTGCCCAACTCATCAACTCTCAAGGGGGATTCTAACTCTTCATCACTTTTAATTATGTTAACATTACGACGCTCTTCCCCCACTTTATTTACCATAAATGTGCAAGGCATGTTTTCTTGTTGCTCATCAACTAGTGCACTAGTCAGCTCACTAAGTTGGGCTTCCCATCTCTAAAGTGATGTTGATGTACTTTGGAATCTAGCCTCTGTATTCTTCAAGAATTGAATTAGTAGTTCTTCCAGATTTGACTGGGGATAAGTGGGTTCATACCATGTTATGTTGTGTTCGGTTAAAAGTTTAGGTGAACTTGCCATCCTTGATTGTATATGTTGGAGAAAAGAGTGTCATGTTGCTCATTATAATCCAACATATATTGAGCATGACCAACCTGTGGGGCTACCCATGGATTGCTTATTTTGGTATTCTGTTCTTGAATAGAAGCCATCGTACGACTCTTACATTATAAAAGATGTGCAAGTAGCATGTGCTAAAAATCTGTCATTCTTTACAAACAAGGCATTGATTTGGGTAGTTTATGCATCAAGGGGATCTACTTCATGGCTTCTAAAAGCCCCCTTGACAAGGAACATTTGGTTGTCCAATAATGTGTATATGTTGCCATTAAATCCAATAAAGTGCCTCCAAAACAAATAAACTAAACTAGAACAAAATAACAAAAGTGAAAAAAAGAAAACAAAAATAAAGCAAGCAAAATGATCAAACTATAGATAGATAATAAACTTTCATATCACACAAAAACACACTCCCTAGTAATGGCGCCAAACCATAGTGACCCAAAATAGATGGTAACAATACCGCAAGTGCATGGTGTCAACAAGTAATAAAGAGTGAGTAGAGTAACGTATCCCGGGAGATGTGTGGAAGTACCAAATAAAGATTACTTATGTTATATTTAACCTAACAAATTTTATGGTATTTGTCCTCACGGAGGTGTTAGAAATGTCACATTTTATAAGCCTATTATAAAGTCAAAAAGACCATAGTTATTTCTACTAAAATTTTCACACTACAACCCTAAGCAACCCCTACCCCCTCGCTACTCTCTTGTGTTCTTTATTTTAAAATATAGAATCTATAAAACCTTAGTAATTTCTAATGAAATTTTCACACTTCAAGCCTAGGCCAGCCCTACCTCCTTGCTATTATCAGTTGTGTTCTGTATTCTAAAATGTAGAATCAGAAAAATCTTAATTTTTGCTACAGAAAAATTCATACTACAAAACCTAGGCCACCTCGGCCCCTCGCTACTCTCTCTTGTGGTCTATATTCCCAAATGTAAAATTTAAAAAACCCTAGTTATTGTTATTGAAATTTTCACACTACAAGATGTAGAATCCTAAAAACTCAAGTTTTTACTACTATATACAATTTTTCTTTCAGGAGTTTTTTACAAATCACCACATCTCTTTTGCCATTTTTTTTCAAACCACTTTCAATACTCAAAATGATGTTACAAGAATAGTCATAAGCTAAAAAGTGTAACAATATGTAAGATAAATAGTTTGTTTCAATTCTTTGGCTGAGGTTAATTTATGGGGTGATAAACAAAATGGCTTAACAAGTTCAACGAGGGACACTAGGGATTATATATCATAAATAGGATGGCTTGAAAGGCTCAAACAGTCCATAAATTATTTGAATCACTTTTCTAATGTCATGTAGTCTAGGATTTTGCCTCCAGTAACAATGAAATAAGTTCTAGAATTATATGAGATCACCAAAAGTATCGAATTCACATAAACTTTCTCTAAGCAAGAATAAAAACTAAATGTTCAAAATATGTGCTCAATATGTCAAAAAGTTACACGAAAGGTAAAAATACCAAATGAGTCGAGTATATACCTAAACACAACCTTCATCAATTTCTAAAAGTTATAAATAAATAAGATCAAATTTTCTTCATTGGGCTAGGTAAAGAAAAACTCCACCCCCAAATAAAGACTTTCCAGAATAAGGGTAGTGTTAGTTCTCATCAACTTCATCATCACCGATGAACATATATTCATTAGTTGGTGATATATTACTCCTTATTTTACAAATCCTCTCCCAAACTTAAGTTGGATCCTAAAATGATAACAAAAAAAATTCATCAAACTAAAAAAAATGAATATTAAACAACTAAATAAACCTATGTAATAAAAATAAAAGAAAATGTAAAATATTTAGGTTGCCTCCTAAGAAGAATTTGATTTATAGTCTTCAGCCGAACTTCTTTTTTGCTCAACTATGGTCCAAAAATAAGTGTTTCTCATGCCATGTCTTTGTGTGCGCCAGAAGTGTTGGTGATCCCCAAAAATAAGCATAGTGAGCATGATCCGACATGCTATCAAGGACCTTTTGAACATTAATGGTTACATGCTCGAAGACCAAAAAAAGTTTTTTCTTATGTGGAAAAGACGCCTCTATCCTTTTTATTATTAGGTATGATGAAATTTATAGGAAGAATAAACTTGTCAACATCTTCAAGTACATCTTCATTTTCTACCATAGAATGGTATAACAAGCAATTTGCCAATTGTAATGAAAAAATCCCTAGATCATTAGGCTTTGGATGTACCTCCCTTTGCAAGATTGCACTGTACCCTTCAGTGAGTGCACTAGCCTCATGATTCTCCAATTTATACTTATGCGATGAGATGCCCATATTATCCTCCACGACATTTGACATAAGCTTGCTATTCTATAGAAGAAGAGGATAAGAAACTCGTAGGCTTAGTTGAACATTTTCTTGGTCTTACCCATTCTCTACTAAAGGTATTTGTGTTGATACCTCTTGTTTATCCAATAAAAGAGTTTCGAACTCTTCATCATTTCTCAAAATAACATCACAATATTCTTCGCTTACTTTGTTTGCCTCAGGTGTATAAGGAAATTTATTTTATTGTCTTATTGGAAACATATTATCCAACTCACTAATTTAGATCTCTAAGTTTTAAAATTGTGATGATGGATTTTGGACATTAATTGTAGCTTCCAACATGAATTGGCTCTGAGTGTTTGCTAATTGAGTTATTGTTTCTTCAAGACTTAACTTCTTCTCTTGTGATAGATTACTAGATTTAGTTTGCTATATGAATTGGTTGGTAGTACTTTCCCATTGAGCTATTGCTTCTTCAAGGTTTAGCTTATTCTCTAATGGTGGGTAATTGAGTACATGCCATGTCATATTCTGATCATTTCTCCATGAAGCATTTCAACGATTTGGCCATCCCTGATTATAAGTGTTGGAGAAATGACAATTTTGCAACTAGTTGTAATTTCGCTCATATTCAACATGCTCGACATATGGTGGTGCAAATTGGTTGCTCTCTTTGTATTTTGTTATTGTATGGAAACCACTATATGACTCACGTACCTTAAATGGCATAGAATAGCATTTGCTACAAATTTCTCCAACTATTTAGAGATGACTTTTCTACTTGAGGAGTCAACGTATTAACGACATCTACTCGATTAATTCCAAAGGCAATAGAATGCCCAAAAATTTCTTTTCAACATGTATCAAGAGATATGAGATCACACAAATGGATTTTTAGTAAACTTGGTCATTTCTAAAAATTCTAACATAACCCAAAGATTGATAACCACTCTTTCTTACAACTCTCTTTCACAGTAATTGTAGAAAATTATAATTTAACAATCTTCTTTATTTTCTGCAAATAGTAAATATTTTCCTACTATGGCCTCCATAAAATTTTTGAATTTTCATCACCTAGAATTTAAAAGTCCTAATCATCCTGAAATAATCCACAATGCATAATTCTCAATAAATCAATCTACACATAAGGTTATATCATAATCCTAGCCAATATAACAAAATTAACCTAAAGCACTTAAAATCTAATTAGTTGATCTTGAACTTCCAAAAGCAATTAAAACATTGTAATTGAACTCATATATATATCAAGTACCCTATCTAATCTTATTACATACTTAGTTGATAATAGAGAATATGAAGCTCCAAAGATAGAATACCAAACATAAATTTTATACCTGTTATTACTGATGGGTCCGCCTCAATATTATTTTATACAAAATCTTAAAACACATGGCTAATATTATTTATGAAATAAAAAATAAATTATACAACAAATAAAACTTACTGCCATGGTTGTGCGCCACCAATTTTAATGATCATGTACATGGATAGTCTACAGAACCACAAATCAGGCTCTAATACCACTCTATAACACCCCCACCACTAAATATAGATATTGGTATAACAATAATTTTGACAAGGTAACACATGCGTGTGCATGTGTGTGTATATATATATATTTACTTTTGTCATATGTAGCACTTTGAGAAACAATAAAGTGTTTCCTCACATATAATCCTATATATAGAAAAATCACTGTTTATATATAGTTAGTAATTTACATAATAATAATGAATGTAAAAATTAGAATATGCCCACAACACAACCTAACAGGTCGTTATTCATGTACACTGATCCTCAGAACCTGTAGGAACCCCAACAGCTTGCCTAGTAAGTCCATGGTATCTAGTATCACTAAACTCACCTATAATGTATAAACTATATGTGCTAATGCTCAACAAGTAAAGATTATGCATATCAAAGAATAATTCACAATATCAAGTCATGCATCTCAAAATGCTATGCCGATAATGCAATTCCATGCATCAAAATATTTCTCTCAAAATCATTTCTTTCTTGGGCCCCTGATCAATGCTACTATCCCATGCACTGGAAAAGAGCTCTACACATCGCCATAATCTAATGGCCAATAATCATATAAGCATGCAAATCCATGATATCAATCACCATTCTCAATTATCAATCACCATTTGTAGGTATTACTCCCTAACCCTAGATGTGAAATAATCTATAAAAATACAAGATATCAATCACCATCCTCAATTAACAAGTTCATTATGCCTAATATAGTATAAAGATCTTGAATCTCAATTTAACTAAACAACCTTACCACTTAGAAACTATAACCGAGTATAATTTTCTACGTACTTTTGTTCCACATCTTAAATGTATACTAACCTCACTTAATTGATGTATTATAACTCTTACAACATTTTTCGAAATGTTATTAGCGATCAAATGCACCACATCTATGCTGGAACATGTTAATGAACCAAATGGGACAGATTCACCACTTCATATTTTCTTGCTGTCATATTAATTTGCATGATGATTTTAACACTCTTTGACATATTCATTCACTCCCCAATTTTTATCACACTTAGATAACATCAAAAAAAATATAACCATGTCATAGAATGGCTAAAACGCATGGATATAGCTTCCCAAGTTTAGCTCCCTTTAGAGCATATTGAAATAGAGTTTTCCTACCTTGGCAGTTTTACGCACTTCATGACATTAATGGTTTTGGCACCCTTAAGTATATTCAATTACTCCTAAATTTTCACCACACTTATATAACATATAAAAAGAGACAAAAAATTCATATAATTTCCAAAACTAATGGATTCAATGTAAAACCAGTCCCCTTCACCTAGGATAGAATCTGAAATTCGATGGTGACAGTTTTGAACATCTCTTCAATATCATGCCCTATTTCAATTTCTAACCAATGGAAATTTATTCCAATACTCTTAACCCATATATAAACATGTATATTATGATAATTATAGGTTTTATTCAATATACCATACACTTTGAAGCCTAAAACACAAGAATACAACAAGCTGATAGTTTCTACCACAAGTGTTTTCTATCAATTATTCGCAACCAAAAACCCTTTCTTTGTGCACCAACGCCTATCTAATAATATAATAACACATTTATAAATAATATTCAAAGCTTAATAAGCCAATAAACCTCAAAATAAATCTGAAAGTCAAGCCAAACCCGTAGGTTAAGCTCACCTTACACAGTTTTCAACTTGAACTTGGTTATTTCTCCTTCCCTTTGCTTGTTTTGGCTCCTTTTTTGGTTGGGATCGCTTATAACCTATTTAGATAGCTTTTTATGTGTATTTAGAAGCTTAAATGGTGCATAAGAAGGCTAAAGTCGTGGCTGTTAGCTTAAGACTGAAGAATAGGTTGAGGTGCTAGATTGATAAGTTCAAGCATGAGGTGGCATATAGTGGTAAAATCTGATTTTCTCTCTTATCTTGCAGCTCTAATATTGTGTGTCTCACCTTAGTCACCATTCATTCCCATAGGTAAATCCTATGTTGGTTCATTCAATCTCCAAACCAATTGACATCCGATTCTTAAATGATTGCCTAGTTTGCATTTCTAAAATCATATGCACATATGAACCTTGTATTATGACAGATAAATCACATTATATAATATCCAATATCCCAAGTATGTTAATCCATGGATGTATACTTTTAAAATACCTCGATCTAATTAAATCGAATCATATAAACTTACTAGTAACACCTTTAACACTTCCAAAATTATAATAAATAACTTATGAATATTCAATATATCGACCAATCTATTCTTTTTCTTATTTAAATATAGAATTTCTTAATTAGGTTATAAGATCCCAACCACTAATATCATGTGATAACATTAAAGGTCTAACGATTAACAGTGCTACCTAAGATGCTATGTAAATGTTAATGCAAATTAGCATATAAGTAGCATGCAATCCATGAATCACATTAACCAAGTGAGCAGTATAAGGATAGGGTATTACATTCTTCCCTCCTTATTAAAATTTTGTCCATGAAATTTTACTTACCAAAAAGCTTTAGATATTTAACTATCATTTTATGCTTCCTTTCCCAAGTAGCTTCCTCAGTTGATTGACTTATCCTTAGTAATTTAACTAATGAGATATTCTCATCTTGAAGCTGCTTTACATCTCTTACTAAAATCTCTATAGGTCTTTGTTCATATCTTCGACCTCAGTTTAGTTCCATTGGTTCCTTCTTCAGTAGATGCCGTATTCATGATATACTTTCTTAAAATGCACACATGAAACACATTGCGAACTCCAGACATTGATGTAAAGAGGTCAAGTTTATATGTAATATCCCCAATTCTCTCAGTAATTCAAACCAAACCATTGTATCTAGGATCAAGTTTGTATGTAACATCCCCAATTTTTTTTTCCTGCCCAAGCTGCATAATCTTTTTCATTGGAGACACCTTCAAAAATTTGATCCCCTATCATACATTGAAATGATATTCCTCTTTAATCTGCATAACTCTATGGTCACCTCTAACTAGTTTTCATACATTGGCAATTTGTTCTACAACTTCTATCATTTCCCAAATCATATTCAATCTAAAAGAACACCAAATTCATTTCAATAAAATGATGACCTATATTTTTCTATTATATAATTCCTCATAGAAAATTATCCCAAGTAGCCTTATAACTATAGTTATAAGAAATTCCACTTAAGGAAATTTTTTCTCAATTGACATCAACAATCTAATGCACAATCTCTAAGCATATCTTGCAAAATCTAATTTGTTTGTCCTGGTTGGCCATTGATGCAAGGATGATCACAATACTAAAATATAATTTTGTTTCCAATACTTGATGTAAGATTTTCTAGGAAGTGGACAAAGACCTTAAATCCACATTAGAACTAATAGATACTAACAAATTATAAAGTCTAACTGATTTCTATACATTTATCTTTCCATAGATTTCCAAGGAATACCTAGGGTAAATTGAGAAAGAATGAGTATATTCAGTTAACCTATAAACAATAACACAATTCCATTATCATATACAAAATTCTTAAATGCCTTCCCATTTCCACCGAAAAATAAAAGCAGAACTAAATCATTCCAACATATGTATGTTTACATATATCCCTTGTTTTTTAGTGGCAAACCAAATATTAAAAATATATTCCGTAATAACTCGTCCAGTATCCGATATCTGTACATTTTCTTGAGATCACAAGCATCATTCATACCACTAAATAAACAAATAAAAAGGTACACGATCATCACCTAAAACTTAGTCTTGCAATTTCTTATCCCTAATTTTCACATCTATCTCTTATTAAGATTATTATCACTTATCACAAAAATCTATTTAAGTACCTTTTATGCCTTTCATCTTAATCTTAACCTTTCATCAACCTTATTTTGACTATTTTAAATTGGATCAATCAAGATCAGTGTAATCATATAATTCACCATTTACTCTAATTCATCCTCTATACAACCCTCAACTCCCATAATAGTTTATGATGTAAAATTTGTTTGAATATTAGTCTATTGAGATATTTCATTCCAATGACATATGTAGTTGTATGGATCATACAATATATTCACTTAGTAATTATATCCATCCTTTCTTCAAGTTCAACTCCTTTTAAGAATATAAACATTTCGAGTACTTTGATTTTGTAATGTCACATGCAGTATTACATAAATAATCTAATTAACTCGAAGAGTGTCGAGTAATTTTTCTATATTTCATCAAATATAAACCAAAACACAATGAGATACACCACTATACATAATAAATAACTTATATCTAAAGTTGGAGTCACTATTGAAGCTCAAATCATTTCTCTTTAAGTAATTAGAGATTTCTTACCACTTAGCGAACCATTCAACTTTCATATACCTGTATGTATGATGAAATAAAGCAGTAAAAACTAAAGGAAAATTTTGACTGAATACCTAATAATATCACTAACCTAGAAAACTTTTCTTATTTCTATCACAATTATTGGTCTTCTCTATTTCAATACAACCTTGAAGTTTTGAATAGTTACAAGGACACTTTCTTAAAAAAATTACAAGTCCCAAAATAAATATTGTATTACATAATTGAAAGATCGCATTTACTCAATCAAACAAATAATTTCTATTTTCTTAAAGTTTTCAAGATCATATTGAAAAGTCAATCATATTTCTCCTCGTTGTACACTAAGATATCATCGATGAATATCACCCCAAACATACCCATATAGAATTGTCAAACACATTATTCATTATGTATATCAAAATAATTAAGGCACTAGTCAACCCAATGGCACAACAAGAAATGCATAATTAATTCAAACTTAAAATCAATCATCAAGATCATAGTAGCTCCTCTTAATTTATCAAATAACCTTAGTATGAAAAATTGTACTTATAACAAATTATTACTCAATTCAGTTGCAATAAATAATATATAACCTAAAGATTCATCTTTCTTCTAGGTGAATATGAAGTGGAGCTTGTTTAGGAGAAGCACTAGACCTTAATGCCTTGCTCAACATTATAACATTATAACTCAAGGTTCATCGAATTCCAATAGGTGTATACGATAAACTAGGAGAGATTAGATTTGTTCTTACAACTATATCCTAGATAAAATCAGTTAGTTTGTCAATAGAATGCCCAAAAATTTCTTTTCAACATGTATCAAGAGATCTGAGATCACACAAATGGATTTTTAGTAAACTTGGTCATTTTTAAAAATTCTAACATAATCCAAAGATCGATAATAACTCTTTCTTACAACTCTTTTTCACGGTTATTGTAGAAAATTATAATTTGACAATCTTCTTTATTTTCCACAAATAGTAAATATTTTCCTATTATGGCCTCCATAAAATTTCTGAATTTTCATCACCTAGAATTTAAAAGTCTTAATCTGTAATACCCAATTCTCTCCTACATAGCCAATAATTAGCATTTTGCATGACTATGCATCTAATCAATGTATATTATTAAATTATGGCATACAAATAACATGATTGCACGAACTTGAGTAATTGTTATTATATGCTCTAGTTATGCTTTAACATGCATTAGTACATAAAATATGAGATCAAACTTTTGTTTCTTGATTTAACATATTCCTTACGTACCTTTTTGCAATGAAAAGCTCGGTATCTCGGTTAAGGAAGATTGATATGTTGAATGGTCATGAAATGAATTATTTGTATTGCTCCATACTAGTTATATGCTAAAGTGATTAATTACCTAAATATTTACTTGAAATATGTTACATTTGGCTAAGAACTAAAAGTATGCAAAATGGTGCAATTTGATTGGTTGGTTGACTAAGTTGCATAAAACTATTCTAAACTGCATTGCACTTGATTATAACACCAAAGCATTAATTTTTGTCATCTTCTTAGCCCATGAACATGTCTTTTGGCATGAGAAGACACCAAGCATGATGCAACTAATCATCACCCTCCACTTACCTCTCTTTGAAAGGTCAAAGAAATTATTTTCATCCATATTTCTTGTGGAAGCATCTCAAAAATGACCAGCCCTTATTCTCATAAGTTTCTCCCAAATTTCTACTCTCTCATATTCACAAAAATTAAATTCAATCCATAGGAATCCATAAAACACAAACTAGAACAAGTTTCCACCCTTTTAAGCTTGAAAACCGTTGATTTTGAAGTTTAATTCCAACTTAATCAAGGTATATTCTTTTTCAATGTTTCTTATGATGAATTTGTAGTATCTTGTATGGTTACATATTTTGGTATGTTTTTGTATGATTGAAAACTTAAGTAAGTTACACTTGAAGCCAAAACCAAGCTAGTTAAGCTAATTTTTAGCAAAATTGATAGTTTTGTGAAATTGTTTAATTTACTTGTTTCTATTGATTTTGTAATGCTGATATTGTGTTTGAAAGTTTATCTGAATGATTGAAAATAATAGCAATTAGTTTACTTAATTGAAGGGTACAATCAATTTAAGTTAGAACTAAATTTACGTCATGTTAATTTGGATTGTTTGCATATTTTAGGCGCTGCCCTAATAATTATGTTTGAATTATTAATTATTTAATGGCTGCCCTAATATTTAATGTCTTGAATTAGTAGTAAAATATGGAGTATTCATTATTTTTAAGGTTATGTAATTGATATGAAGTTGTTTACAAAAGATTGAAAAGTGTATATGAACTTTAACTAGAATAGCCTAAATAATTTATAAAAAGGATATTAAATGGTACATGATTTGATTATGTTAGGCCTTTAATACATTCTATCTTTCAAAGAGATTGGTCTTTTCACTTTCCACAAAGTGGACTTGAGGTAAGTTGAAACTTTCATTTGCTGTATCACAAGAATTATATAATATTGTTCATATTTTAATGTGATTGTTATTATTTGTCAAATGATGTAATGTTTGATGCATTTATGGTTCATGAAGCATGACACTATTAAGAATATAATGATGCTTTTGAAAAGGAAGTATGGTACTTGATTGATGGTCGGGTAGATAAAGGACGTGGAAGGGACCGGCAGACCCAATAAATGGTAGCAAATACTTAAGGTTGAAAATTGATATAGGAAAGCCACAATGAATGAGATAGAATATGGCTAATACCTGAGGTTGAAAGACCAAGTATGGAAACCCCTTATTAGTTCTTTTATTGGCCAATCATTATGAACAGGTTCTGAAAACTACGGTCTATCACTATTAGTTAGGTACCACACTTCAAGGGCCCTAAAGAATGATTTATGAAAGAAAGTTATTAAATTAAATATTGCATTTAATCATTTATGTGATTGGTATGTACGGTATTTGTTATTATATCAGTTTCACCTTACTGACCCTTTAGCTCATTAGATTATATGATGCAGGTGGAAATGTACAGGTTTAGAGGTTGACTGAGCCTATAGAGCGGCCGGACATTCATATGCCATGTTTTGAGCTGTTTTGTAATTTATTTTGAAAACTCTATTTTGTTTTTTTAAATAAGCCGCTCTATTATGGTTTTGTAAATAAATGTACTCAATTTTGATATATGTATATGGTGTGTTTAAAACGGTTCAAGTTCTTTATCTTATATCTAAAAATGATAATTTTTATTAAAATCATAACTCTAATATTTATGAAAAATTAACATTTCTTGACTTAACTGTATCAGCTTGTTTAAGCTCTACAGTTAGGTTAAGGGGTGTTATAGTTTATGGTATAAGAGCGGAGATTTAGTCATTCCTATAGATAGAAGAAGGTATATGAACACATCCTGGCTAGAAAACTCGATTAACTACTTGTTTATTTGCCTTTATGTTTATTTGATTATATTTCATTCCATGTTACTATCATGATTATGCATTTATTATTGGCTAATAAATGAAATGAGATTGGGTAATGCATATCAGGCCATAGCACCAAAAAGAAAGACAATGGATGCTCATGAGGGTAATCATAGTGTGGTGGACAATTTAACTGATCTCATTCAACAATAAACTAGAATGTATGGTGAACATATACAACAATTGCTAGATATGCAACAAAGAACCCAAGAACAGAATCAGTGACTTCCTCCACCACAAACTTGACAAGATCCTTCATAAGCTGTATATGAGAAGTTTAGAAAGACGGAACTTGTTGATTTTATTGGTAGGTCTGATCCTATGATTGTAGAGGAATGGATTAAATCATTGGATACTATCTTTGACTACATGAGAATTGATGATGCTGAGAAGGTACTCTGTGTAATCTTCTTGTTTAAGAAGGATGCTAGAACCTGGTGGGAAGGAGCTAAACTTGCAGTGAATATGGAAGAGCTAACTTGGGAGAGGTTTAAAATAATATTTTATGATAAGTATTTCACTAGAGATGCTAGGTCATTCAAAGTAAAAGAATTTTTAGAGTTAAAACAAGGAGGATGTCTGTATGTGATTATGTGAGAAATTTTGAACTGGGTTGCAAGTACGTCCCAATTTCTAGAGACAACAATGAGAAGATGGATCATTTCTTGAGGGCCTTAATCCTGAAATTAAAAGAGATGTGAGAATGTCTTCAGTAATAGAGCTTAGGGAACTGGTGGACAAGGCTTTGATGACTGACTTAGATAAGAAAGAGATTGAGAAATTTCATCAACAAAAGAAGCAAGTATTCACTTCCATAAATTTGAATCAGTGGAAGAAATGAGAGCAAAAATCAAACTAAGGGAATGAAAAGCATCATAGAGTTGGGCAGACTTCTACTACAGTTGAAAGGCCTAAATGTGCTATGTGTGGGAAGAATTATTTTGGGGAATGCTATAGTGGTACTAATCGTTGCTTTAAGTGTAAAAAGCCTGGACATATAGCAAAGGATTGCCAACAGTGTAGGAGAAAGTTCAGGAAGAGTGTATGTAATGATACAAGAACAAGCCGATGTAGATGCTTCCGTAGTCATAGTACTATTTTAATTTCTGGGATACAAGTAATTGCATTGATAGATTCTGGATCTACCCATTCATTTGCATCACGTGCCTTTGTGAGAAAATTGGGCATTATACTAGATTTATTAAAAGTAAGGTACAGTGTGACTGTTTCATCTGGGGAAGAAATGGATTCCAACTAAATGTTAAGGGCTTGTTCTATTCAGATTAGTGATAGGACTCTTTATGCAGATCTTGTGGTTTTACTGATGCCAAATTTTGAGGTTATTCTGGGTATGGATTAGCTTACCAAATATCATGCAACAATTGATTGTAATAAGAAGATTGTGATTTTTCAGCCACCTGGGGAAGAACAGTTTATCTTTAATGGTATCTCATTCTCACAGTCCTTACCAATTATATCTATTTTGAAAGCTCAAAAGATGTTGAATAAATATTGTGTTGGATATTTGGCAAGTGTTCTCGACACCTCAGTTGAAGCATAATTGAACCCAAAAAATATAGATGTGGTTCAAGAATTTCTTGAGGTATTTCCAAATAATTTATTGGGACTACCACCGAATTGAGAGATCGAATTTGTGATGGATGTTATGCCAGGAACTACTCCTATTTCTAAAGCACCATACCGAATGGAACCAACATAATTTAAAGAGTTAAAAGTTCAATTGCAAGAATTGCTTGATAAGGGTTTTATTCGCCTTAGTTATTCTCTTTGGGGAGCACCTGTATTGTTCGTGAAAAAGAATGATGGTACATTTGCAGGGAGCATCTGTATTTTCTAAGATTGATTTGCGCTCTGGATATCATCAATTGAAGATAAAAGAAGAAGACATACCAAAGACTATATTTCGAACAAGGTATGGACATTATGAATTTCTGGTGATGCCTTTTAGTTTAACCAATGCCCCTGCAGCTTTTATGGATCTAATGAATAGGTTGTTCAAGCAATACCTTGATAAATGTGTGATTGTCTTTATTGATGATATCCTAATTTATTCACGGGATAAAGAAGGGCACAAAGAACATTTGAAGATTGTGTTGTAAGTTCTTAAGGAAAAACAGTTGTATGCTAAATTCAAGAACTGTGAGTTTTGTTTTGAACAAGTGGTATTCCTAGGTCATGTAGTATCTAAGGATGGTATTTCTGTTGATCCGGGCAAGGTAGAAGTTGTCATTAAGTGGCCAACACCAACAAATGTATCAGAAGTAAGGAGTTTCTTAGGATTAACAAGGTACTATTGATGATTTGTTCAAAGGTTTTCAAAGATAGCAACTCCAATGACAATGTTGACAAGAAGAATGTGAAGTTCTTGTGGACCGATGCTTGTGAAAGAAGTTTTCAAGAACTGTAACATAAATTGACTATAGCTCATGTTCTTACCATTCCAACTGCAATTGGTGGATTCGTGGTGTATAGCGATGCTTCAAAAAATAGTTTAGGTGTTGTTTTAATGCGAAATGGGAAAGTTATTGCCTATGCTTCAAGGCAATAGAAGGAATATGAAAAGAATTATCCAACCCATGATTTGGAACTTGCTGGTGTGGTTTTTGCCTTGAAAATTTGGAGACATTATTTGTATGATAAGAAGTGCGAGATATACATAAATCATAAGAGTTTGAAGTACTTCTTTACAAAAAAATAGCTAGACATACAATATTATAATTTAAATGTTATATAACTAGGTTCATAGGTTTATAACACTATCGGTGCACAAACTTATCAATCGGGCAAGAACTGATGATTTTCGGGTAAAGAACCTAATGAATGGATATAGGAATTAGCTATGGAAATGAATGGTGATGAAGATAGGTTACAACCAAATAGGAATATGTGAGACACACAAGATTAGGGCTGCAAGATGAGGGAGAAAATCAGATTATACCATTACATGCCACCTCATGCTTAGACTTATCAAGCTAGCACCTCAACCTATTCTTCACTCTTAAGCTAACAGCCACGACTTGAACCTTATTCTGAACCATTTCAGCTTCTAAATATATGGAAAAATATCTCTAAATAGGTCCTAAGTGATTCCAATCAAAAAAGGAGGCAAAACAAGCAAAGGGAAGGAGAAATAACCAAGTTCAAGTAGAAAACTGTGCAAGGTGAGCTTAACCTACGGGTTTCGCATGACTTTCAGATATATTTTGAGGTTTATTGGCTTATTGAGCTTTGAATATTATTTATAAATGTGTTAGGATGTTATTAGATAGGCTTTGATGTAAAAAGAAAAGGTTTGTGGTTGGAAATATTTGATAGAAAACATTTGTGCTAGAAACTGTCACCTTGTTGTATTATTTTGTTTTAGGCTTCAAAAGTATATGGTATGTTGAATAAAACCAGTAATTATCATCATATACATGTGTATATATGAATTAAGAGTATTGGAATGAATTTTAATCGGTTAGAAATTGAAATAGAGAATGATATTGGAGAAACACTCAAACTGCCAAAGTAGCAAAATCTATTTTAGTGTGTTGTGAAGGATATAAGTGTGGTAAAAAGTTGGGAGAGATTGAATATACGTAAGGGTGCCAAAACCATTAATGCCATGAAATGCGCAAAACTGTCACCGTAGGAACAATCTGTTTCAGTATGCTGTGAATGGAGCTGAACTTGGGAAGCTATATCCATGAGTTTTAGCCATTATATGACATGGTTTCATTGTTTTTTATGTTAGCTAAGTGTGATAAAAATTGGGGAGTGAATGAATATGTCTAAGGGTGTCAACATTATTATGCAAATTAATGTGGCAGCAAGAGAATGTGAAGTGGTGAATCTGTCCCATTTAGTTCATTAACATGTTCCAGCATAGATGTGGTGCATTTGATCCCTAACATTTAGGAAAATGTTATAAGAGTTATAATACATCAATTAAGTGAGGTTAGTATACATTTAAGATGGAGAACAAAGGTACGAAGAAGATTATATTCAGTTATAATTTTTAAGTGGTAAGGTTGTTTAGTTAAATTGAGATTCAAGATCTTTATACTACATTAGGTATAATGAACTTATTAATTGAGGATGGTGATTGATATCTTGTATTTTTATAGATTGTTTCACATCTAGGGTTGAGGAGTAATACTTAAGAAACCTAGAAGTAACACACAATCGATCAAAGGTAAGTAAAGATTCATTTGCAACTAAAATGTATAGACATAGTAGATGTGAGAATTATATGTAATATCATAAATCATATGTGCATAGTAGAGAGCTCTCCATTGAGTATATATATATGGGCATTGTCATTGGCATATGCATGTATCTTATACGAGCATTTTGATAAATATTGCATTGCACGACATGATTTTGAGAAAGGGAAAATGTTTTGCTGACCACTACTAGTGCACCAAAGCATGCATAGATTTGCACAGTTTTATGCATGGATTTGCAGGTTCGTGTTCATGGATTTGCATGCATATGAGTATGCATGGATTTGCATGCTTATATGATTATTGGCGATTGGATTATGGTGGTGTACAGAGCTCTTTTCCGGTGCATGAGATAGTTGCATTGGTCAGGGGCCCAAGAAAGAAATGGTTTTGAAAGAAATATTTTGATGCATAAAATTACATTATGGGCATAGCATTTTGAGATGCATGACTTGATATTGTGGATTATTCTTTGACATGCATAATCTTTACTTGCTGAGCATTAGCTCATATAGTTTATGCATTGTAGGTGAGTACGATGATGCTTGAAGCATCTTTTACTGGCTAGGTGGCTGTTGAAGCTCCTACAGATGTCTGAGGGAGTGTGTACATGGATAACGTCCTGTTGGCTATTTTGTTGACTTGTTATATTTTGAGTCTGTTGTATTATATTTTTAGACGGTACTATATTTCATTTTTAAAACTTTACTATAAATAAGTATGTAAATATTGTGGTCGTCGTGGGTGTTGTGCTTTTATATAAATACTGATCCTACTATATACATGACATGTGTGAGAAAGTATTTTAAACAAGGTTGTACATGTAAGAAGTGATTTATCTTTTCTTAAAGTGTTACAAAATAAAAAATTTCTCATATGCACACATGGTCTATCATGTCAAATTATACAATATATATAGTTATGTAGTGGTGGGGGTGTTACATAATGTGTTGATGATATTGGAATTGATTGGATAACAAATATATTATATACGTTAAGAGGCTCATGATTCTTAAAACATGTTGAGAGCAAGATGACTTGCATTTCATATTGAATATACCATTCATGAGCATTTGTATGTGCATGCATAGCATACGGGTATAGTTGAGGTTCTTGTATTCATGATATGATTTGAGAAATGATTTTCATGTATAATGATGTTTATTGGCCACTATTAGTGCATCGAGGCATACGTATGTTATATTTTTAGTACCACAAGTGGGATACTTCTCGGTGAATCATAAGGGAAGATAGGGGGTAGACCTTTGGCGATCATGAGAGGATGGTCCACTTAACTGTGCTTTTATTATGATTGATGCCGCAAGAAGGATACTTCTAAGGTGATCATAGGGGAACATAGGGGAGTACCTCTGGTGGTCACGAGAGGATAGTCCACTCGATTGTATCAATATATTATTGGCCATTTGATTAGTGATATTATGCAAAGCACTTTTCGATGCATAGCAGGTGGGCCAAAGGCCCTATAAAATGAAGTGATTTTGAATAAAAACTCTTTGATTTATGAGTACTCAAATATGACATAGTTCTAACATCATATCTTAGAGATGAGTTGCATGAGATTTTATATCAGACTCTTGGCATGCATGATTTTTTCTTGTTGAGCATTAGCTCATGTAGTTCAAGTACTGTAGGCGAGCATCGTGAGACTTGAAACCTCTGGTTTACTAGGTTGGTATTGGAACTTCTACAGGCTTTCAAAGATCAATGTACATGGATAATGATCTGTTGGCCGATTTTGTGGGATGTACTTTTGATTTTATAGTTTATTGTATTATATTAGTGACCTTATCCTGTGTATTACTTTGAAAACTCCATTGTAAATGAGTTTAAGCTTGTGATGATTTTGATAGACCTTGTTATTGTTCAAATAACTATCTATGTTTATACAGTCTTATAGGATGTGAAAATATTTTACTTTTATTAGTGTTTTATCAAACTAACCATCTAGAAAAAAAAGTTATATACACACATACATGCACAAAACAATGTTTGTTGTATCTATATATGTACACATATTTTTGGGAGGTTATGTCATGGAGTCCTTGGGAGATCCACATATATCAACAAGGAGACGCCCATCTACACAAGAAAATGAGGCATGAAAGCATATGGGCTAAAGCAACAAAAGTGAGAACACAAAAATAAATAAAGCAACGCAATAGTTAAACTTGCCTAAATCTAGAAAGGGAACATACTTCAAAAACTAACAAAGAAATTATTCAAAAGCAAAAGAAAAAGGGCTTGGGTTACCTCTTAAGAAGTGTGGTTATCATGCCACGCCTTTGTGTGCTCTAAGAGTGTAGGTGAACCTTTCGGATAGGTAAGACGAGGATGATCCGAAGTAGCATCAAGGGCCTTTTGGACATCAACAAGTATATTTCACATTACCACAAATGGTTTTCCAATCATGGTAAAGATATACCAATGTTTTTCCATATTAAAGATGAAAAGAATTAAACAATGAAATTAAATTAGTGATTGCATCTAGATCACATAAAGTTATTTCAAAAGTAGAGTCTCCAATTGAATAAGGGATAATGAAACTCCCTGAATTGGTAAGCACTTGAGGTTGCTTCTCTAGAAAAATGGTATTGCTCATCATAATAAAAATAATATTCCAATCACAATAAAAACATCAACTCGTAACTCCATATAAATGGCTTTTCAAGCCTTGACAAAAGTAGTTTAGCTCATATTGAAATAAAACAAGCACTAAGTGTTTATCAACATCATAATTCTTACAAATATATCAAAACTAAAAAAAATGAAAGAAGAAATTAACCACTAGGTGATTCTTCTCTTCTCCTTTAAGGTCTTCAATGCCCAATGAAGC
Source organism: Paulownia fortunei (assembly GCA_019321725.1). Taxonomy (NCBI): domain Eukaryota; kingdom Viridiplantae; phylum Streptophyta; class Magnoliopsida; order Lamiales; family Paulowniaceae; genus Paulownia; species Paulownia fortunei. The sequence goes on from CM033110.1 coordinate 10,888,620, forward strand.
TTCTCCTCCTCTTGTCTTCAAATCCTAAGAGGTAATGGGTGTGTGTGTTCTTGGTGTGGTGTGTGTGTTCTTGGTGTGGTGTGTGAAGAAATATAGAGAAATGTATGTTTTAGGTGGAGAGGAAATGTGTGTGAGAATTTAGGTGTAGAGTATGTGCGGGTGATGAATTGTGTGTTATCTGATGTGTGAATTGTTTGTGTGTATAGTGTATCTATCAAAAGCATTACATGGGGAATGATGTATAGGTGTATCTAATGTGTATATCTCATAAAAGATGCCAAAATTCATGATCCATCACCACTTGTCGCAAAACAAATGCATCAACATCTTTTGAGTTAGCAGGGTAGTGCCTAGGCTCTACACATTCTATCCTAAGTTAGTTTTTGTAGCGCCCAAGCATTACACTTGCTGTACAAATCAATTTCTACAGCACCTGCAGTCTCTTTCAACCAATTTTCACCACTTTCTGGGCCAAACTGGCTTTTGGTGTCTTCATATGAATTGTAACCCTATCTCTTAGCATTCTATTTCTTCATGAATCAGCTTAATATAACATTTGTGGAGAAATTATGCCTAAAATATAAAGACTGTGCATCTAAAAGTTTCTTCTACCTCTTTAACCAATTTTCCATCTTTCAATGCTTAGTTCCTACACACAATTATTAGAAAATAAGGCACAAAAATTGATGTACTAAACAATGCTCTTCTCTGCATTTTTTCTCCTCTTTCTAATGTGGCCTTTTCTTACAGAATGATTCATCCACTAAATGTTAACCAGTCAAATATTTTTTGTTCTCAATTCCTTTTCCTTCCAATCCAGAATTTGTACTGGTATCTCTTCATAAGTTAAATCAGAAGTTAATTCCAATGGTTCATAACTCAACACATGAGCAGGGTTTGAAATGTACTTCCTCAACATAGATACATGGAAAAAATTATGAACACTATATAATAATAGACATAAGGCCACTCTGTAAGCTTTATCACCAACTCTTCCAAGAATCTCGAATGGACCCAAGGTAAAACAATATATAATAACAGAGGTAAGGCCACTTTATAAACTTTATCACCAGCTCTTCCAAGAATCTCGAATGGACCAACATACCTTGGACTGAGTTTTCCTTTCTTTCCAAATCTCATGACACCTTTCATGGGAGCTACTTTTAAGAACACATGATCCCCAACTACAAACTCTAGATCTTTTCTCTATTTTCCTACGTAACTTTTCTATCTACTTTGCATAATCTTCATTCTCTCGTGTATCTTGTCCACTACCTTAGTAGTATGTTGAACTATTTCTAGACCAAGTAGACTTCTTTCTCTAACTTCATTCCAGTGAACCAGAGATCTATATTTTCTTCCATACAGTACTTCATAAGATGTTATTCCAATTATCGATTGGTAGCTATTATTATAAGTGAACTCCACTAATAGAAGCTTCACATCCCAAGTCCCTTGAAAATCTAGCACACAAGATCTTACCATATCCACTAATATTTGAATAACCCTCTCTAATTGTCCATCACTTTGTGCATGAAATGTTGTACAAAATGCAAGTTTCATTCCCATAGCACTATGTAAGCTCTTCAAAAATAAAAATGTAAACTTAGGATCTCTGTCAGACTCTATTGAAACTGGCACTCCATGTAACCTGACTATCTCTTTAATATATTGTTGAGCATACTGGTCCATATTATATGTGGATTTCACTAGAAGAAAATGGGCCAATTTGGTTAATTTTACCCCTTTTGAGTTCCAGGTAGTCCAATCACAAAGTCCATTATAATATGCTCTCATTTCCACTTTGGGATCAATAAAGGCTTCAACAACCCTGCTGGTCTTCGATGTTCAATCTTAAGACAAGTGAGATATTCAGCCATAAATTTTGCTATATCTTTCATCATTTTAGGCCACCAATAATGTTGTTGTAAGTCTTTATACATTTTTTTGCTTCCTGGGTGTACTGAGTAAGGAGTTGCATGAGCTTCTTAAAAAATGTCTCCTTTAATAGCCTTATCAAACAACACACACAATCTCCCTTTATATTAAATAATTCCATCATCGGTACTCAAGAAATCTGGTACTAAGTGAGGAGTTGCATGAGCTTCTTAAAAATGTCTCCTTTAATAGCCTCATCAAACGACATGCACAATCTCCATTTATATTAAATAATTCCATCATTGGTAATCAAGAAATCTGGTCTCTTTCTGACATCAATCTTTCTTTTTAATCTACACAAATGCCTATCCACATTTTGACCATCCTACTCTAACATCTTATGTATGTTGAAGTTGACTGTCAAACAATGGAGGTAGAGACTGTAGAATGAGATCTATGTTGAGTTCATTATCCATAACAACTCTAAAGGACTTGAACCTTTTTATCAGGCCTATCATCTTCAATCTTTGTTCATGGATTGAAGAGCCCTACATCATATTGGTCATGAAAAGCTTTTTTGAGATCTAATATCTCACCTACCTTGTATGTTTGCCATACAACTCTTGTAGGTGAATATAGATATCATGCGCAAATGAGGTTCCTTGACCAATTGACAAAATTAAGTCTAGTTAATTTATTAGGTCAAAGATTGTTGCAAGTGGATTTTTAACTATTTTTTATAAACAATCTACAAAAATCAAAAGGAGGTAGAAAATGATCATTCTTTCAAAATCATATTCATTCATAACAAGGTCTTTAATTATAAATATTTTTCCTTATTTTATTCAAATTCTAGCACCCCTAATGGTAATTTAAGAAATCACATTTTCAAATGGGCTTGAAGACCAATTAATATGTCATATACCCCAATTTTATAAGCACATAAAATATATTGATAGGTGTTAATTTTTAACGATTGTATATGTATACAACTCTCAAGATGTTTTGCCTTACTTCCTACTATATACCCCAATTTTATTAGCCTGTGTGATACTAAGTGTCAAGCAAGATCCATCAAACATCTATGTAGATAGAATATCAAAACATTCCATGATTCATGGCCAATGACTTAGTAAGGTAGCATCGCTATGTTGTCTATTTTTGATAGTAGGCATGAAGTGGTAACAAACCGCAAGTGCACGGTGTTAATAAGAAATAAAGAGTTAGTAGAGTATCGTATCCCATGGGAGTACGTGTGTAAGTACAAAATATAGATAACTTATAAAATATTGACCTAACAATTATAGTGGTGATTTAATTATGATGCAATAACTACCAAATTTAACAAAAACAGTTAAAACCTAAGGAGATTGGCGGATTGAATTCAATGCTAAGGAAAGTCAAGACATTGGTTAGCCATCTTATGTGGTTATGAACTAAGCTCAATTGTGATTAGGAATGATGTAGGTTATGTGATGGTGGGTCTTCTTATTGTAATTGGTGCTCTCTATCAAGTCAGAACAAATCTTACCCCTAATAGGCCATCAGCGCCATCTCTAGGTGTGGGTCGTCCCCCTAAGAGTACCTTGAGCTTTGTGAATTCTACTAGCTTTCAGTTTTCACACTTATGACTACCCACATGTACCTTTGCCTATATTTGTACAGGGGTTGGTCTGTGCATATACTACCTAATCTAATGCTAGAACCTCACCTTCGATCTTAATTGCTATAATTGACATCCACTTGAAATTGGTCAAGTCTCAAGAAACATTAAAGACATAGTATATGCTTATATAATAAAAACAACATTCCAATCACAATATAGGCATTAACTCATAACTCCACTAAGATAACTTTCCAAGCCTTGACAAAAGTGGTTTAGTTCATATTAAAATTAAACAAGCATGAAGTGTTTCCCAACATCATAATTCTTACAAATTTCTGAAAACTAAGTAAAATGAAAGTAGAAATTAAAGTAGAATAACCACTAACTGATTCTTCATTTCTTCTTCCAAAACTTCAATGTCTAATCAAGCTCTCCTCTTCTTGTCTTCGAATCCCAAGCTCCTTAGTAATGGGTGTGTGCATTCTTGGTGTAGTGAATGGAGTTGTATGAGAGAATGAATATTTTAATAAAGAGAAAATGTGTGTATATTATGGTGTGTAGTGTATGTGGGTGATGAATTATATGTTGTATGATGTGTGAATTGAATATATCTGTGTATGATACATATGTACAGTGTATATATTAAGAGCATCATATGGATAGTGATGCACAGGTGTATCTAGTATGTATATCTCACAAAAATACCAAAAATTTGATTCATTGCCACTTGTCGCACAAAAAAACAACATTAGCATCTTTAGGCTCTATAGAGCAATTACCTAGTAAATGCATATTATGATACCCGAGCCTCTTACTACTCACATGGCTAAATATGATTCATGCATTACATGTTAATTTTATATGCTATTTGCATTTCTATTGACATTGCATAATTTATTTCATTTTATACGACATTCTTGAATATTAAACTTAATTCTGAAGCTCTTGCACGATATTAGTTATTGAATTTCTTAATCTAAGTAGTTGATTTTATATTGAAATAAGAAAAAAATGAGGTGGATCAATATTAGATATAGATGGGATATATAGGTTATAATTTTGGAAGTGCTAAAAGTGTTACTAGTAACCTTATACGGTTTAATTTGATTTGATCAAGTTATTTCAAAAGTATATATTTGTAAATTAGCATAATTGGGATATTGGACATGATATAATATGAATTAAGTGTCATATTACAAGGCCCTTATGTGCATATGATTTTAGAAATGCAAACTAGATAATTCTTTAAGAATCGGATGCGAATCGATTTGGAGATCGAATGAACGGACATAGGAATTACTATGGGAATGAATGGTGATTAAGATAGGTTGCAACCAAATAAAAATAGATGAGACACACAAGATTAGGGCTGCAAGATAAGGAGAAAATCAGATTTTCCATTTACTTGCCACCTCGTGCTTTCTTATTAAGTTTAAGCTAACATCTCAAGCTAACACCTCAAACCCTTCACCCTTAAGCAATGACCAGACCCTCATTTCAGCCATTTTCATCTTCCAAACACACACCTTAAGGTCTCCATGTGATCCAAATTGATTCCAAGTTGAAATAAAAGCAAGAAAAGCAAAGAAGAAGTGATTACCATCAAGTTAGCCTCAAAATCTGCATAGGTAACACTTATCTACGGTTTTGCCTTTGGTTTTCAGATTATTATGAATGGTTTTATGGCTTATTAAGCTTTCAATATCTCTTATAAAAGTGTTAGGAAGTTTTTAGTTAGACTTTGGTGCACAAAGAAAGGGTTTTTGATCACAAACACTTAATAGGAAATACTTGTGGCAGAAACTGTCATCTTACTGTTTTCTTGTGTTTTAGACTTCAAAAGTGTATGGTATGTTGAATAAAACCTATAATTATTACCATTTACATGACCATATATGAGTTAAGAGTATTGGAATGAATTTTTTTCAGTTGAAATTGAAATAGAGAATGATATTGGAGAAACACTCAAACTGCCAAAATAGCAAAATCTGTTTTGGTGTGCTGTGAAGGAAACTGAATTAAGGGAGCTAAATCGATTATTTTTGGTAATAATATGACCTGGTTGTCTCATTATATATGTTATCTAAGTATGGTGAAAATTTTGGAGTGATTGAATATACTCAAGGGTGCCAAAACCATTAATGTCATGAAGTGTGCAAAACTGTCACGGTAGGAAATAATCTGTTTCAGTATGTCGTGAAGAGAGCTGAACTTGGGAATCTATATCCGTGATTTTTAGCAATTCTACAATATTTTTACATTTATATACATGTTATATAAGTGTGGTAAAATTTTTGGAGTGATTGGATATGTTTAGGGATGTTAAAATTATCATGCAACTAAACTTGACAGCAAGAAAATATGAAAATGTGAATCTGCCACATTTGATCACTTAGCATGTTTCAACCTAGACATGTTGCTATTGAGTGTTAACAATTAGGTACATGCTATTAGAGTTATAATACTTCAATTACATGTTTTTTTCATGTATTTAAGATGAGAAATTGAGGTATTTGAGGGGCTATATTGGTTTCTAGTTTGTGAAAGCTTGATTGTTAGATTATAGCTTGGTGTTTAAGGTCTAGTATGAGATTTTGTGCTTTCAACTTGCCAAATTGGGAATGGTGCTTGATGTTGGGTAATATTACAGGCTATTTTACATCTAAGGTTGGAGAGGAATACTAAACAAATTTAGACTAAGCCACCAACCAAGTGAAAGGTAAGTAAAGATTCATTTGCAACTACAATGCATAGACATAGTAGATGTGTGAATTATATGTAATATCATAAATCATATGTGCATAGTAGAGGGACTCTCCATTGAGCATACATACATGGGCATTGTCATTAGCACGTGCATGCATCATATACTAGCATTGTGATAATAAATCTTGCATTGCACGGCATGATTCAGAGAAAGGAAAACGTTTTGTTGACCACTACTAGTGTACCGAAGCATGCATGGATTTGCAGTGTTCGCGTGCATGGATTTGCATGTGTATGAGTATGCATGGATTTGGCATGCTTAAATGATTATTGGCCATTGGATTATGGCGGTATACAGAGCTCTTTTCGGTGCATGAGATAGTAGCGTTGGTCAGGGGCCCAAGAAAGAAATGATTTTGAGAGAAATATTTTGATGCATAAAATTGCATTGTGAGCATAGTATTTTGAGTTGCATGACTTGATATTGTGGATTATTCTTTGACATGCATAATCTTTACTTGCTGAGCGTTAGCTCATATAGTTTATGCATTGTAAGTGAGTACGATGATACTTGAAGCATCTTTGGCTGGCTAGTCGGCTGTTGGAGCTCCTGCAGGTGTTGAGGGAGTGTGTACATGGATGACGACCTGTTGGGCTATTTTGTTGGCTTGTTATATTTTGAGTCTAGTGTATTATGTTTTTAGATTGGTACTATATTTCTCTTTTAAAACTTTTACTGTAGTAAGTATGTAAATATTGTGGTCGTTGTGGGTGTTGTGTTTTTATATAAATACTGATTCTTCTATTTTAAACAGGTTGTGTATGTAAGAAGTGATTTAGCTTTTCATAAAATGTTAAAAAAAAAAAATTCCATACATGCACACAGGTTCTATCATGTCAAATTATACAATATATATGGTTGTGTAGGAATGGGGGGGGTATTACAGAGTGTATCAGAGCCCAGGTCTTGATTCTGTAGACTGTCCATGCACATAACCTTTGAAACTTGTAGAGCGCAGCCATGCCAATAAGTTTTATATTATCATATATTGCATTTCATATTTCATAAATTATATTGGCCATATGTTGTCAAACTTGTATAAACAGCGCTGCAAAATGGTGAGAACTCGTGGTGAGAGCAGTGGTGGTGCTAGAGCACAGAGGAATGAGACACCCATCCCGGTTAATGATCGAGATACCATGATTAATCGGTTAATAGAACTGATTGAATGACAGTGAACAGATTCAACAATTGATTCGGCAGAGGGATAATGGTGAGCAACCACGGGTGGAGGTAAACCAATAGCGGGCAGACTATATATATATGGTGGGAGAACAATTCGGAGACTGGATCCCCCAACATTTGAGGATGCTATTGATCCTACCGCTGCAGAGGACTGGTTGAGGACCTTGGAGAACATGTTCCAGTTACAGCAGGGTGCCAGTAGAGAAGAGGTAATGTGTGCAACTTTCATGCTTCGCGGTAGTGCAGGCCATTGGTGGGACATGATTAGCAGTATAGAGGACATTACTACCATGAGCTGGGATAGATTCAAGGAGTTATTCCGAAACAAATATTTCACAGCTCCAGTTCGCATGATGAAGATGAACGAGTTTATACAACTGCGACAAGGAGCGATGACTGTTGGGGAATATATTCGTAAATTTGAACAACTGTCCAGGTTTGCTACGCACATGGTCAGCACTGAAGTATTGAAAGTAGAGAGATTTCTGGAGGGTTTGAGGCCAGAGTTATACCGAGATGTGAATATGACGGGTACTCAAGGGGTAACATTTTCACAGGTAGCTGAGAGGCGTTGGTGGCAGAACAGGCTGAATTGAGAATCGTTCGTGCACATGAGGCTCGACAGCAGTTCAGACAGCAGGGACAGAGATGGACTGTGGGGCAAAAGAGGCCACTCCAAATGCAAAAGCCGATCCAAATACAGAAGCCGGATTAAATTTCAAGGAGAACAAGGCCAACAACAAGAAGGTCAAATAAGAGGCCACGGTTGAACAAGGAAAAGCACTAATGCCAGAATTGTGTGTTAGAAATGTGGTAATCGACATACTGGAGGCTGCTATATAGAAACCAGGACGTATTTTTGATGTGGAATACCAGGACATATTGCAAAATTTTGCCCAGGTAAACAGAATCAGACCATCCAAAAGAATGTACCAGCCAAGGTATTCACCATGACCAGGGCGGATGTAGAAGCAAATCCATCGGTGGTAACAGGTACACTTTATATTTCTAGTGTTCCAACACTTGTATTATTTGATTCTGGAGCCACGCATTCATTTGCCACTGAGTACGTGAAGAGGTTGGGTAGAATACCAGATGTAGCAGAAATCAGTTATAGTGTAACAGTTCCCTCTGGAGATGCTAGACAAACCGATCAAATTTTGAGAGCTTGTGCTATACTTGTTGAAGGTAGAGAATTACATGCTGATTTGATTGTACTGGATATGAATGATTATGATGTTATTTTGGGCATGGATTGGTTGTCAAAGTATGGGGCTACTATCAACTGCAAGGAAAAGACGGTGACATTTCAACTTTCTGGGAAAGAGTCTTTCACATTTGCCAGCATTGTAAGAATTTCAGATTTTCTATGATTTCAGCAGTGAAGGCACAACGATTACTCGATGATGGTTGCGAAGGGTACTTGGTGAGTGTCATGAACATTGAGGAACAACACCCACCAACTCTGAGTGAAATACCAGTGGTACGGGAATATACTGAAGTATTCCCAGATGATCTCCTAGGACTGCCACCAGATCGTGAAATAAAGTTTGTTATTGACATACAACCAGGAACATCTTCAATCTCAAAAACTCCCTACAGAATGGCTCCATTGAGTTAAAGAATTGAAAGTACAATTACAAGACTTGTTGGACAAGGGATTCATCAGACCGAGCTTTTCACCTTGGAGAGCACCAGTTCTATTTGTACGTAAGAAGGATGGCACCATGAGACTGTGCATCGATTATCGAGAGTTGAACAGGGTCACAATTAAGAATAAGTATCCGTTACCCAGAATCGATAATTTATTTGACCAGCTTCAGGGTGCCGCAATATTTTCAAAGATTGACTTACGCTCTGGGTACCATCAATTGAAAATAAAGGAAGAGAATATCCCCAAGACGGCATTTAGTACAAGATATGGGCACTATGAATTTTTGGTGATGCCATTTGAATTGACTAACGCTCCAGCAGCATTCATAGATCTGATGAACAGAGTGTTTAAAGAATTTCTGGATAAATTTGTTATTGTGTTCATAGATGACATTCTAGTTTACTCCAGAACTAAAGAAGAACATGCCGCACATTTAACACAAGTACTAGAGGTCCTGAAAGTGAAGCAGTTGTATGCCAAATTCAAGAAATACGAGTTCTGGTTGGATCGTGTGGTATTCTTGGGACATGTTATATCAGGAGTGGGAATATCAGTAGATCCAAGTAAAGTTGAAGCTATCAACAACTGGATGCACCTACTAATCCTTCAGAGGTGCGCAGTTTTCTAGGTTTAGCTGGATATTACCGAAGATTTGTGGAGTTCTCCAAGATTGCAATGCCATTGACACAATTAACCAGAAAATGGGTGATGTTTAGATGGACAGATATGTGTGAGCGAAGTTTCCAGGAGCTGAAAAAGAGGCTAACTTCAGCACCTATTCTCTCAATTCCATCAGGTACGAGAGGATTCATAATTTACAGTGACGCATCGAAGAATGGATTAGGATGTGTACTGATGCAGAATGGCAAAGTAATTGCGTATGCATCCAGACAACTTAAAGAGTACGAAAAGAATTACCCCACGCACGACTTGGAACTTGCTGCTGTAGTATTTGCGCTTAAAATATGGAGGCACTATTTATATGGTGAACGGTGCGAGATCTTTACTGATCACAAGAGCCTCAAATACTTCTTCACACAGAAAGAGTTGAATATGCGGCAGCGAAGATGGCTAGAACTAGTAAAAGATTATGATTGTGTGATCAATTACCACCCAGGTAAAGCCAACGTTGTAGCTGATGCATTGAGCCGAAAATCCACACAAAGTATAATGGCTATGGCTTTAATTCAGAAATTGGAACTGAATGATTTGCAGAAAATGAATATAGAGATTTTACAGACAGGAGTAATAGAGGCAAAGTTGGCAGCCCTGACGCTTCATCCTACGCTAATTGATAGGATCAAACAGGACAACGAGATGATGAATATCTCATCAATATGAGAATATGTTGCTGCAGGGAAGTCTACTGAATTTAAGATGACTCAGGATGATATTTTACAATTTAGGGGTTGTTGTTGTGTCAAATATGATAACATTCGGGAAGACATTTAAAAGAGGCATATTCAACCCCTTATTCAGTACATCCAGGGGCTACTAAGATGTATAGAGACTTGAAATCGCATTATTGGTGGCCGGTATGAAAAAGAACATCGCCCAGCATGTGTTTAACATGTCAGCAAATAAAGGTCGAACATCAAAGACCCGCAGGGACTTTACAACCTCTACTTATTGCAGAATGAAATGGAAAAGGATCACCATGGATTTCGTAACTAGTTTGCCAAAGACTACTAAGAGTCATGATGCTATTTGGGTTATCGTCGATAGATTGACCAAGTCTGCTCATTTTCTTCCCATATGTTCTACCTATTCCATGGATCGCTATGCCCAATTATACATTCAGGAGATTGTCAGACTTCATGGTGTGCCATTGTCTATTGTTTCTGATAGAGATTCAAGATTTTTGTCTACTTTTTGGAGGAGTTTACACAAAGCTTTGGGAACACAATTATCATTTAGTACAGCATATCATCCTCAGACGGATGGGCAATCTGAACGAACAATACAAACGTTGTAGGATATGCTCAGAGCCTGTGTATTAGACTTCCAAGGTCAGTGGAGTAAATTCCTACCTTTGGTGGAGTTTTCGTACAACAACAGCTATCAGACTAGCATTGGAATGGCTCCCTATGAAGCATTGTATGGCAAAAAAATGTAAGTCTCCGATACACTGGGATGAAGTTGGTGAGAAGAAACTTTTGGCCCAGATATGATTAGAGAGATGACAGAAGCCGTGTTACAGATTCGACAAAGAATGCAAACTGCCCAAAATCGACAGAAAAGTTATGCAGATGACGAAGAAGGGCGCTGGAGTTTGCGATAGGAGATCAGGTGTTTTTGAAAGTAGCACCAATGAAGGGCATCATGCGGTTTGGGAAGAAAGGAAAATTGAGTCCCAGATACATTGGCCCATTCTCGGTGATTGAAAGAATTGGTGATGTTTCTTACAGACTAGATCTGCCAACATCTATGTCCCAAATACAAAATGTATTTCATGTGTCTATGCTGAGGAAATATATTGCTAATCCTTCTCACATTCTGAAGAATGAACTAGTGGAATTAAAGACAGATTTGAGCTACGAAGAGAAACCTGTACAGATTTTATTACAAGAAGTGAAGCAGCTAAGAAATAAACAGATTTCATTGGTTAAAGTGTTATGGAGAAACCAATTAGTAGAAGAGGCCACTTGGGAAAGGGAGGATGAAATGAGAACTAAGTATCCTGAACTTTTCGGTAAGTGAAATTTCGGGGATGAAATTTTTATAAGGAGGGGAGGATGTGATACCCGAGCCTCTTACTACTCACATGGCTAAATATGATTCATGCATTACATGTTAATTTTATATGCTATTTGCATTTCTATTGACATTGCATAATTTATTTCATTTTATACGATATTCTTGAATATTAAACTTAATTCTGAAGCTCTTTCACGATATTAGTTATTGAATTTCTTAATCTAAGTAGTTGATTTTATATTGAAATAAAAAAATGAGGTGGATCAATATTAGATATAGATGGGATATATAGGTTATAATTTTGGAAGTGCTAAAAGTGTTACTAGTAACCTTATACGGTTTAATTTGATTTGATCAAGTTATTTCAAAAGTATATATTTGTAAATTAGCATACTTGGGATATTGGACATGATATAATATGAATTAAGTGTCATATTACAAGGCCCTTATGTGCATATGATTTTAGAATGCAAACTAGATAATTCTTTAAGAATCGGATGCGAATCGGTTTGGAGATCGAATGAACGGACATAGGAATTACCTATGGGAATGAATGGTGATTAAGATAGGTTGCAACCAAATAAAAATAGATGAGACACACAAGATTAGGGCTGAAAGATAAGGGAGAAAATCAGATTTGCCATTTACTTGCCACCTCGTGCTTTCTTATTAAACTTAAGCTAACATCTCAAGCTAACACCTCAAACCCTTCACCCTTAAGCAATGACCAGACCCTTATTTCAGCCATTTTCATCTTCCAAACACACACCTTAAGGTCTCCATGTGATCCAAATTGATTCCAAGTTGAAATAAAAGCAAGAAAAGCAAAGAAGAAGTGATTACCATCAAGTTAGCCTCAAAATCTGCATAGGTAACACTTATCTACGGTTTTGCCTTTGGTTTTCAGATTATTATGAATGGTTTTATGGCTTATTAAGCTTTCAATATCTCTTATAAAAGTGTTAGGAAGTTTTTAGTTAGACTTTGGTGCACAAAGAAAGGGTTTTGATCACAAACACTTAATAGGAAATACTTGTGGCAGAAACTGTCATCTTACTGTTTTCTTGTGTTTTAGACTTCAAAAGTGTATGGTATGTTGAATAAAACCTATAATTATTACCATTTACATGACCATATATGAGTTAAGAGTATTGGAATGAATTTTTATCAGTTGGAAATTGAAATAGAGAATGATATTGGAGAAACACTCAAACTGCCAAAATAGCAAAATCTGTTTTGGTGTGCTGTGAAGGAAACTGAATTAAGGGAGCTAAATCGATTATTTTTGGTAATAATATGACCTGGTTGTCTCATTATATATGTTATCTAAGTATGGTGAAAATTTTGGAGTGATTGAATATACTCAAGGTGCCAAAACCATTAATGTCATGAAGTGTGCAAAACTGTCACGGTAGGAAATAATCTGTTTCAGTATGTCGTGAAGAGAGCTGAACTTGGGAATCTATATCCGTGATTTTTAGCAATTCTACATATTTTACATTTATATACATGTTATATAAGTGTGGTAAAATTTTTGGAGTGATTGGATATGTTTAGGGATGTTAAAATTATCATGCAACTAAACTTGACAGCAAGAAAATATGAAAATGTGAATCTGCCACATTTGATCACTTAGCATGTTTCAACCTAGACATGTTGCTATTGAGTGTTAACAATTAGGTACATGCTATTAGAGTTATAATACTTCAATTACATGATGTTTTCATGTATTTAAGATGAGAAATTGAGGTATTTGAGGGGCTATATTGTTTCTAGTTTGTGAAAGCTTGATTGTTAGATTATAGCTTGGTGTTTAAGGTCTAGTATGAGATTTTGTGCTTTCAACTTGCCAAATTGGGAATGGTGCTTGATGTTGGGTAATATTACAGGCTATTTTACATCTAAGGTTGGAGAGGAATACTAAACAAATTTAGACTAAGCCACCAACCAAGTGAAAGGTAAGTAAAGATTCATTTGCAACTACAATGCATAGACATAGTAGATGTGTGAATTATATGTAATATCATAAATCATATGTGCATAGTAGAGGACTCTCCATTGAGCATACATACATGGGCATTGTCATTAGCACGTGCATGCATCATATACTAGCATTGTGATAAATCTTGCATTGCACGGCATGATTCAGAGAAAGGAAAATGTTTTGTTGACCACTACTAGTGTACCGAAGCATGCATGGATTTGCAGGTTCGCATGCATGGATTTGCATGCGTATGAGTATGCATGGATTTGCATGCTTATATGATTATTGGCCATTGGATTATGGCGGTATACAGAGCTCTTTTCCGGTGCATGAGATAGTAGCGTTGGTCAGGGGCCCAAGAAAGAAATAATTTTGAGAGAAATATTTTGATGCATAAAATTGCATTGTGAGCATAGTATTTTGAGTTGCATGACTTGATATTGTGGATTATTCTTTGACATGCATAATCTTTACTTGCTGAGCGTTAGCTCATATAGTTTATGCATTGTAAGTGAGTACGATGATACTTGAAGCATCTTTGGCTGGCTGGTCGGCTGTTGGAGCTCCTGCAGGTGTTTGAGGGAGTGTGTACATGGATGACGACCTGTTGGGCTATTTTGTTGGCTTGTTATATTTTGAGTCTGGTGTATTATGTTTTTAGATTGGTACTATATTTCTCTTTTAAAACTTTACTGTAGTTAAGTATGTAAATATTGTGGTCGTTGTGGGTGTTGTGTTTTTATATAAATACTGATCCTTCTATTTTAAACAGGGCTGTGTATGTAAGAAGTGATTTAGCTTTTCTTAAAATATTAAAAAAAAATATTCCATACATGCACACAAGTTCTATCATGTCAAATTATACAATATATATGGTTGTGTAGGAATGGGGGGGTGTTACACATATGCACATTTTGCCCAAATTTCCTTCCTACAGCATCTAGGCGCTGCAGATTCTGCCCAATTAATTTCCTACAGCACAGGCTATACATGGCAGTGCTTCCATTCAATTTGGGCATGTTACTCTCTAAACATCATAAGAACTTAAGTCTAGTTGCCATTTGAGCACACTGACCTATGCAGAATAAGAAGTCACTCTCCCAAATGCCTTTTAGTAGTTCACACATTCAACTACAATAGGCTTGTTATAAAGTTTGGACATGCTTCATAATTGATCAAGTTTTACCTCATCTTGGCTTCTTAGCTAAGGCGACTCTTAGTTATGTATATTAATCTTTCTCGCTGCTTCAAGAACGAAGGTGATTGTTTGCAAACCTCGATTATGCAACATAATTTTTAAGTCTCATCATGTTCACTTCACAAAGCCATGGTGAATGTTGGTGTGGGAGAGGGCCAATCAAAGCTTAGTGATAACTTACAAATCAAGTATGAACCAAATAATGAAAATGCAAATACATCTCATTAATCTTTAAATGTTCTCACATGCCAGAAAAATTATATTCAACATATTCCATACTACTCACATACCTTTAGAGCATATCTTCATACAAAAGCTTAGTAAAAAGGACTAGTGATCACTGCTCGTAGAAATATGCCTGAGAATAATTAAATTATGTATAGTACCCTCATTAAAGCAATATCTATTATAACTATGCTTGGTCCCAAAGAAAACATCACAGTGGTTTTTTTATCGCAAAGATGACAACCTTACAAATGTGCACACAATGTTGGGTTCACTTTACCAAAAGGGGGTTTACGTAGCAGAAATTTAAAATTTAAAATTAAATAAATAAATATATATATCAAAACCTCCCAAAAATATGTATATATATAGAAACAACATGTACAACATAGTTTGTGCATGTATGCATGTGTTTAACTTTTTTTTCTTTTTTTTTTCTAGCTAGTTAGTTTGGCAAAATACTGATAAAGTAATGTGCTTTCATATCCTATAATAATGTATACACATAAATAGTTATTTGAACAATAACAAGGTCTATCAAAATCATCACAAACTCAGACTCATTTACAATGGAGTTTGAAAGTGATATACAAGATAAATCCACAAGTATAATATAATAAACTGTAAAATCAAAAGCACAGCCCATAAAATAGCCCAACAGGTTGTCATCCATGTATGTTGATCTTAAGCCTGTAGAAGCTCCACTACCAACATAGTAAACCAGAGGTATCAAGTCCCACCATGCTCACCTACAATACCTGAACTACATGAGCTAATGGTCAATAAGTAACTCATAAATATAATGCAACTCATCTCTAAGATATAATGCTATAACTGTCATATTGGAGTACTCATAAATCAAAAGTTTTTATTCAAAATCACATTATTTTATAGGGCCCTTGGTCCATCTACAATGCGTCGAAAAGAGCTTTGCATAATATCAATAATCAAATGGCCAATAATAGATTGATACAGTTGAGTAGACCATCCTTATTACCCTAGAACCATGTAATGAAGTATTATAACTTAATTGAAGCTTTTACAAACTTAATTAATGCTTTTACAAACTAGTCCCTCAAATACCTTAATTTCTCATCTTAGATATAGGTAAACATCATGTAATTGAAGTATTATAACTTAATAGTAACATGTTTAGGTTGAGACATGCTAAGTTATCAAATGGGATAGATTCACATTTTTATATATTCTTGTTGTTCAATTCAATTGCATGATAATTTTGACATCCTTAAGTATATCCAATCACTCCCAAATTTTTACTACACTTAGCTAACATATAGCGTGGTGTAACCATATTATAGAATTGCCAAAAATCACTAATTTACTTCAGCAAAACTAGCCCCCATATCACAACACAAAAACTGCAAGTTCTATCATGACAGTTTTGAATGTCTCTTCAAATATCAAACCATATTTCGATTTATAACCTCTCCAAACTTACATAGATCACCTAAAATCATATATAAACACATATATGGTAAAATATATAGGTTTTAATCAAGTTATCATACATATATAAAGCTTTCAAAACTAAAAAATTCAGCAAGTATACAGTTTATGTCCCTAGTGATTTCTATTGTGATTTTGAAACTAAAAATCCTTCTTTTGTTAATTACAAGACCAAAAATAATATAGTAATGTGATTATAAACAATAATAGATTAAAAATCATAAATCCTCAAATAATTTAGGAACTGAAATAAAAAACATGAGTTAAGTTCACCTATGCACAATTTTAAGCCTCTACTTGCTCCTCCTTAATTCCCTTTGCTTCCTTCACTTTTTTATTTACTTGAAATCACTTGAGAGAAACTAATAAAATTCAATATGGAGGTTTGGAAGGTGAAATAGCTCATAAAATGGTTTATGGTTGTGGTTCAATGCTTATATATGAAGAAAGCTTGAGGTGGTGGCTTGAGGTGGCAAGGCTTGAGGTGTCAAGTGGTGATTCAAATTGGATATTATACACACCTTATACAACTCTAATATATTATTTTCAATATTTATTTATCTATTTACAACCTATTTTAATTTTTGTATAATTGGATAATAAATTTTACCATAATTTCTTAACCGTTCATTCGATCTCCAAACCGATTGACATTCGATTCTTAAATGATTGTCTAGTTTTCATTTCTAAAATCATATGCATATATGGACCTTGTAATATGACACTTAAATCATATTATATCATGTCCAATATCCCAAGTATGTTAATTTATGGATGTATACTTTTAAAACACTTTAATCTAATTGAATCGAATCATTTAAGCTTACTATTAACACCTTTTAACATTTCCAAAATTATAACATATAACCTATGAATATTCAATATATTGACCAATCTATTACTTTTCTTATGTAAATATAGAATTACATAATTAGGTTATAAGATCTCAACCACTAACATAATGTGATAGCATTAGAGGTCTAATAATTAAGAATACTATATAAGATATCATGTAAATGTTAATGCAAATTAGCCTATAAATAGCATGTAATGTATGAATCAAATTGTGAGATTTGGGTATTACATCTTCTCTTTCTTATTAAAATTTCATCCTTGAAATTTACTTATCAAAAGAGTTATGGATACTAAACTTTCATATCATCTTTCATTTCCTAAGTAGCTTCTTCTGTTAAATGATTTATCCGTAATACTTTAACCAAAATGGGATCATTTTATTTTTTAGTTATTTTACTTCTCATAGAAGAATCCCTTCTGGTCTTTTTCCATAACTCAAATCTGCTTTCCTCAACATAGATACATGAAATACATTGTGCCCTTGAGATAGTAATGTAGGTAGGTCGAGTTTGTAACCAGCATCCCCAATTCGTTCAATAATATGAAATGGACTAATATATCTAGGACTTTCCTTTCTTTCCAAACCACATAATCCCTTCAATAGAAGTACCTTCAGAAATACTTGATCTCCTACTGTAAATTCTAATATTATTCTTCTTTGATCTATAAAACTTTTTTGTTGCCTCTAGGTAATCTGTATTCATTGACGAATTTTTGTCATTGCTTCTGTCATTTCTCGAATCATATTTGGGACCAAAAGCTTCTTTTCACCAACCTCATTCTAATGAACTGTAGATCTACATTTTCTACCATATAATGCTTCATAGGGGTCCATTCCATTAGTGGACTAATAGCTCTTATTATAAGAGAATTCCACTAAAGGTAAAAATTTGCTCCATTGACCATGAAAATATAATACACAAGCTCTAAGCATATCTTTCATTGTTTGTATTGTTCGCTATGATTGTCCATTAGTCTGGGGATGATATGCAATACTGAAAGATAATTGTGTTCCTAATGCCTTCTGTAAACTCTTCTACTATCAAAAATAATAGATAGTAGTACACCGTGAAGTCTGACCATTTCCTGTGTGTATATATATATATATATATATATATAATGTGTGTGTGTGTGTGTGTGTGTGTGCATAATGGTCCATGGAATAGGTGGAACAAATTAAAAGAAAGTGAGCAGATTTAGTTAACCTATTAATAATAACCCAAATTACATCATGACCTTTAACTGTTTGGGGTAATCCCGACATGAAATCTATAGTAATTCTTTCCCATTTCCATCCCAGAATAAATAAAGGTTGTAAGGTTCTTGCTGGTCTTTGATGTTCTGTCTTTATTTTTTGACATGTTAAACATTGTTCTACAAATTGAGTAACATCTCTTTCCATACCTGGCCACTACTAAGGCGTTATCAAATCTGTATACATTCTAGTAGCTCTTGGATGTACTGAATGTGGCATTGAATGTACCTTCGCCATAATATCTTCCCGAATATTGTCTACATTAGGTACATATAATCTTTTTTAGAATTGCAAAATACCATTCTCTGACATTTGAAAATTAAAAGACTTTCCTAAAGTAATATCTTTCATTATTTTAGTAAAATATTCATCAACTTGTTGTCCCTTTTGAATTCTATCAATCAAAGTCGGTTGGAGTGTCAAAGCTACAAATTTAGCCTCTACTGATCCCTATTATACAATCTCTACATCTATTTTCTGTAGCTCCATTAACTCTAGTTTCTTTGTCAAAACTATAGCTGCAATATTTTAAGTTGATTTCCTGCTCAATGAATCAGCCACAACACTAGCCTTGCCAGGATGATAGTTAATAACACAGTCAAAATTTGTCACCAACTCAAACTATCTTCGCTGTCGCATATTTAACTTTTTTTGGGTGAATAAATATTTTAAGCTCTTATGATCAGTATATATCTCACATCGTTCACCTTACAAATAATGTCTCTATATCTTAAGTATAAACACCACTACTGCAAGCTCTAAATCATGTGTAGAATAATTTTTTTTCGTACTCTTTAAGCTGTGTAGATACATAAGGAACTAATTTACCATTTTGCATCAATACACATCCCAACCCATTTTTCAAAGCATCACTATAAACCACAAAGCCTCTAGTACCTGATGGAATAGAAAAAATAAGAGCTGAAGTTAACCTCTTCTTCAATTCCTGAAAATTTTTCTCACAAGCATCTGTCCATCTAAATATTGCACATTTTCTAGTTAATTATGTCAGAGGAGAAGCTATCTTGGAGAATCCCTCCACAAATCTACGGTAATCTCCAACTAAACCTAGAAAAATTCGTACTTTTGAAGGATTAGTAGGTTGTGACCAGCTATTAATAGCTTCTACTTTACTTGGATATATAGTTATTCCTGCTCCTGATATCATATGTCCCAGAAATACTACTCAATCCAACCAAAATTCACATTTCTTAAATTTAGCATATAATTGTTTCTTCTTCAGAACATCTAAAACCATTCTCAGATATTCACCATGCTCTTCTTTTGTGCTAAAGTAAATCAGGATATCATCAATAAATACAATAATAAATCTATCAAGAAATTTTAATTACCCGATTTATCAAATTCATAAAAGCTACTGGAGCATTTGTCAACCCAAACGGCATCACCAAAAATTACATAATGTCCATATCTCATGGTAAATGTTGTCTTGGTGATATCATCCTCTTTTATTTTTCGTTGATGGTATATAGATCACAGATCAATTTTTGAAAATATAGAGCACATTGGAACTGATCAAATAAATCTTCTATTCTAGGGAGAGGATACTTATTCTTAATTATAACTTTACTTAAATTTCGATAGTCTATACACAGTTGCATTATACCATCCTTCTTACATATGAATAGAATTGGTGCACCCCATAGTGAAAAGCTAGGTTTGATAAAACTTTTATCCAATAATTCCAATATTTGTATCTTCAATTCTTTCAGCTCAACTAGTGTGATTCGATATGGAGCTTTTATATATTGGAGGTGTTCCTAGATTTTGTTCAATGACAAATGCTATCTCACGATTTGGCGGTAATTCAAGAAGATCATGAGGAAATACTTCTGGATACTCCCGAACAATTAGCACTTCATTAAGGATCAGATGGTGTTGTTTTTCAATGCTCATAACACTCACTAAATATCCCTCATAGCCACTATCCAATAATCTTTATGCTTTCAATGTTGATATAATCGATAATTTGGAGCTTTTTACGATTCCAATAAAGGTGAATGGTTCCTTTCTATGAGGTTGAAAAGTCATTATCTTTCTCTGACAATCTATAGTAGCATGATACTTTGACAACTAATCCATAACCAAAATCATATCATAGTTTGTAATACTCAATTCTCACTACTCACTTGGCCAATGTGATTTCTGCATTACATGCTACTTATATACTAATTTGCATTAACATTTACATGGCATCTTATATAGCATTCTCAATCGTTAGACCTCTAATGCTATCACATGTATTAATGGTTGAGATCTTATAACCTAATTAAGAAATTCAATATTTAGATAAAAGAAAGAATAGATTGGTCAATCTATTGGATATTCATAGGTTATATGTTATAATTTTAGAAGTAATTAAAGGTATTACTAGTAAGCTAATATGTTTCGATTTAACTAGATCAAGGAGTGTCAAAGGTATACATCCATAAACTAATAATACTTGGGATATTAAACATGATGTAATTTGATTTAAGTGTCATATTTCAAGGTTCATATGTGCATATGATTTTATAAATAAAAACTAGACAATCTATTTAAGAATCGGATGTCAATTGATTTAAAGATCAAATTAACGGTTAAGAAATTATGGTAGAATTTATTATCCAATCGTACAAAATTAAAATTAGTTGTAAATAAAGAAATAAATACTGAGAAATACCAGATTAGAGTTGTATAAGTTGTGTATAATATCATATTTAAACCACCATTTGACACGTCAAGCTTTGCCACCTCATACTTTCTTATTAAGCTTAAGCTAACATCTCAAACTAACATCTTAAACCCTTCACCCTTAAGCCATGACAGACCCTCATATCAGCCTTTTTTCAGCTTCCAAACACACACCTTAAGCTCCCCAAGTGCTCCAAATTGATTCCAAGTTGAAATAAAAGCAAGAAAAGCAAAGGAGAAGTGATTACCATCAAGAGTAACCTTAAAATCTGCATAGGTAACACTTATCTACAGTTTTGCCTTTGGTTTTTAGATTATTTTGAATGGGTTTATTATTTATTAAGCATTAAATATCTCTTACAAAAGTGTTAGAAAGTTTTTAGTTGGACTTTAGTGCACAAAGAAAAGGTTTTTGATGGCGAGCACTTAATAGGAAATACTTGTGGCAGAACTGTCACCTTACTATTTTGTTATGTTTTAGGCTTCAAAAGTGTATGGTATGTTGAATAAAACCTATAATTATTACCATTCACATGTCCATATATGAGTGAAGAGTATTGGAATGAATTTTGATCGGTTAGAAATTGAAATAGAGCATCATATTGGAGAAACACTAAAACTGCCAAAGTAGCAAAATCTATTTTGGTGTGTTGTGAAGGAGACTAAATCAGGGGAGATAAATCCATGATTTTTGGCAATTATATGGTATGGTTATATGATTTTACATGTTATCTAAGTGTGTTAAAAAGTTTAGAGTGAATAAATATGCCTAAGGATTCTAAATGTTTTTATGAAACTTAATGTGACAACAAGGAAAATAGAAGACGGAAATCTGTTCCATTTTACTTCTTGGCATGTTTCAACATATCTATGGTAAAATTGATGTTTCACATTTAGAGAACTGTTATAATAGTTATAACACATCAATTAGGTGATTTTATCATATACTTAAGATGAGAAATTAAGGTACTTAGGAGATTGTATTAGGTTTCATCCCTAGTAAAGTTTGATTGTTACATAGTTAAATTGAAATTCAAGGTCCTTGTACAGGATTAAGCATAATGAACTTGTTGATTGAGGATAGTGATTGATATCTTATATTTTTGCAAATTATTCACACCTAAGGTTGGGGAGTAACACCTAAGAAAGTAAAAAGTAAGGTACGATCGATTAAAGGTATGTAAAAATCAATTTGCAACTATAATGCATAGATATAGTATTTCTTGCCTTATCTATATTAAATGTGATCCTTGTGTCTTGTTGAGTGTATTATGAGTAATATAAATATCTTATAGTGCATAAGTTGCTTGGATGATGGGACATAGGATCCATTATGTCATTGAGCATGCCATTCATCAGCATTTACACGTGCATAGATAACACAAGCTCATAGTTGAGGTTTTGCATGCATGATATTATTTTCAGAAAGAAAATGTTTTGGTTAGCCACTACTAGTGCACCGAGGCATGCTTATGTGATATTTTGGAGTGCCCTGAGTGTTACTTCTCTGAGGATCATAGGGGTTGATAGGGGGTGTGCCTCTGGTGGTCACGAGATGGTGGACCAATTGACTGTGCCCTTGATGACTTCGCTGGTGGGAAGAATTCTGGAGGAACAAAGGGGAAGACAGGGGGTGGACCTCTGGTGATTCCAGGGGATGGCCCGTGGACTGAGTTAATTCATTTATGGCCATGTGATTATTGATTTTGTTCAGAGCTCTATCCGGTGTATAGTAGGTAGGCCAAGGGCCCAGTGATGGAAAATAATTTTGATTGAACTATTTTAGTTCAGGAGCTAACATTCTTGGTATGATTTCTTAGAGATGCATCGCATATATATTAGATTATCTCTTCAGTATTCATGATTTTCACTTACTGAGCAGCTCACGTAGTTCATGCATTGTAGATAAGGATGGTGATACCTGAGACTCTGAGGCTTACTAGGCTAGTGGTTAGAGCTCCTATGGGCCTCTGAGGATTACTGTACATGGATGACGACCTGCTGGGTTGTGTTGTAGGCATATTCTAAATTTTACTATCATTATTATTGTGTAAATTATTATTTATATATAAAAGGTTACAAGATGAAAAATGTCCTTACTTCTTCCGATTTGAATCTATCGTATTATAATTTTGGGATGCCATGTCCTATATAACTCTTGAAATTTTATAGTAAATAATTTTGAGAATAGCATTACTGTAATGGGTGTTGTGTTTTTATATGAACGATGGTTTTTTTTATATACAGGGTTATATGTGAGAAAATATTTTACTATTTCTTAAAGTGCTACATTTGACAAAAAAATATATATATACACATGCACACACATGTGCTACCTTGTCAAAATTATTGTTATATCAATATCTATATTTATTGGTGGGGGTGTTACAGAGTGGTATCAGAGCCCGATTTGTGGTTCTGTATACTGTCCATGTACATGACCTTTGAAACTGGTGGAGCTCAACCTTGCTAGTAAGTTTTATATGTTGTATAATTCATTTTGTATTTCATGAATAATATTGTCCATGTGTTTTATGATTTTGTATAAAATAATATTGAGGCAGACCCATCAGTAATAACATGTATAAAATTTATGTTTGGTATTCTATATTTGGAGTTTCATATTCTCTCTTATTCACTAAGCATGTAATCAGACTGGATAGGGTACTTGATATATATATATATATATCTGAGGTTAATTACAATGTTTTAATTCCTTTTAGAAGTTCAAGATCAACTAATTAGATTTCAAGAGCTCTAAGTTAATTTTATTATATTGGTTAGTATTATGATATAACCTTGTGGTGTTGATTGATTTATTAAGAATTATACATTGTGGATTATCTCAAAATTATTAAGACTTTAAAATTTTAGGTAATGCAATTTAGAAATTTTATGAAGACCATAGTAGGAAAATGTTCACTATTTGCAAAAAATAAAGAAGATTGTCAAATTATAACTTTCTATAGTTACTGTGAAAGAGAACAGTAAGAAAGAGTTATTGTCGATCTTTAGGTTGTGTTAGAATTTGTAAAAATAATGAAGTTTACTAAAAATCCATTTATATGATCTCAGATCTTCTGATACATGTTGAAAAGAAGTTTTTGGTCACGCTACTGACTAACAACTGATTTTATCCTGGATATAGTTGTAAGAACAAATCTAATCTCCCTTTTAGTTTCTCATATACACCTATTAGAATTCGATGAACCTTTAGTGATATTGTTATAATATTGGGCAAGGCATTAAGGTTTAGTGCTTCTCCTAAACAAGCTCCACTTCATATTCACCTAGAAGAAAGATGAATCTTGAGGTTATGTATTATTTATTGCAACTAAATTGAGTAATACTTTGTAATAAGAACAGATTTTCATATTAAGGTTTATTTAATAAGTTAAGAGGAGCTACTATAATTTTGAGGATTGATTTTAAGTTTGAATTAATTATGAATTTCTTGTTGTGTCATTGGGTTCACTAATGCCTTAATTATTTTGATATACATAATGAATAATGTGTTTGATGATTCTATTTGGGTATGTTTGGGGTGATATTCATTGATGATATCTTAGTGTACAACGAGGATAAATATGATTAACCTTTCAATATGATCTTGGAAACTCTAAGAAAGTAGAAAATTATTAGTTCAATTTAGTAAATGCGATCTTTTGGTTATGTAATACAGTTTTTATTTTTGGGACTGTTAATTTTGTTAAGAATATGTCCTTGTAACTATTCAAAACGACGATGTTGTATTGAAATAGGAAAGACCAATAAATGTGATAGAAATAAGAAAACATTTCTGAGTTAGTGATATTATTATTCATCTATAGTTGTCACCACTTTATTCCATCCCTACATGCAAGTATATGAAATATGAATGGTTCGCTAAATGGGAAGAAATCTCTAATTACTTGAAGAGAATTAGTTTGAGCTTCTGTGGTGACTCCAACTTTAGATATAAGTTATTTATCATGTATAGTTGTGTATCTCATTGTGTTTTGGTATAGGTTTGATGCAACATAGAAAAGTTACTCGACACTTTTTGAGTTAATTAGATTATTTATGTAATACTACATGTGACATTACAAAACCAAAGTAATTGAAATGTCCATATAATTAAAAGCAGTTGAACTTGAAGAAAGTATAGATATTCTTAGTAACTGAATATATTGTATGATCTATCTAACTACATATGTCATTGAAATGAAATATCTCAATAGACAAATATTCATACAAATTTTACATCATAAACTATTATGGGATTGAGGGTTGTATAGAGGATGAATTAGAGTAAATGGTGAATTATTTGTTTATTAATATTTTGGTAAGACTGATTTTGATTGATTCAATTTCAAATGCTCAAAATATGGTCGATGAAAAGTTAAGATTAAGATGAAAGGCTTAAAAGGAACATAAATAGATTTTTGTGATAAATGATAATAATCTCTTAATAAGGGATAGATGTGAAAATGAGGGATAAGAAATTGCAAGACTAAGTTTAGGTGATGATCATGTACCTTTTTTATTTATTTTATTTAGTGGTATGAATGATGTTTATGATCTCAAGAAAATATATAAATATCGGATATTGGACGAGCTACTATTATTAATATTTGGTTTGCCACAAAAAAAGGGATATATGTAAAAGTGCATATGTAGGAATAATTTAGTTCTGCTTTTATTTTCAGGTAGAAATGGGAAGGCATTTAGGAATTTTGTATATGATAATGGAATTGGGTTATTGTTCATAGGTTAACTGAATATGTACATTCTTTCTCAATTTACCCTAGGTATTCCATGGAAATCTAAAGATAAATGTATAGGAAGTGGTTAGACTTTATGGTTTATTAGTGTCTATAAATTCTGATGTAGATTTAAGGTCTTTGTCCACTTCCTAGAAGTTCTTACATCAATTATTGGGAATAAAATTATATTTTAGTATTGTGATCATCCATGCATCAATGGGTAATCAGAATAAACAAATTAAACTTTGCAAGATATGCTTAGAGCTTGTGCATTAGATTGTTGATGTCAATTGAGAAAAAAATTCCTTATGTGGAATTTCTTATAACAACAGTGATAAGGCTACTTGCGATAGTTATCTATGGGCATTGCATGATAGAAAATATAGGTCATCATTTTATTGAAATGAAATTGGTGTTCTTTTAGGCTAAATGTGGTTTGGGAAATAATAGAAGTGGTAGAACAAATTACCAATGTACGAAAACTAGTTAGAGATTACCATAGAGTTATGCAGATTAATGAGGAATATCGTTGCAATTTATGATAGGGGATCAAATTTTTTGAAGGTGTCTCCAATGAAAGGGACAATGCTGCTTGGGTAGAAAATAAAATGGGGATGTTACATACAAACTTGATCCTAGGTACATTGGTTTATTTTGCATTACTGAGAGAATTTGGGATATTACTAGTAAACTCAACCTCTTTACATCAATGTCTCTAGTTCACAATATGTTTCATGGGTTCATTTTAAGGAAGTATATCATAAATCTATCTCATCTATTGAAAAAGAACCAATAGAACTAAATTAAGGTCGAAGATATGAAGAAAGATCTATAGAGATTTTAGTAAGGGATGTAAAATAACGTCAAACTGAGAATATCTCATTAGTTAAAGTACTGACTAGAAGTCAATCCACAGAAGAATCTATTTGGGAAAGGAAGCATAAAATGATAATTAAATATCTAGAGTTTTTTTCGTAAGTAAAATTTCGAGGATGAAATTTTAATAAGGATAGGAGGATGTAATACCCAATCTACACACTACTCACTTGACCAATGTGATTCATACATTACTTGCTACTTATATACTAATTTTCATTAACATTTACATGGCATCTTACATAGCATTCTTAATTATTAGACCTCTAATGCTATCATATGATATTAATAGTTGAGATCTTATAACCTAATTAAGAAATTCAATATTTAGACAAAAGAAAGAATAGATTAGTCAATCTTTTGGATATTCATAAGTTATATGTTATAATTTTAGAAGTAATTAAAGGTATTGCTAGTAAGCTAATATGTTTTGATTCAACTAGATCAAGGTGTTTTAAAGGTATATATCCATAAACTAATAATACTTGGGATATTAAACATGATGCAATTTGATTTAAGTGTCATATTTCAAGGTCCAAATGTGAATATGATTTTATAAATAAAAACTAGACAATGTATTTAAGATTGGATGTCAATCGATTTAAAGATCAAATTAACAGTTAAAAAATTAAGGTAGAATTTATTATCCGATCTTACAAAAATTAAAATAGGTTGTAAATAAAGAAATAAATACTGAGAAAAATAGATTAGAGCTATATGAGTTGTGTATAATATCAGATTTAAACCACCATTTGACACATCAAGCTTTGACACCTCATGCTTTCTTATTAAACTTAAGCTAACATCTCAAGCTAACACCTCAAACCCTTCACCCTTAAGCCATAACCAGACCTCATTTAAGCTATTTTCAGCTTCCAAACACACACCTTAAGGTCTCCAAGTGCTCAAAATTGATTTCAAGTTGAAATAAAAGCAAGAAAAGCGAAGGAGAAGTGATTACCTTCAAGTTTAACTTTAAAATCTGCATAAGTAACACTTATCTACAGTTTTGCCTTTGGTTTTCAGATTATGCCGAATGGGTTTATTGTTTATTAAGCTTTTAATATCACTTATAAAAGTGTTAGGAAGTTTTTAGTTAGAATTTGGTGCACAAAGAAAAGGTTTTTGGTGACAAACACTTAATAGGAAATGCTTG
This sequence comes from Paulownia fortunei, assembly GCA_019321725.1. Taxonomy (NCBI): domain Eukaryota; kingdom Viridiplantae; phylum Streptophyta; class Magnoliopsida; order Lamiales; family Paulowniaceae; genus Paulownia; species Paulownia fortunei. Next base: position 10,916,862 of record CM033110.1, read on the forward strand.
TGGAAGAAACTGCCACCTTATTGTTTTGTTGTGTTTTGGGCTTTAAAAGTGTATGATATGTTGAATAAAACCTATAATTATTACCATTCACATGTCCATATATGAGTGAATAGTATTTGAATGAATTTTGATCAGTTAGAAATTGAAATAGAGCATGATATTAGAGAAACACTCAAATTGCCAAAATAGCAAAATCTGTTTTGGTGTGCTATGAAGGAGACTTAAGTAGGGGAGCTAAATCCATGAGTTTTGGCAATTATATGGTGTGTTTATATGGTTTTATATGTTAGATAAGTGTGCTAAAAATTTTAGAGTGAATAAATATACCTAAGGATGCTAAAATTGCTATGAAACTTAATGTGACAGTAAAAGGAAAATAGAAGATGGAAATCTGTTCCATTTTACTTCTTGGCATGTTTCAACATATCTATGGTAAAATTGATGTTTAGCCTTTAGAGAACTGTTATAAGAGTTATAACATTCAATTAGGTGATTTTATCATACACTTAAGATGAGAAATCACGGTACTTAGGAGATTGTATTAGGTTTAGTCCCTAACTAGTAAAGTTTGATTGTTACATAGTTATATTGAAATTCAAGGTCCTTGTATAGGATTAAGCATAGTGAACTTGTTGATTGAGGATAGTGATTGTTATCTTATATTTTTGCAAATTATTGACACCTAAGGTTAGGGAGTAACACCTAAAAAACTACAAAGTAAGATACGATCGATTAAAGGTATGTGAAAATCCATTTGCAACTACAATGCATGGACATAGTATTTCTTGCCTTATCTATATTAAATGTGATCGTTGTTTTTGATGAGTGTATTATGAATAATATAAATATCTTATAGTGCATACGTTGCTTGGATTATGAGATATGGGATCCGTTGTGTCATTAAGCATGTCATTCATCAGCATTTACATGTGCATGCATAACACGAGCTCATAGTTGAGGTTTTGCATGAATGATATTATTTTCAGAAAGAAAATATTTTGGTTGGCCACTACTAGTGCAATGAAATATGCGAGGCGTGCTTATGTGATACGAGTGTTACTTGTTGTAGGATCATAGGGGGGTTGGTGGGAAAACTTCTAAAGGATCACAGGGGAAGATAGGGGATAGAACTCTAGTGATCCCAGAAGATGGCCCCTATACGGAGTGAACTGTTTAGCTTAGTGATGGAAAATCATTTTGAATGAACTATTTTAGTTCAGGAGCTTGCATTCTTGGCATGATTTCATAGAGATGCATCGCATATATGTTAGATTATCTCTTCAGCATGCATGATTTTCACTTACTAAGCGTTAGCTTATGTAGTTCATGCATTGTAGATAAACATGGTGATACCTGAGACTCTGAGGCTTACTAGGCCGGTGGTTGGAGCTTCTACAGGCTTATGAGGATCAATGTACATGGATGATAACTTGCTGGGTTGTGTTGTAGGCATATTCTAATTTTTACAATCATTATTATTGTATAAATTATTGTCTATATATAAGGGGTTACAAGATAAAAAATATCCTTACTTCTTCTGAAAGTATAGGCTATTAATTTAATTTTTGAGTCTATCGTATTATAACTTTAGGATGTCGTGTCCTATATAGCTCTTGAAATTTTATAGTAATTAATTTTTAGAATAGCGTTACTATGATGGGTGTTGTGTTTTTATATAAACGATGGTTTTTTTATATACAGGGTTATATGTGAGAAAATACTTTAGTATTTCTCAAAGTGCTACATTTGACAAAAAAATAATATATATACACATGCACACACATGTACTACCTTGTCAAAATTATTGTTATAACAATATCTATATTTAGTGGTGTGGGTATTACATAGTCATTATTAAATCAACATGGAGTTCTTTATTTTCAATGGGAATAGCACAATCTCTTAAAACTTGGTTAGTTTGTTTTGAATCTCCAGAAGGAATTATCACATTGTAACTGACCTCAACAGTATCAGGTACTCTACCCAGCCTCTTCACATACTCAGTGGATATAAATGAGTGTGTAGCTCCAGAATCAAATGATACAAATGTTGGAATACCTAAGATAGAGAATTTACCTATTACCACTGATGGATTCGTCTCAGCATCTGATCTAGTGATGGTAAAAACTTTAACTTGCACTTTTCTTTGCCCTGTTGGATTTAGATAATATTGGCATGCTCTGGCAATATGTCCGACCTTCCCATACATAAAGAAGGTTTTGGTCTCTATAGGGCAGACTCTGCTATGTTGACCACCATATTTAGGGCAAGAAGATTGTGACATTGGTGCTTTGCTTGATAAATCTTTGTACGCTTACTCTGATCCCACTGTTATTGCCCTTATCTTTGTTGGAATTTAGATTTCTGATTCTACGTTTGAAATAGTCTTTTCTTTTCATTTCCATCTTATCGCTGCCCCTGCCCTTACTTAAAATGGCATCAAAACTCGTAAGCATGGGAAATTCTAAGTTCAGCTTGTTCTGCCACTAATGCTCTCTTAGTAATTTGTGAGTATCTCACTCCGTGGATTCCTGCCATATTCACATCTCTATATAGCTCTGATCTCCAGCAAGAAATCTTTTAATTTTCAATGCATCAGTGTTGGCCAAATGTGTGGCAAATCTGGACAGTTGTTCAAATTTATGAATGTATTCTCCAACTGTCATAGTTTCCTGTCGTAGCTATATAATTTCATTCATCTTTATTGAACAAATTATGATAGTGGTGTCTTCGATACTCCTCATTGTATCACACCAATATCCAGCACTACCTCGAAGCATAAATGATGAACACATCACTTTCTATTCTTCTGAAACTCTACTCTACCGAAACATGTTTTCTAGAGTTCTCAACCAATCTTCTATAGCTATAGGATCTAATGCATCCTCAAACACCGGTGGGTTTAGTTTTATTAATCTTTCCCAACTATCTCCACCTATTCTACTCCGAGTTGTGGTTGAACCATTTCAGCCCTTGGTTGTCACCCATATCCCTCTGTTGGATAAGTTGCTGAATTTGTTCTGATTATCATTTAACAAACTTTATAAGTTGATTAATGATAAAATCACGATCATTATTCGGAATAGGTGAAATACCATTTTTTTATAACAAATATTAGAACAAATAGCCAATATAATTCATGAAATATATAATGTATAATAACATACAATAAAACTTACTAGAATGGCTATGTTCCACAAGCTCCAAGATCATGTACATGGACAGTCTACGGAATCAAGACTTGGACTCTGATACCACATTATCATAACCTCCCAAAAATATGTATACATATATATAGAAACAACTTGTGCAAGATAGTTTATGCATGTATTCGTGTGTGTAACTATGTTTTCTTTTTTTTCCCACCTAGTTAGTTTGGCGAATCACTGATAAGTGCTTTCACATCCTATAATACTGTATATACATAGATAGTAATTTTAACAATAAGAAAGTCTATCAAAATGATCATAAACTCAAACTCATTTCCAATGGAGTTTTGAAAGTGATATACATGATAAATTCAAAAATGATGAACACATCACTTTCTATTCTTCTGAAACTCTACTCTACTGAAACATGTTTTCTAGAGTTTTCAACCAATCTTCTACAACTATAGGATCTAATGCATCCTCAAACACTGGTGGGTTTAGTTTTATTAATCTTTCCCAACTATCTCCACCTATTCTACTGCGGGTTGTGGTTGAACCATTTTATAATGCAATAGACTGTAAAATCAAAAGCACAACCTACAAAACAGCCCAACAGGTCATCATCCATGTACATTGATCTTTGAAAGCCTGTAGAAGCTTCATTGTCAGCTTAGTAAACTAGAGGTCTCAAGTCTTACCATACTCACCTACAATATATGAACTACATGAGTTAACCCTCATTAAGTAAAAATCATGCATGCCAAGATTATGATATAAAATCTCATGCAACTCATCTATAATATATGATGCTAAAATTGTGTCATATTTGAGTACTCATAAATCAAAGAAATTTTATTCAAACTCACTTCATTTTATAAGGCTCTTGGCCCACCTATATTGCACCAGAAAGAGATCTGCATAATATCAATAATCAAATGGCCAATAATAGATTGATACAGTTGAGTGGACCATCCTTGTTATACCCTGAACCTAACTACAGAACCTAAACAAGCTAATACACTTAAGTCAAAAAATGTTAACTTTTCATCAATACTAGAGTTATGGTTTTTAAAAAAATCCCATTTTTGGCTATAAGAGAAAGAACTTGAATTCATTTGTTGTTTCATTTTATTTTAAACACACCATATACATATTTCAAAATTGAGTACATCTGTTTATAAAACCATAACAAAGCGGCTTATTTAAAAACAAAATAGCTCAAAGCATAGCATATAAACAAATCTCTGTTCGGCCACTCTGGAGACTCAGTCAACCTCTAAACCTATATATTTCCACTTATATCACAAGAATCTAATGAGCTAAAACCATTTCAAATCACTCAAAAATAAACCAATATATTTTCAATAAAATTATCATTATAAACTTAACAAAAGTATTTTATAACTAAACCGATAATTAACTAAACATATCCATAGGCTACTTTCAGTTGTTCATGACATTCCTCCAATAGAACTACGAGAGCGTATTAGCGCGGATGTTATTGATGTGGCCTTTCCAAATGGCTTGGACCAATCTTTAGTTTTACTATTAGGGGTGGTCGAATGTTTCTAACTTCACTTTCATGTGGATTGATCCTACATTTAAATTCTTTCTCTGCTTTTGTTATAAAACATTTTCTAATAGTGTAATATTTATTTTGAGTGGGGATTGTTGTTGACTTTTTGTGGATTGTACTCAGCTTTTGTCATAAATATTTGCCAGTTGTGTGCTTTTCGATTTCAATGTAGACTACTGACAGAACCAGTGCTTGCGCTGGTTGTTTTCAGTTGTCTGATATATTCACAAATGAATACGAGAGTCCGTATATGGCATGGCAGAGGATGGCAAGGTTGTCACTACTGTTCCTCTTTTTATCTATCAAAAGAAAAATAAAAAAAATAGGGTCCATTGGTATTTTGAATGGAGAATGTATTGTTCTACCCCTGATATTATTATAAGACCAATCCCAAATATTGCAGTTGCAAGCGCTATTAGGATTTTTTTAGGATTTTTTTAGATCTAAGATAGAGCAAACTATAAAACTTTCATTCATAAATCATTCTTTATGGCCCTTGAAGTGCGGTACCTAACTAATAGTGATAGACCATGGTTTTCAAAACCTGTTCATAATGATTGGCCAATAAGAGAAATAATTCGGGGTTTCCATACTTGTTCTTTCAACCTCGGGTATTAGCTATATTCTATCTCATTCTTTGTGGCTTTCCTATATCGATTTTTCAACCTCAAATATTTGCCACCATTTATTGGGTCCGTTGATCCCTCCCGCATCCCTTGTCTACCCGACCATCAATCAAGTACCATGCTTTCTTTTCAAAAATCTCATTATATTCTTAGTAGTATTATGCTCCATGAACCATAAATGCATCAAACAGTACATTACTTGACAAATAATGACAATCACATTGAAACATGAACAACATTATATGATTCTTGTGATACAACAAATAAAAGTTTCAACTTACCTCAAGTCCACTTTGTTCTAAGTGAAAAGGTCAATCTCTTTGGAAGATGAGATGTATTAAAGGCCTAACATAATCAAATCATGTACCTTTTAATATCTTTTTTATAAATCATATAGTTTATTCTAGTTAAAATCATATGCACTTTTCAATCTTTTGTTAATAATTTCATATCAATTACATAACCTTAAAAATAATGCGTAATCCATATTTACTACTAATTCAAGACATTAAACATTAGGTCAGCCATTAAATAACTAATAATTCAAACATAATTATTAGGGCAGCCCCTAAAACATACATACAATCCAAATTAACATGACGTAAACTCGGTTCTAACTTAAATTGATTGTAACCTTCAATTAAACAAACTAATTGCTATTGTTTTCAATCATTCAAAGGAACTTCCAAACAGAATATAAGCATTACAAGATTAATAGAAATAAGTAAATTAAGCATATTTCACAAGACTATCAATTTTGCTAGAAACTAGCTTAACTAGCTTGGTTTTGGCTTCAAGTGTAACCTACTTAAGTTTTCAATCATACAAAAAGATACTAAAACATGTAACCATCCAAGAAACCATTAATTTATCATAAGAAATATTGAAAAAGAATATACCTTGATTAGATTGGAATTAAACTCCAAAATCAATGGTTTTCAAGCTTAAAAGGATGAAAACTTGTTCTAGTTTATGTTCTATGGATTCCTATGGATTGAATTTAATTTTTGTGAGTAAGAGAGTGTATAAATTTAGGAGAAACTTTGGAGATGAAGGCTGGTCATTTTTTAGGATCTTCCACAAGAAAACATGGCTAAAAATAACTTGTTTGACATGTCAAATAGAGATAAGTGGAGGGTGTTGCAAAGAGCTATGTTTATAGGCTAGGGAGATGACAAAAATTGATGCTTTGGTGTTATAATCAAGTACAATGCGGTTTAGAATGATTTCATGCAACCTAGTCAACCAACCAATCAAATTGCACCATTTTGCATACTTTTAGTTTTTAGCTAAATGTAACATATTTCAAGAAAATATTTAAGTATGGAGCAATACGAATAATTCATTTCATGGTCATTCAACACATCAATCTTCCTTAATCGAGATATCAAGTTTTTCACAGCAAAATGGCACTTAAGGAATATGTTAAATCAAGAAACAAAAGTTTGATCTCATATTTCATGTACTAATGAATGCTAAAGCATAACTGGAGCATATAATAACAATTATTCATGTTCGTGCAATCATGCTATTTGTATGCCATAATTCGATATTGCACATTGATTACATGCATATTCATGCAAGATGATTATTATTGGCTATGTAGGAGAGAATTGGGCATTACAATCCTTCCTTCCTTACAAAACTTTTATCCTCAAAATTTGACGTACCAAATAATTCTGCATTTCTTCTTCTCTTTCCCACGTGAACTCTTCTACATAATGATTTCTTGACAATACTTTAACTAGTTGAATCTTTTTCGTTCTCAACTCTTTTTACTTCCGATCCAAAATTTGCAGTAGTTTCTCTTTATAAGCTAAATCAGGAGTCAATTCCAACGGTTCATAACTCAGCGCATGTGAGGGGTTTGAAATGTATTTTCTCAACATAGACGCATGGAAAACATTGTGAACACTAGATAATGATGGAGGTAAGGCCACTCTATAAGCTTTATCACCAACTCTTTTGAGAAACTCGAATTGGCCGACATACCTTGGGCTGAGCTTTTCTTTCTTTCCAAATCTCATGACACCTTTCATGGGAGCTACTTTTAAGAACACATGATCCCCAACAGCAAACTCTAGATCTTTTCTCCATTTACCTGCATAACTTTTCTGTCTACTTTGCGCGATCTTTATTCTTTCTCGTATCTTCTCCACTACCTTAGCAGTATGTTGAACTATTTTTGGAGTAAGTGGGCTTTGTTCTCCAACTTCATCCGAATGAACTAGAGATCTACATTTTCTTCCATACAATGCTTCATAAGGCATCATTGTAATTGTTAATTGGTAGCTATTATTATAAGTAAACTCCACTAATTGAAGCTTTGCATCCCAACTCCCTTGAAAATCTAGCACACAAGCTCTTAACATATCCTCTAATATCTTAATAACCCTCTCTGATTGCCTATCACTTTCTAGATGAAATGTTGTACTAAATACAAGATTCATTCCCATGGCACTGTGTAAGCTCTTTCAAAATATAGATGTAAACTTAGAATCTCTATCGGACAATATTGAAACTAGCACCCCATGCAACCTATCTCATTAATATATTGTTGAACATACTGATTCATATTGTATGTGGATTTCACTAGAAGAAAATGGGTTGATTTAGTTAATCTATCAACAATCACCCATATAGAATTATACCCCTTTTATGTTCTAGGTAATCCAAGCACTGTGTCCATTGTAATGTACTCCCATTTCCACTCTGGAATCAACAAAGGCTTTAACAACCCTGATGGGTTTTGATGTTTAATCTTAACTTGTTGACAAGTTAGACATTCAACCATAATGTTGTTGTAAGTCTTTATACATTTTTGTGTTACCTGGATGTACCGAGTAAGGAGAGGTATGAGCTTCTTCTAAAATGTCTCATTTCATGGCCTTGTTAAATGGCACACACAGTCTCCCTTTATATCGCATAATTCCATCATCAGTAACAAAGAAGTCTGGCCTCTTTCCAGCCTCAATCTTTCTTTTCAATTTATACAAATGCATATCCACTTTTTACTCTTCTCTAATTCTATCTTGAAGTGCAGGTTTTAATACTAAAGCTGACAATGAACACTTTCTCCATTTAGGTATAATTTCAAGCTCTAATCTTTGCAAATCTAGTAATATTGACTTTTGTATGACAAAAAGAGAAGACGTAGATTTTTTGCTCAATGCATCTGCAACCACATTCGCTTTACCAGGATGATAGTTGATCACATAATCATAATCCTTCACAAGTTCTAACCCTCTTCTTTGTCTCATATTCAGCTCCTTTTGGGAAAAGAAGTACTTCAAACTCTTATGATTTGTGTATATCACACTTCTCACCATACAAATAATGTTTCTAGATTTTCAAAGCAAAAACCACAGCAGCAAGTTTCAAATCATAGGTTGGGTAATTCTTTTCATACTCCTTCAATTGCCTTTAAGCATAGGCAATAAGCTTCCCATTTTGCATCAAAACAACATCCAAACCATTTTTTGAAGTATCGTTATACACAACAAATCCACCAGTTCCTGCTGGAATGGTAAGAACAGGAGCTGTAGTCAATTTATGTTTCAGTTTTTGAAAACTTCTTTCACAAGCATCAGTCCATAAGAACTTCACATTCTTTCTTGTCAACATGGTCAATGAAGTTGTTATCTTTGAAAACCCCTGAACAAATCATCGATAGTACCCTGCTAATCCCAAGAAACTCCTTACTTCTAATACATTTATTGGTGTTGGCCACTTAATGATAGCTTCTACCTTGCCTGGATCAACAGAAATACCATTCTTAGATACTACATAACCTAGGAATACCACTTGCTCAAGCCAAAATTTGCACTTCTTGAATTTAGCATACAACTACTTTTCCTTAAGAACTTGCAGCACAATCTTCAAATGTTCCTTGTGCTCTTCTTTATCACGTGAATAAATTAGGATGTCATCAATAAACATAATCATAAATTTATCGAGATATTGCTTGAACACCCTATTCATTAGATCCATAAATGCTGCAAGGGCATTGGTTAAATCGAAAGGCATCACTAGAAATTCATAATGTCCATACCTTATTCCGAATGCAGTCTTTTGTATGTCTTCTTCCTTGATCTTCAATTAATAATACCCGGAGCGCAAATCAATTTTAGAAAATACTGATGCTCCCTGCAATTGATCAAACAAATCATCTATTCTTGGAAGTGGATACGTATTCTTGACTATTACTTTATTCAACTCTCTATAATCAATGCACAACCATAATGTATCATCCTTCTTGTTCACGAACAACACAGGTGCTTCCAAGGAGAATAACTAGGGCGAATAAAACACTTATCAAGCAATTCTTGCAATTGAACTTTTAACTCTTTTAATTCTGTTGGTGCCATTTGGTATGGGGCTTTAGAAATAGGGGTGGTCCCTGGCACAACATCAATCACAAATTCAATCTCTTGATCGGTGGTAGTCCTGGTAAATTATTTGGAAATACCTCAAGAAATTCTTGAACCACATCTACATTTTTTGGCTTCAATTGTGCTTTGACCAAAGTGTCCAAAACACTTGCCAAGTATCCAACACAACCTTTACTCAATATATTTTGAGCTTTCAAAGCAGTTATAATTGGTAAGGACCGTGACAATGAGGTACCACTAAACACAAACTGTTCTTTTCTGGGTAGCTGAAAAATCACAATCTTCTTGTTACAATCAATTGTTGCATGATATTTGGTAAGCCAATTCATACCCAAAATAACCTCAAAATTTAGCATCAGTAAAACAACAAGATCTACATAGAGAGTCCAATCACTAATCTGAATAGAACAAGCCCTTAACATTTGGTTGGAATCCATTTCTTCCCCGGATGGAACAGTCACACTATACCTTACTTTTAATAAATCTAGTGTAATGCCCAATTTTCTCATAAATGCACATGATGCAAATAAATGCGTAGATCCAGAATCTATCAATGCAACTGCAGGTATCCCAGAAATTAAAATAGTACTTGTGACTATTGAAGCATCTGTATCAGCTTGTTCTTGTGTCATTACATATACTCTCCCCTGAACTCTCCTTGCACTGTTGGGCAATCCTTTACTATATGTCCTGGCTTTTTACACTTAGAGCAATAATTAGTACGACTAAAGCATTCCCCAAAATAATTCTTCCCACACTTAGCACATTTAGGCCTTTCACCCATTCCTCTACAACCATGCAATCAGACGCACTATTAAAATCAACAGGTTTTATCTTTCTAAATTTCTCATACACAGCTTGTGAAGTATCCTATCGAGCTTATGGTGGAGGAAGTCGCATATTCTGTTATTGGCTTCTTTGTTACATATCTTGCAATTTTTGTATCTGTTCACCATACATTCTAGTCTGTTATTGAATGAGATCAGTTAAATTATTCACCATACTATGATTATCCCCAAGATCATCCATTGTCTTCTTTTTGGTACCATGACCTGATATGCATTACCCAATATCATTCCATTCATTAGCCAAAAATAAACGCATAATCATGAAAATGACATAAAATAAAATCTAATCAAGTAAACATAAAAAGCAAATAAACAAATAGTTGATCGAGTTTCCCAGCCAGGATGTGTTCATATACCTTCTTCTATCTACAGGAACGACTAAACCTCCTCTCTGATACCATAAACTATTACACCCCTTAACCTAACTACAGAACCTAAACAAGCTAATATAGTTAAGTCAAGAAATGTTAACTTTTCATCAATACTAGAGTTATGATTTTAATAAAAATCTCCTTTTTGGCTATAAGAGAAAGAACTTGAATTCATTCATTATTTTATTTTATTTTAAACACACCATATACATATTTCAAAACTGAGTGCATTTGTTTACAAAACCATAACAAAGCGGCTTATTTAAAAACAAAAAAGCTCAAAGCATAGCATATGAACAAATCTCTATCCGGTCGCTCTAAGACTCAGTCAACCTCTAAACCTGTACATTTCCACCTGCATCACACAAATCTAATGAGCTAAAGGCTCAATAAGGTGAAACTGATGCAATAATAAATAACATACATGCACATCTCATCAATCATTAAATGTAATATTCTATTTCATAACTTTCATTCATAAATCATTTTTTAGGGCCCTTGAAGTGTGGTACCTAACTAATAACAATAGATCGTGGTTTTCGAAACCTGTTCATAATGATTGGCCAATAAGAGAAATAATATGGGGTTTCCATACTTGGTCTTTCAACCTCAGGTACTAGCCGTACTCTATCTCATTTTTTGTGGCTTTCCTATACTGATTTTTCAACCTTAAGTATTTGCCACCATTTATTAGGTCTGTCGGTCCCTCCCACGTCCCTTGTCTACTTGACTATTAATCAAGTACCATACTTTCTTTTCAAAAATCTCATTTATATTCTTAGTATTATTATGCTTCATGAACCATAAATGCATCAAACATTACATCACTTGATAAATAATGATAATCACATTGAAACATGAACAACATTATATGATTCTTGTGATACAACAAATGAAAGTTTCAACTTACCTCAAGTCCACTTTGTGGTAAGTGAAAAGGTTAATCTCTTTCGAAGATAGGATATGTTAAAGGCCTAAGATAATCAAATCATGTACCTTTTAATATCCTTTTTATAAATCATATAGTTTATTCTAGTTAAAATCATATACACTTTTCAATCTTTTGTAAACAATTCCATATCAATTACATAATCTTAAAAACAATGCATACTCCTTTTACTACTAATTCAAGACATTAAACATTAGGGCAGCCATTAAATAACTAATAATTCAAATATAATTATTAGGGCAAACCCTAAAACATGCATACAATCCAAATTAACATGACATAAACTCGATTCTAAGTTTAATTGATTGTAACCTTCAATTGAGCAAACTAATTGCTATTGTTTTCAATCATTCAAAGGAACTTCCAAACATAATATAAGCATTACAAGATTAATAGAAATAAGTAAATTAAGCTTATTTCACAAGACTATCAATTTTGCTAGAAACTAGCTTAACTAGCTTAACTAGCTTAGTTTTGACTTCAAGTGTAACCCACTTAACGATAATAAAACATGTAACCATCAAGATACCATAAATTCATCATAAGAAATATTGAAAATGAATATTCCTTGATTAGAATGGAATTAAACTCTAAAATCAACGGTTTTCAAGCTTAAAAGGGTAAAAACTTGTTCTAGTTTGTGTTATATGATTCCTATGGATTGAATTTAATTTTTGTGAGCAACAGAGTGTATAAATTTGGGAGAAACTTTGGATAAGAAGGCTGGTCATTTTTGAGGAGTTTCCACAAGAAAACATGGTTAAAAATGACTTGTTTGACATTTCAAAGAGAGAGAAGTGGAGGGTGATGATTGGTTGACTCATACTTAGTGTCTTCTCATGCAAAGAGCCACGTTTATGGGCTAGGGACATGATAAAAATTGATGCTTTGGTGTTATAATCAAGTGAAATGCGGTTTAGAATGATTCCATGCAACCTAGTCAACTAACTAATCAAATTGCACTATTTTGCATACTTTTAGTTCTTAGCTAAATGTAACATATTTCAAGCAAATATTTAGGTATTTAATCACTTTAGAATGTAACAAGTATTGAGTAATACGAATAATTCATTTTATAGCCATTCAATACATCAATCTTCCTTAATCGAAATATTGAGTTTTTCACTACAAAAAGGCACTTAAGGAATATGTTAAATCAAGAAACAAAAGTTTGATATCATATTTCATGTACTAATGCATGCTAAAGCATAATTGGGGCATATAATAACAACTATTCATGTTCATAAAATCATGCTATTTGTATGCCATAATTCGATAATGTACATTGATTAGATGCATATTCATGCAAGATGCTTATTATTGGCTATGTAGGATAGAATTGGGCATTACAATCCTCCTATGACCCCCAGAGGTATACCCCCGATCTTTCCCTGTGATCACCCAAAAAGTATCACACCAGCGGCATCAATCATAACAAAGGCACAGTTAAGTGGACCATCCTGTCGGATCACCAAAGGTCACCCCTGGTCTTTCCTTGTAATCCACTGAGAAGTATCCTACTCGCATTACCTAAAATATTATATAAGCACACCTCGCATGGCTCGGTGCACTAGTAGTGACCAATAAACATCTTTATACATGAAAATCATTTCTCAAATCATATCGTGCATGTAAGAACCTCAACTATACCTATATGCCATGCATGCACATGCAAATGCTCATGAATGGTCTATTCAATATGAAATGAAAGTCATCTTGTTCTCAACATGTTTCAAGAATCATAAGCCTCTTAAGGTACATAATATACTTGTCATCCAATCAATTTAATTACCATCAACACATTAGGTATAAATACTTCAAGAAGTTCTATGTTCATGTATTGCAGTTGCAAATGGATCTTTATTTATCTTTCACTTAGTTGGTAGCCTAGTCTAGATTTGTTTACTGTTCCTCTCCAACCTTAGATGAAAAATGGACTATAATATTACCCAATATCATGTACCAATCCCAATTTGGCAAGTTAAAAGTAAAAATCTCATACTAAGACCTTAAACACCAAGCTATCTATGTAATAATCAAGCTTTTACAAACTAGAACCAAATACAGTCCCTCAAATACCTTAATTTATCATCTTAAATACATGTAAACATCATTAATTGAAGTATTGTAACTCTAATAGCATGTACCTAATTGTTAGAACTGAATAGCAACATGTTATAGGTTGAAACATGCTAAGTTATCAAATGGGACACATTCACATGTTCATATATCCTTGTTGTCCAATTTAATTGCATGACAATTTTGACATACTTAAGTATATCCAATCTCTCCTAAATTTTTAAACACTTAGCTAACATGTAGCACGACGTAGCCATATTATAGCGTTTCCAAAAATCACTGATTTACCTCAGCAAAACCATCTCCCTTATTGCAACAGAAAAACTACAATATCTATCATGATAATTTTGAGTGTCTCTTCAAATATCAAACCATATTTCAATTTATAACCTCTCCAAATTTACATACATCACCTAAAATCATATATAAACACATATATGGTGAAATATATAGGTTTTAATCAAGTTATTAAACATATAGAAAGCTTAAAAAGTTCAAAAATCAACAAGTATATAGTTTCTATCCCTAGTGATTTTTATTATGATTTTGCAACTAAAAATCCTTCTTTTGTGAATTATAAGACCATAAATAACACCATAAAATGATTATAAACAATATTAGAAGCTTTAGAATCATAAACCCGAAAACAATTCAAGAACTAAAATAAAAAAACCTGAGTTAAACTTACCTATGCACAATTTTAAGCTTTAATTTGCTCTTCCTTACTTCCCTTCGCTTCCTTCACATTTTTATTTACTTGGAATCACTTGAGAGAAACTTCTAAAATTCAATATGGTGGTTTGGAACATGAAATAGATTAAAAAATGGTTTTGTTGTGGTTCAATGCTTAGAAATGAAGAAAGCTTGAGGTGGTAGTTTTAGGTGTCAAGTGGTGGTTCAAATCTGATATTATACACACCTTATACAGTTCTAATATAGTATTTCTCAATATTTATTTATCTATTTACAACCTATTTTAATTATCGTATGATTTAATAATAAATTCTACCTTAATTTGTTAATCATTCAATCGATCTCCAAACTGATTGACATCCAATTCTTAAATGGTTGTCTTGTTTGCATTTTTAAAATCATATGGACATATGGACCTTGTAATATGACACTTAAATCACATTATATCATTCCAATATCCTAAGTATGTTAATGTATGGATGTATATTTTTAAAATACCTTGATCTAATTGAATCGAATCATATAAGCTTACTAGTAACACCTTTAACATTCCAAAACTATAAAATATAACCTATGAATATCCAATATATTGACCAATCTTGTCTTTTTCTTATCTAATTATAGAATTACTTAATTAGGTTGTCAAATCTCAACCAATAACATCATGTGATAGTATTAGAGGTCTAACAAATGTAATGCATGAATCATATTGGCCAAGTAAGTCGTGTGAGACTTGGGTATTACAGCATCTATCAAAAATAATTGCGGGCCCCTTCGGTTCACACAACAATTTTATCAATTTGCACTTTGTTATCATTTTATATAGAATAAATTTGATTTGTTTAAAGTAAATAAAAATTACAATCGTAGAACTCTTCTTTATGTGATGATGTGGGAAACAATTCCCAGTTTTGTGGTTGTCACCAAAACTCTGTAACCTTGCCAAAAGTAGGGATATAAATGCCTTCCCTCTAAAATGTCCACCTTTTGGATGTAGACACCAAAATAAATTCTTCATTAGTAGAACTTTATTTCATTTACAAATTTAATTCTTGGAGTAGAATCACATTCCCTTAATCAACTGATGATTGGAGATTAAATTTGTGTAGATGAATAATTATAGATTAATTATTCTCTACATATTTTTAAGAGAAATCGAAGAAGGGAGAGAGAAGATGAAAAAGTATTTTTTCTTCTATATATGAGCCAAAATTCTAGGTGAAATAAGATGAAGACTTTCTTTTATATTTTTTCAAATTTTCAGCCACCATCAAATAATATTGGGGTGTTGGCCGATTTGTAGAGTTGTATATTCTCTGGAAATTGGCCACAAAGTGGCTTAATGCACACATGTGCATTTTGGTCTAATTTTGAATAAACCCCATTATCCAAAAATAACCAATCAACCACTTCTCTCTTTCCTCAATGTACATGGCCATAATCAAGACTACATTAATAATTCGCCCATATCCATAATCAAAGGATTTTGACTTTCAAAATCCTATATGTACATATATATATATATTGTACATATATTTATATATATATATAAATATAACTACTATATATTTACATATATACACGTACACACATGCACATGTATATATGTAAATGTATATTAGTTATATTTATTTATATATATATATATATATGTATAATATACATATATATATATGTATATACCATATATATATATATTTATATCTACCATATATATATATATTTAAAGATAAATCCTATTTATCTTTTATTTATTTCTCCTCATTTATCTAGTGGGCTCCTACAATTAGGTCACTAATTATTGGTCTTGGCTTGGACTTCAATAAAGTCCAACTAATTAATTTGATTAATTAGTTAATTCCAAAGCCCAAATCAGTCAATCCAATTGATTAATTTATTCTACTCCATTTATTGGACTTTCTAATCAAATTAGATTTAATTGAATAATCCAATAACTTAATTAAATATTTAATCCAATAATTGATTAAATAAAAACCCTAATTAAGTAATATATAATAATTAATTGCTACCAACAATTTGGATTTATCAATTCCGAAATGTCAACACCCAAAATTATGTGTGACCCTTTTAGGTTCACAACTAATACTGGCAGTAGGTTCACAACTTTTGCAACTTACGAATAATGATTATTCGATTAATTAATATGCTTGGAATTAACTCTTTAATTCCAAGAACCTAAAACTCATGGTAACACCTTAGCAAGTAGGATGATTACTTAGTATTAGGTGAAACAGTGAGTAAATCTATTTCAGTTACGAGTCCCATACATGTAGAGTCCTTCTGATAACTAGTCTCCCGATTAAATTTGGGGCATAGATTATAAGTCGAAAGCTTAATTGATTCAGTAACTGTTATCCTATTTCAAGTCTAGTGACTCTTGATGAAACAAAATTCATCATGCATCTTGGTCAAGGTCTTTGAATCACGAACTGTGAAAATACAAGAGATTCCCCTGTCAAATGACAAATGTTGAATTCTATGTTGGCTACTAACAAACCTCCATGCATACCAGTGCAATACCCAACATATCCCCTTTGTGATTGTTAAGTAATCAAAACTTATCAAAGTGCTACAGGATGTACACAAGGCTACAATCGTGCCACAAGTTCGAGGGCTAGTCGTGTACTATCGCAACACAAACAATTCTTATTTCAACAGACAAAGCCTCCAGCTTAGAATTTCCTACAGGCCATGTTCGGTGAACTTATTCTCTAAGAAGCCCCCATATACATGAACTTGCATCCCTACATTGATGCTAATGCAATGCATCATATGCATGAGTCTTACTGGGCTATTCGATGTCTTGTCTCAAAAAACTCTCGACTCGAAAATTATTTAAGACTAAAGCCTTAGAAGAATATTCCATGATCGCCATCATATGCACGACCATGCCCCATAGCTAAATTTAGTTTAAGGACTTTATCTGATTATCTAAGTGCAATCAAGATAAAGAAGCATCGATAAGTTAATATATATCGAATACGATTGTCTAGTTCAAGAATATAAGAGCAGCCATTAGTTCTCACACCAGGTACTACTCTAACAATCTTCCACTTATCCTAGAGCCATTCACCCAACATCTTAGGCCCATCTTCCAAAGATGTCCTTCGAATACTATTTGCGCTAGGGGTCTGGTCAGTAATCTATTAGATTTTCTGCCAATGCTATTTTTTGACTATTGAGTCGCTTATATGAATGATTACTCTAATCACATGGTATCACCTCATATTGTGATTAGATCTATGATAAGAACTTAGCTCTTTTGCTTGCATAATAGCCCTATTTTTATCATAGTACACTTTTACTGGATTAACAATAGCCAAAACTACTTCCAAAGCTTTGGAAGAGGTTCCTCATCAAAACCCATTCCTTGTAGCATCTCATGCAATGATGTATTCATCCTTGATGGTGGAATCCACGATCGTCTTGAGACTAGAACTCCTTCTAGCTAACTGCTACCATTTAGGATAAATATGATTTTAGACATGGATCAAGTTATCTACCTTGGACTAAAAGCTTGATACAACATCCTAGCTTTAGTTCTCCTAACCATGTTCTAAGAGGATATCTTTAATGCTTCACAAGTACTTAAAGATCTTATCCACGACTTTTAATAATGTAACAAACTGATATTTGTTCGTGACACTCAAAGCATTCTTGATATAACATCTCATACATAGATTTGCATACTTAAAGTATGTGAGTCATCCTTTTCTTTTTCCTTCACATCTAGTACATAGATTTACTAACATAATAAATTTCACTATGCTCCCACTAATTTTCTTGCACACATATGCTCCATTCATATTCACAAGTAGATCAAATCATTTTATTAACTCAGCGAATCGAATGTGCCAACCTCAGTAATTTAGTGTCAAGTCCAATAATGGACTTTTGAAGCTTGAAAACCTTTTGCTTGATTCCATCAGACATGAAGGTCTCAGGCTTCTTCTTCTCAATACTTCCTATTAATGAAGGCAAGCTTCATATCTTTCCATATACTCAGATATGGCCAGCAGGATACCAATGGACTTTGGCATTGTATCTGGTAAGAGGTTTCCTCAATAGTCAATAGCTTGACTTTGAGTGAAACCCTTTTATTCCAATTATGCCTTATAGGTCATCACCTCTCCATGTAATCCACGTTTTTGCTTGTAGACCCATTTGGAGCCAATGGGTACTATACTCTGTGGTGGGTCCATCAAGATCCACACCTTGTTGGAGTACACGGAGTCCATATCAAATGGTATTTTACTAATTTTCCTAAATTGATGTCATATATCAATGTTCCCTTTTGAATCAATATTCAAGGAATACTTGTGTACTTAGAATTTAGTAATATGTTTGTGTACCATTGCCTTTTATGAAAGGATACATGATTCTTGAATTTCTTCAAGCTCTAAAAACTAGCCCTTTTCTATCTAACAAAAAATACCTTTCTACAAGAAGGTCATATTCCTCAAAACTAACACTTTAGATTTGATAAATCATAGAATTGGTATCCAACGGATTTCTTTGGATAACCCATAAATTTGTATAAGTTAGATATTTCATCCACCCTATCTCTCACTAACTGCTTTGCCCATGCAGGCCTCCTCGTATCCTTAGGTATGAGGAGTTTTTCCTATATCATATCTACTATGATATTTTTGAACATCGACTTTGGTAAATTTTTTATAAGAATGTCATCGATTCTAGGGTATAATCCTAGAGTGAAAGAGAAGAGCTCAGTGAAACTTAACAAGGACTCACTTTTTTAGAATCCTACTCTCTATTAGATAATCCAAGGACTCACCCTTTTGAGAATCCTACTCTCTATTAGATAATCGAAGGACTCACAGCCTTAGTATTTATTTTCTCAATCATGTTGATGGATTTTAATACTTCTATGGGTTTTTATTCTCTACCTCACATCCAGATTCTTTAAACTATTCGGAGCAATTAGAGTAATGAAGTAAGAATAGTCCACATATGCATTAACATTTTGTAGACACATATAATTCTTTTAGATCAAATCCAAAATGGTGTCTTGCTCCATTTATCCACAAATGGTGATTTGCTCATCCTACCCTTAAGATAAGATTCACAAGTCGGCATCACATGCAAGTCCAAGAGGTCAAGCAAATAAGCCATGTTGTGAATTCTTTTTTCAAGGATATGACCTAACCTAGCATATCACAATTATGTATAAGTATGATTATCTAAACTTATTTTTGTTAGACATAATTTTTACGGTAGTGTAATTTAATTGCCAAAGTTTAAACATGAAGAGTCATGAAATATTTCCATCTTTTGATTTTTCAATCAAAATGTTTCTCTAATTTAGTAGAAATCACACTATTAAATCTTTTGCACTATAGGTAAATACTTATCACTAACCCAATTCTATCTAGAGATAAGCGGACCATTCCTTTAGCTAAGGAAGCAACCTTTACATCACTTCCAAGTTTAAGGGTTTCTTCTTAGACTCATTTTTCTTATCAACCTCTATAACTATTTGTAAAGATGGGATTATATACCTAAGAAAAATTGACTTTAACAAAATGTTTATTTGAATTAGAACACTTTCAAGATGTGAATTAGAACTCCTTCTATTTCATTTAAGCAAGTCGATACTTGCATTTTCTCTTTCTATGCCCTATTTTACCATAATGGTAGCAAAAACCTATCTTGTTCGGATGAATCCGCTACTTGGCCTATTTTAAATTTTTGTTTATATTGAGACTCTTTCTCACTCTATCTCTTAGACTCTAGGTCTTAGAGTAGGTAAAACGAATAAACAAAATTGGTCTTTGAAAACCAGAGTCTCCTATAACTCCTACAACTATTTATGAAAACATCTTTTATGAAAACTATTTCTACAACTATTTGCAGAAACTCTCTTTTACACATTTGAAACCTCTTAAAACTTTAAGAATAATTCTTTAATTTTAAGAGCAATCCGGAAAGATTTGGAGCTTAGTAATATTTAGTGTCGTCTAGAATAAATCAAGTGGATATAGTATTGATAACTATTATCTTAAGTGAGACAGAGAATCAAGCATCTATTCGAAAATATATTCATTTATAACAAGGTCTTTAATTATAAATGTCTCCCTCTATTTTCTTTGAATTCCATCACCCCTAATGGAATTTCAAGAAATTGAATTTTCTAGTGGGCTTGAGGTCCAATGAAAATATTTCACACACCAATTTTATATGCCCATGAAATATTTTTATCGGTGATCAACTCTTTGATGATTGTATCATTATACAACCTAAAAGTTTGTTTTGCCTCACCTTTCTAGTATGCCCCAATTTTATGAGTCCATATGGTACTAAGTGTCAAACAACACCATCAAACGGTCGTGTTGATAGAGCATCTATGCTACAACTTTAAGGTTGTAAACCCAAGTGCAGGTTATGTTAAGTAATGAATTTCTCGTAAATTCGAGGTCGATCCACAGGGAAGTTGTTTTAAGAATTCAGGATTATATTTCTAAAAAAAAATAGGATTTATGTGATTTAAAATATATAAAATAATGTATGATGTAACTAAAGAAAAACCAAAGTAATAAAAGTATTGATAATTAGGGATCCACTCTTATGTTTTGGATAGATAAATAATTATTTATTCTTTTTACCTCTCTTAATTGCCACTATTGAAATCCATACATAATGAAGGTTCCAATGGAAAGATATTATTAAATAGCTTATGCAATAAGGTAATCATGATATTTTCTTACTATTTGAAAATTATCTCTTAACGCCAATACTTATTTATGGGATTAAGTATTTATGCACACCTTTGTCTATAACAAATCAAGGTTTCACGTTAGCAGCTGGTGTAGTAAAAACAAATGTCTAGCTAAATGAATCCAAGTATTTGTTATGCCACTGGTGATACATAAATCAAGAATCACCATAAAACAAGTTCGGTTTAGATCAAAACACAAAACAACAATACAATATACTTAAATATTTTCTACCCTTATAACCATTCATCTTCCTCCTTCAAGAGGTTCACCATTTTTCCTCAACAAAAAGAAATTTAGAAAGATATAATAAAAGTAGGAAAGATTAAAAATAGAAGAGAAATTAACGAATAGATTTCTATTAATACTAGAAAACTTTCATTACTAGAAAACTACTAGAAAACTTACATTACTAGAAAACTACTAAAAAACTTATATTACTAGAAAACATACAGTACTACTAGAAAACTTAACCTAAAGAAACTCTCTACCCCCTACTCGTAGAAGCTTAATACATGGCCTATTTATAGTACTTGAAGTATCCTAGAGGCCAAACATATAATGGAGAAGTTAAATAATCAAGTGGTATGCTAGTTGCCAAGAGTTGTTAAGTTGTTATACCAAATCCTCTAAATTCTCACCTGCCCAAATTAATTGCATATTTGGATTGGATATAGATAGATTTTGATGTTGAGTAAAGAAAAAAAATTATACATCTTTCTGTGCTAATATATTTTCGTATGTCATTTGTCAAATTTGGCTGCAGGATGAGGAAAATATGGTCAAATTACCAAATCATGTCCAAGAGTCATCCTTCAACAGTAGCACCACATTACAGCATATGTTTTTACTGTTTAGACATATTTTCTCACCCTCTTATCTTCAGCAAACCTATTATCTCTTATGTATAACATATCCAAATTTCAGCCCAAAATCAATTTAGGATTAAAAGATATGACCTAATTGGTAAAATAAGTTAGGACTGGGCTTAACTTTGATCCGAATTTTTGGTGATCCATTTTGTACAACCACTTGGACGAATATTATGCTATAATCAAGACTGAATTGGGCTACAATTTCAATAGAAAAATTGTCTTTCTATCTCATGGCTTTCAAATGAAGCAAGATTTAGGTTCATATGATTTTTGAATATAGAGTTATGACCAAAATACAAAAACTGCACAAGTCTGGAAATATGTTTTTTTTTTAATTAATGCAAGCCCAACAATCTCTTACAAAGTCCAAGTGATTTCTTGCATATATTTTGATCTACACATGATGGACTTATGCAAAAAAAAAAATTCTTCTAAATATGATGCTTCTTGATCCAATGAAATATTATCTCCCAACTTGCTCATGACACATGTTGCTCCTAACATAAAACATTAATAAAACTAGAATATTAATAATAATAAAGCAAGGAAACTATAAAGGATTTAGATTAAAAAATATGTCAAAATGCACTTATTTTCACAACCTCCCAAAAATTTGTATACATATATATATAAACAACATGTGCATCATAATTTGTGCATGTATGCATGTGTATAATGTTTTTTTTTCTAGCTAGTTAGTTTGACATAACACTGATAAAATAAAATTCCTGTAACACTATATATAGATAGATAGTTATTTGAACGATAAAAAGGTTTATCAAAATCATCACAAAACTTAGGAGTATCTACAATGGAGTTTTGAAAGTGATATACAGGATAATACAGTAGGCTGTAAAATCAAAAGCACAACCTACAAAATAGCCCCAACAGGTTCTTATCCATGTACATCAATCTTTGAAAGCTTGTAGGAGCTCCACAACTAGCACAGTAAACTAGAGGTCTCAAGTCTCATCATGCTTACCTACAATATATGAACTATATGAGCTAACACTCAGTAAGTGAAAATAATGCATGCTGAAGCGATAATCTAACATATATGCGATGCATCTCTATGAAATCACGCTAGGAATGCAAGCTCATGAACCAAAATAGTTCATTCAAAATCATTTTCCATCACTGGGCCCTTTGCCTACCTACTATGCAATAGATAGAGCTCTGAACAATATCAATAATCACATGGCCATAAATAAATTGACTTAGTCCATGGGCTATCCTCTGGGATCACTAGATGTCCGCCCCCTGTCTTCCCCTGTAATCCTCCAGAAGTCTTCCCACCAGTGGAGTCAATAAGGGCATAGTCAAGTGGTCCACCATCTCGTGATCACCAGAGGCACCCCTCCTATCAACACGTATGATCCTTCGAGAAGTAATACTCGTGGCACCCTAAAATAACACATAAGCACGCCTCACATGCCTTGGTGCACTAGTAGTGGCCAACCAAAATATTTTCTTTCTAAAAATAATGTCATCATGCAAAACCTCACTGTGAGCACATGTAAATGCTGATGAATGACATGTTTAATAACACAACAGATCCCATGTCCCATCATCCAAGTAACGTATGAACTATAAGATATTTATATTACTCATAATACACTCATCAAGACACAAGGATCGCATTTAATATATATAAGATAAGACATAATATATCCATGCAATGTAGTTATAAATGGATTTTCATTTGCCATTAATCGATCGTATCTTACTTCTTAGTTTCTTAGGTGTTACTCCCCAACCTTTGGTGTGAATAATCTGTAAAAATATAAGATATCAATCATTATCCTCAACTGACAAGTTCATTATATTTAATCCTAAACAAGGACCTTGAATTTCAATGTAAATATGTAACAATCAAACTTTACTACTTAGGGACTAAAACCTAATACAATCTCCTAAGTACCTTGATTTTTTATCTTAAATGTATGATAAAATCACCTAATTGATGTGTTATAACTCTTACGATAGTTCTCTAAATGCTAAATATCAATTTTACCATAGACATGTTGAAACATGCCAAGAAGTAAAATGGAACAGATTTCCATCTTCTGTTTTCCTTGTTGTCACATTAAGTTTCATAGCAATTTTAGAATCCTTAGCCATATTTATTCACTCTAGACTTTTTACCACACTTAGATAACATATAAAAATATATAACCATGCCATATAATTTCCAAAACTCATGGATTTAGATCCCTTAATTTGGTCTCCTTCATAGCACACCAAAATAGATTTTGCTATTTTGACAGTTTGAGTGTTTCTCCAATATCATGCTTTATTTCAATTTCTAACCGATCAAAATTCATTCCAATACTCTTAAATCATATATGGACATGTAAATGGTAATAATTATAGGTTTTATTCAATATACCATACACTTTTGAAACCTAAAACACAAGTAAACAGTAAGGTGACAATTTATGCAATAAGTATTTCCCATTAAGTGTTTGTCATCAAAAACCCTTTCTTTGTGCACCAAAGTCTAACTAAAAATTTTCTAACACTTTTATAAGATATTGAAAGCTTAATAAATAATAAACCTATTCAGAATCATCTGAAAACCAAAGGCAAAGTTTGAGGTGTCAAATGGTGGATTAAATATGATATTATACACAACTTATACAGCTCTAATCTGGTATATCTCAACATTTATTTTGTTATTTACAACCTATTTTAATTTTCGTATGATCAGATAATAAATTCTACCCAAATTTCTTAATTGTTCATTCGATCTTTAAATCGATTGACATCAAATTCTTAAATAGATTCTATAGTTTTCATTTCTAAAATCATATGCACATATGGACCTTGAAATATGACACTTAAATCAAATTATATCATGTTTACTATCCCAAGTATTATTACTTTATGGATGTATACCTTTAAAATACCTTGATCTAGTTGAATCAAAATAGATTAGCTTACTAGTAATATCTTTAATTACTTCTAAAATTTTAACATATAATTTATGAATATCTAATAGATTGACCAATCTATTCTTTCTCTTATCTAAATATTGAATTTCTTAATTAGGTTATAAGATTTCAACCACTAATATCATGTGATAGCATTAGAGGTCTAACGATTAAGAATGCTGTATATAAGATGCCATTTAAATGTTAATGCAAATTAGCATATGAGTAGCATGTAATGCATGAATCACATTGACCAAGTGAGTAATGTGAGGATTAGGTATTACATTTTCGCCTCCTTAATAAAATTTTGCCCCCAAAATTTTACTTACCGAAAAAAACTCTAGATATTTAGTTATCATTTTATGTTTCCTTTCCCAAATAGCTTTTTTTGTTGATTGATTTCTACTCAGTACTTTAACTAATGAGATATTCTCATTTTGAAGTTACTTTACATCCCTTCTAAAATCTCTATAGGTCTTTCTTCATATCTCCGATCTCAATTTAGTTCTATTGGTTCCTTTTTCAATAGATGAGATAGATTCATGATATACTTCCTTAAAATAAACACATGAAACATTGTGAACTCAAGATATTGATACAAACAGGTCGAGTTTACAAGCAATTTTCCCAATTCTCTCTATAATGCAAAATAAACCAGTGTACCTAGGATTAAGTTTGTATCTTGTTGGGTTCGTTATAATCGCATGGGTATACGCAGCGAAAAATTAAATTTTTTATCAAACATAAATTTAACCCCTTTGATTCGAAAGCGATTTTAATCAATCTAATTGATTAATTTAATCAAATTGCTTATCCTGAACTATCAGAACTCGCAGGGATCCAAGTGTCTCCCCTCTATTAGGTCCACAATATGGAAGAGCAACACCAATCAAAAGGATTTGCTAGTATCCTTTTAATTGTTTACTAATCTAGAATTGGAGTAAATTTTCAAGAACAATAAAGATTGATTCTTTAAGTTCTTGAAACAATAATATGAAGAGAATAACAAGAAACTAATTTTCTTTTTCTTTCTTTTCTTTTCTTGGAGAGTAAAAATAGAAAACTTTAAACAAAATAATTTTTGCTCAAAATTTTTGAATTGATTATATAATTTTCATCCCTAATATATATAGGGTTGAAAATTTTAATCCCTTTCTAACTCTTGAAAAGTTTTTCAATTTTGAACTACTTCAAAACGTTATCTTGGAAGGATTCCAAATCTTTCAAGAACTCTTCTCTTTTCTCTCTCGTATTGTATGTGGACTAATTTGAGACTACATTAATCATCAAAATTATCTATATACATTGTTGATATTAATTTGAACTCTTCAAATAATATCAAGATAGATATATATCATATATATACTATAATTATATTTATACATAAATTAAATCATAGTGGCCAATTTTATCCTATAAAACTGGTCACTATATTTATTTATCTATAAATATGTTAATTAAATAAATTATATTTATTTAATTTATTCTCTTCATATTTTAGTGGACTTCTTATGTGATCCACATTAATTTTAAGTTTGGACTCAAAAATTCTCAAATCAATTCAATTGATTCAATCCCAATTTAATCAATCCAATTGATTAATTTAATTTACTTTAATTGGGCTTCCTAATCAAATTAGGTCCAATTAAATAATCTAATTACTTAATTGAATAATTTAATTTAACCATTAAATTAAATAGAACCCTTAATTAATTAATTGATCAGTATTAATTAATTAATTTCCAACTGTTAGATAAAATCTAAAATTAGAAATGTTACTTTCCATAAAGATGTGTGACCCTCTTAGGTTCACTACTAAGCTAGTAGTGGGTTTGCAATATTTGCAACTTATGAATAACAATTATTCCAATTAATTAATTCAATTAATTAATCCGCTTGGAATCAACTCCTTAATTCCAATAACCTCACTATCCATGAAAACACATAGCAAGTAATCATGGAAAACTAGTCTTAGGTGAAATAGCGAGTAAACCTATTTCAGTTGCGAGTATTATATACGTACGGTCCTTTCGACAGCTAATCTCCTAATTGAATCTAAGGCATGGATTATAAGTTGAAACCCTAAATGATTCAATAACTGTGATCTCATTTCAAGTTCCAATGATTCTTGATGAATCACAATTCATCCTACCTTGGCCAAAGTCTTTGAATCACGAACTATGAAACACAGGAGATTCCCTTGTTTAAAAAGATAAGTGTTGAATTCTATATTGGCCACTAACAAACCTCCATGCACCCAGTGCAACACCCAACATACCCCCTTTATGATTCTCAAGCAATTAGAAGATATATCAAAGTGCTGCAGGATGCACACAAGACTACCGTTGTGCCTCAAGTCTGAGGACTAGTCGTGTACTATCGCAACACAAAAATTCTTGTTTCGATGGGCAAAGCCTCCAACTAAGAATTTCTTGCGGGCTATGTTCGGTGTACTTGTTCCCTAACAAGCACCAGCATACATGCACTTACGTCTCTGTGCTAATGTCAATAGAATGTGACATCCTCGTCTCATGAGCATGCATCATATGTGCGAGTCTTACTGAGCTATTTGATATCCCATCTTAAAAATCTCTCAACTCGAAACTTATTTAAGACCAAAGCCTTAGAGGCATGTTCCATGATCACCATGATATGCGCGACCATGCCCTGTAGCTGAATTTGGTCTAAGGACTTTATCTAATGTGCAGAAATAAAGATGCAGACAAACTTGTCTAATTATTAAGAATGCCTAAAAAATATCCAAACAATGGCAGTGGTTTTTGCTATAATATCCAAACATAGAGACTTTTAGAGTAAAATCTCTTTCATAAACTGACAAATTAACTATACTCAATCAATGTTAGCTGAACCAATCATGCAATTTATGTTTATTGATAGAGAATTTTAGTTTTTGTGCCTATTCCATTTTATTGCATCATACATCTTTTTTCCCATGTTTAATATCAACAGCATAACCTTCTTGATAAGCTAATTAAGTATATGAAATAAGATCCAGATGTCTTTTGTAATTTTTAACAAAAAACAATTTCAGCATTAGCACATGTTTTCTGAAGAACTATCTATATAAATCATTTTCAATAATTTTCTTGTTTAATATTTCCATTGCTTAGGAAACTGGCTAGGCAGTTAGTTGATCCTTCAAGGCCTGGGGATTTCAATCAGGCTGTCATAGAACTTGGTACGACAGTATGCAGTCCAGCAGCTCCCAGTTGCTCCACCTGTCCTATATCCCATCAGTGTCAAGCACTATCTCTCTCAATGAATCATGAATTAGTTCAAGTCACAGACTATCCAATGAAGGTTGCCAAGGCCAAACAAAGACATGATTTCTCTGCTATTAGTGTTGTGGAGATAGTCGAGGATGGATCTCAATTTGACAGTAGATATCTTCTTGTGAAGAGACCAGATGAGGGGTTGTTGACTGGACTCTGGGAATTCCCATCTGTTCTATTAGAGGGAGAAGCTGACTTGGCCTCACGGAGAAAGGCAATCAATAGGTTTTTGAAACAATCATTTGATTTAGACATTGAAAAGTCCTGTAAAGTAGTTTTAAGGGAAGAAGTGGGAGTATATGTCCATGTGTTCACTCACATTCGTCTCAAGATGTACATAGAGTTGTTGATTTTGCACTTGACAGGTCTATTCACTAGTCACCCTCTCTCTCTTCCTTGTCCCTCCCTCCCCATTTCCTTTGTATCCCAAACTCAAGTATGAAAATTAGTGAGATAGAAATTTACTCAAACATGATTTCTCACATATTAGTTTTCTTTCTAAATTGGCGTGCATTTAGACTCTATTTGGTTTGAAGGTGGGATGAATTTTCTACAAAAAAAGCAAGAGAGCGCAACAATGAAGTGGAAGTATGTTGATAATACGGCCCTTTCAATTTTTTGGTTGGCATATGGTGTAAGGAAGGTAATGCTATTTGTAACGATAAAGAAAATGCATTTTTATTAATATGATTCCCAATAAGATTATCTTTACAAAAGCAAAAGAGTATAATACACCCAATCTAATTGGGGTGTTGGACATCCTACTCTAACAATCTCCCACTTGCCCTAGCTCCAATTGTCCATGTATCTAAGGCCCATTTTCTCCAAATGTCTGTCAAATATCTTTTGTGCTAAGGGCTTAGTAAGTGGGTCTGCTACATTTTATGTTGAGGAAACTCGATCCACAATAACGTCGCCTCTACCAATGATCTCTCTGATCAAGTGATATCATCTCATTATGTGCTTGGATCTTTGATGAGATCTTGGCTATTTTGCTTGTGCAATGGCTCTATTATTATCACAGTAAATCATAACTGGATCAACAATGAATGGAATTACACCCAACCTTGGATGAAGTTTCTAATCTAAATAGCTTCTTTTGCTGCATCTGATGCAGCAATATATTCAGCTTCGGTGGTAGAGTCTGCAGTCGTCTCTTACTTGGAACTCTTCCAACTGACCGCACCACCATTTAGGGTGAATATGTATCCGGACATAGACTTTGAGTCATCTATGTCGGACTAAAAACTAGAGTCTGTATATCCCTCCAGTTTTAGTTCTCCATTGCCGTATATCAAAAAGATATCCTTAGTCCTTCTCAAGTACTTGAGGATCATCTTAACAGCTTTCCAGTGTTCTTCCCCTGGATTGGACTAATATCTGCTCGTGACACTTAAAGCATGTGCTATATCAAGCCTTGTACATAACATTGCATACATTATGCTCCATATTGCAGAAGTATAAGGTATGCGAGCCATCCTTTCTCTCTCTTTAGGTGTCTTGGGAGACATAACCTTAGAGAGTGAAACCCCATGACTCATAAGCAGGAATCCTCTTCTGGATTCCTTCATGCTAAACCTTTTTAGCACTTTATCTATGTACATAGACTGAGATAGTCCGATCATCCTTCTGGATCTATCTCTATAGATCTTTATCCCTAGGATAAAAGATGCATCTCCCAAGTCCTTCATGGAAAACTGATTAGATAACCAAGTCCTCGTTGACTGCAACATCCCTACATCATTCCCAATTAGTAGGATGTCATCAATGTAGAGAACAACAAATGCAACTGCACTCCCACTAACCTTCTTGTAGACACATGGTTCATCCGGGTTCTTATGAAAGTCAAATATTTTGATCGTTTCATCAAACTGGATGTTCCAACTCCTCGAAGCTTGTTTGAGCCCATAAATAGATATCTAGAGCTTGCTAACCTTTTGCTCGCTCCCGTTGGATATGAAGCCTTTTGACTGCTTCATATAGATCTCTTCCTTAATATTTCTATTGAGGAAAGCGGTCTTCACATCTATTTGCCATATCTTATAGTCATAATATACAGATATGGCCAACTGTATCCGTATGGATTTAAGCATCGCTACTGGTAAAAAAGTTTCCTCATAATCAATTTCTTACTTTTGAGTATAACCTTTTGCTACCAATCGTGCCTTATAGGTCGCTACCTCTCCATCTACTCCAAGCTTCTGCTTGTAGACCCATTTGTAGCCAATGGGAACAATTCGCTGTAGTGGGTCCACCAAAGTCTATACTTTGTTGGAGTACATAGAGTCTATTTCGGACTGCATAGCTTCTTGCCACTTCTCCAAGTGATGCCAGACATTGCCTCTCCATAGCTTCTTGGATCATTATCCAAGGGGAGTCCCTCTTCTTTGTTGTCTAACAACAAGTTGTACCTCTTAGGTACCCTTGAGACCTTTTCGGATCTTCGAAGAGGTTGTGCTTAGAGGGTCCAGCATCAGCTGGTGTACCATTTACTGCGTCAATTGGGGTGTTCTGTGGTTCTTAACCTCTTCGATCGAACCATGTATGGATCTCATATCCAACTTATCTCTCACTAGCTGCTACACATAAGCAGCACACCCCCTAAGGTATTTATAGGAAGGTGTCTTTCCACACCACATCTCATATGGTGTGTTGGGCATGGCTTTAGATGGCACCTTATTTAATAGGTATGCCGCTGTTTCTAAGGTATAGCCCTAGAATGAAAGTGGTAATGAAGTGAAGCTCATCATAGATCGAACCATGTCTAACAAGGTTCGATTCCTGCATTCCGCAACTCTGTTGAGTTGGGGAGTAGCAGAAGGAGTCCACTGTGAGAGAATCCTATTCTCTTTTAGATAATCTAAAAATTTTGTGCTTAAGTATTCACCTCCTCGATCAGATCGAAGAGTTTTTATATTTAATCCAGTTTGTTTCTCTACTTCAGTTCTGAATTCTTTGAACTTTTCAAATACTTCAGAGTTGTACCTTAAAAGGTACACATAACCATACTAGAGAAGTCATCGGTAAACGTTAAGAAGTAGTTATAGTTCCACGGGCACTAACATTTAGTGGCCCACATACATCTGTATGGATCAAATCCAATAGATGCTTGGCTCGCTCCACTTGTCCAACAAATGGAGATTTGGTCATCTTTCCTTTGAGGCAGGATTCACATGTTGGCAGTTCTTGCTCTTTCGTTAGATCAAGCAATTGTGCCAATTTGTTAATCTTTTTCTCAAAAATATGTCCTAATCTTGTATGCCACAGGCTCATTGAACTATGATTATCTAATTTTCTTTCATTTTGTTGAATTGTGAAAATGGGGTTATGAGGAGTAATAGTATATAAACAATTCGTCAAAGAACCAGAATATATAAAATTAAAATGTTTGAAAATGGAATAATTTCCATTCTCAATGGTAAATCTAAAACCTTCTCTATCCAAAATTGGAATAGAGATAATATTTTTAATAATATCCAGAACAAAAAGACAATTATTTAAAACTATTACATAACCATTCTCTAAAGCTAGATTAACGGTCCCTATAGCTAATGCAGCAACTCTTGCTCCATTTCCCATCCTAAGGATCGTCTCTCCTCCATCCAGCTTCCTACTTCTTGCCATCATCTGCTAATCATTGCAAATATGTGAGCCACAACCGGTATCTAATACCCAAGAAGTGTTGTTAACCGACAAGTTAACTTCAACAAAATATATACCTGAACCCTTCAGGCTTGCAAGATACTCCTTGCAATTCCTCTTCCAGTGCCCTGGTTTTCCATAGTAATGGCACTTGTCATTGGCTTGAGAAGAAACATTTTTGACACCGCCCTTAGCTTTCAGCTTGTTGGGTTAGAGGAACCCTTTCCTTTCTTCTTTCCTTTCTTGGACTTTTTAGCCTTTGATCCGGAAGAAGATCCAACAAGCAGAACCGGCTTGTCTTTTTTCATGGTGGACTCAGCCGTTTAACATGTTCACAAGCTCAGTGAGACTAGTCTCCATGTTGTGCATGTTAAAGTTGACAACAAAGGTGTCAAATGATGGAGGCAGAGACTGCAACAGAAGGTCCGTATAGAGTTCGTCTTCCATAACGACTCCAAGGGACGCCAGCCTTTCAACAAGGGCTATCATCTTCAATCCATGATCATGGACTGAAGAGCCCTCAGTCATACGATATCTGAAAAGCTCTTTTGAGATCTGATATCTCGTCTGCTGAGTTCTTTCACCATATAACTCTTCTGTGAATGAGGATCCCACAAGCAATATCTTGATCATCGTTCTACCTCTGCAGCTCATTTAACATCGATGCCAGCATGTAGCATTGAGCTTGCAGATTGTCATCAACATGACGTAAGTAATTTGCATAATCCTCTGAAGTAATATCCTCCAGTAGATACCGAAGGAGGTGTAGTGTCGAGGACATATGCCCTCTTCTCCGACTGAAGAACTATCTTTAGGTTTCTTAGCCAATCGACAAAGTTAGGTCCAGTTAATTTATTTTGTTCAAGGATTGTTGCAAGTGGATTCTTTGCCATTTTAGTAGAATAATCTACAAAACATGCATGAAGCAGAAAATGAGTAAACTATGGGAAAAACATATTCATTTAATATAAGGTCTTTAATACTAAATGTCTCCCACTATTTTCTTCGAATTCCATCACCCCTAATAGAAATTCAGGAAATCAAATTTCCTAGTAAGCTTGAGGTCCAATGGAAATATTTCACACCCCAATTTTATGATCCCATGAAATATTTCTATCGGTAGTTACTCTTTGACAATTGTATCACTATACAACCCTCAAGTTTGTTTTGCCTCACCTCTTCCCATATACCCCAATTTTATGAGCCCATATGGTATTAAGTGTCAAACAATACCCATCAAACATTCGTGTAGATAGAGCATCAAGATGTCCCATGACTCATGGCCAACATAATGACGATTCCATCCCACGAGCATCTCAATGCTTGGTAGAGATCACAACTTTCAACACAAGACCACCCCACGACTCATGGTTAGTGATCAAGTGCGGTAGCAGTCATCATGTCTCTATCTTTGATGGTAGGAATGGAATGATAGGTCCTACCTAACTTGTCTATTTTTGTTTGAAATTGAATTTTCAAAAAAAATTCTTTTACTTAATTTTAGTAAATTAAGTGGGGTTTAATTTTATGCAAGACCTCATCATAATTTAAATTAGGTTGGTTATTTAATGCATGACATCATAATATCATTTCGCAAGCATAAAAGCATTAAATAAAATCCTAAGCATGCATCTAATACATACTTAAATAAATGGATGATCATGAACCATTCCTATGCGGTCCATTTGAGCCAAAAATGGACCTAAGGTCAGTCTAAGGGTAATAAAATGGAATAGAACTTATTCTATTACATAATTGTATCCCATACAAACATGGGCCTTCATTGGAACCTCCTTTTTTATTCTCCTTCGTCTTCCAAAGAAAAAGAAAAACCTTACCATTTATTCTATTCTCTTTACAGAAAATAAAATAACTTACATAAATGAAATAAGAGGCACGCAGGTCCCATTTTAAAACCTAAAAATATTAAATAAAACCAAACACATTAGTCCAATAGCTCATGATCATCCCATACATGCTCATAATTAACATCATATGTAATTATCAAAACATGTAAATTTACCAAATTGTTAAACGCAATTTTTCTTTTAACTTGGTATAATTTTTAATTGCTTGAAAAATAATTTTTCTTTTGAAAACTAATTTTTCATAAATAATTAAAATTAACACTTTAATTTTAATATTCTAGAAAATAAAAAGAAATAAGAAAAACAGACCCGGAACAACACAACGAGTAGCACCACTGCTGGCCATCGAGGTGCGCGTCGGGTGCTAGTGCGGGTGCTGCTGTTGGGTGACGGGAGACGGGCACCCAGAGCTGGGTGATGGGTGCCCGTTGTCGAGCGCCGGCATGGAACACGCAGCCGTCTGGTGTCTAACACCCAACGCTCATTTCATCAAATTTTTTTTCATATTTAAACAATTTAAATAAGCAATTAAAATTATTCCAATTAAAAATTTCTGAAAATATGCAAAATGAAATTTTACATTATTAACATAAATTTAAACAATTTAAAAACATGCATTCATAAATCCAAAATTTACTGAATAAGCGAAACCGTGGCTTTGATACTACTGTTGGTTCGCTATAATAATCACAGGGGTATACGCAGCAAAAAATTAAAATTTGTATGAAACATAAATTTAACCCCTTTGATTCGAAAGCAATTTTAACGATCGCGCTTATTCAAATGAATATATAAATAAATATAAAATCGGATTATACCTTTCGTGCACTCCGGTTGTTGTAAGGAATGAAGCAATCAATTGCTTATCCTGAACAATCAAAACTCATAGGGATCCAAGTGTCTCCCTCTATCAGGTCCACAATATGGAAGAGCAACACCAATCAAAAGATTCGCTAGTATCCTTTTAATTGTTTACTAATCTAGAATTGGAGTAAATTTCAAGAACAATAAAGATTGATTCTTTAAGTTCTTGAAACAATAATATGATAGAATAACAAGAAACTAATTTTCTTTTTCTTTCTTTCTTTCTTGGAGAGTAAAATAGAAGACTTTAAACAAAATAATTTTTGCTCAAATTTTTGAATTAATTATGTAATTTTCATCCCTCATATATATAGGGTTGAAAATTTTAATCCCTTTCCAACTCTTGGAAAGTTTTTTAATTTTGAACTACTTCGAAACCTTATCTTGAAAGATTCCAAATCTTCCAAGAACTCTTCTCTTTTCTCTCTCCTATTGTATGTGGACTAATTTGAGACTACATTAATCATCAAAATTGTCTACATACATTGTTGATATTAATTTGAACTCTTCAAATAATATCAAGATAGATATATATCATATATATACTATAATTATATTTATACATAAATTAAATCTTAGTGGCCGATTTTATTCCATAAAACTGGTCACTATATTTATTTATCTATAAATATGTTAATTAAATAAATCATATTTATTTAATTTATTCTTTTCATATTTTAGTGGACTTCTTAAGTGATCCACATTAATTTTGGGTTTAAACTCAAAAATCCCCAAATCAATTTAATTGATTCAATCCCAATTTAATCAATCCAATTGATTAATTTAATTTACTCCAATTGGGCTTCCTAATCAAATTAGGTCCAATTAAATAATCCAATTACTTAATTGAATAATTTAATTTAACCATTAAATTAAATAGAACCCTTAATTAATTAATTGATCAGTATTAATTAATTAATTTCCAACCATTGGATAAAATTTAAAATTAGAAAGTTACTTTTCATAAAGATGTGTGACCCTCTTAGGTTCACTACTAAGCTAGTAGTGGGTTTGCAATATTTGCAACTTATGAATAACAATTATTTCAATTAATTAATTAATTAATTAATTCGCTTGGAATCAACTCCTTAATTCTAAGAATCTCACTATCCATGAGAACACCTAGCAAGTAATCATGGCAAACTAGTCTTAGGTGAAATAGCGAGTAAACCTATTTCAGTTGCGAGTACTATACACGTACGGTCCTTTCGACAGCTAATCTCCTAATTGAATCTAAGACATGGATTATAAGTCGAAACCTTAAATGATTCAATAACTGTGATCTCATTTCAAGTTCCAATGATTTTTGATGAATCACAATTCATCCTGCCTTGGCCAAGGTCTTTGAATCACGAACTATGAAAACACAGGAGATTCCCTTGTTTAAAAAGACAAGTGTCGAATTCTATATTGGCCACTGATAAACCTCCATGCACACCAGTGCAACACCCAACATACCCCTTTTGTGATTGTCAAGCAATCAGAAAATATATCAAAGTGCTGCAGGATGCACACAAGGCTACCATCGTGCCTCAAGTCTGAGGACTAGTCGTGTACTATCGCAACATAGAAATTCTTGTTTCGACGGGCAAAGCCTCCAACTAAGAATTTCTTACAGGCCATGTTGGTGTACTTGTTCCCTAACAAGCACTCACATACATGCACTTACGTCTCTACGCTAATGCCAATGGAATGTGACATCCTCGTCTCACAAGCATGCATCATATGCGCGAGTCTTACTGAGCTATTTGATATCCCATCTCAAAAAGCTCTCGACTCGGAACTTATTTAAGACCAAAGCCTTAGAGGCATGTTCCATGATTGCCTTCATATGCGCGACCATGCCCCGTAGCTAAATTTGGTTTATGGACTTTATCTAATGTGCAAAAATAAAAGATGCAAGACATAAGATAAAGAAAATACCTTTTTATTAATATGATTCCCAATAAGATTTTCTCTACAAAAGCAAAAGTGTATACACCTAATCCAATTGGGATGTTGGGCATCCTACTCTAACATATGTAGCATCCAAATTTTGTTTTTTTTGCCCAAGCCGCATAATCCTTTTCATTGGAGACACTTTCAAAAAAATTTGATCCCATATCATAAATTGCAATGATATTCCTCTTTAATCTGCATAACTTTATGGTCACCTCTAATAGTTTCCATACATTGGCAATTTGTTCTACCATTCTATCATTTCCCAAACCATATTTAGTCTAAAAGAACACTAAATTCATTTCAATAAAATGATGACCTAATACAATGCCTCATAGAGAACTATCCTAAGTAGCCTTATAACTGTTGTTACAAAAATTTCTACCCAAGGAAATTTTTTTCTCAATTGACATCAACAATCTAATGAACAAGCTCTGAGCATATCTTGCAAAGTCTAATTTATTTGTTCTAATTGCCCATTGATGCATGGATGATCACAATACTAAAATATAATTTTGTTCCCAATACCTGATGTAAGATCTTCTAGGAAGTGAACAAAGACCTTAAATCTACATCAGAACTAATAGACACTAATAAACCATAAAGTCTAACCACTTCTTATACATTTATCTTTTGATATATTTTCAAGAAATACCTAGGGTAAATTGAGAAAGAATGAGCATATCCAGTTAATCTGTGAACAATAACCCAAGTCCATTATCATATACAAAATTCATGAATGCTTTCTCATTTCCACCTGAAAATAAAAGCAGAACTAAATCATTCCTACCTATGCACTTTTACATATATTCCCTTTTTTTTAGTGACAAACCAAATATTAACATTATATTCCATAATAGCTCGTCCAGTATCCGATATCAGTATATTTTCTTGAGATCACAAACATCATTCGTACCACTAAATAAAACATATAAAAAGGTACATGAACATCACCTAAAACTTAGTCTTACCATTTCTTATTCCTCATTTTCACATCTCTCTCTTATTAAGAGATTATTATCACTTATCACAAAAATCTATTTAAGTGCCTTTTATGCCTTTCATCTTAGTCTTAACCTTTCATCAACCTTATTTTGAGCATTTGAAATTGGATCAATCAAAATCAATCTTACCAAAATATTAATAAATAGATAATCCACAATTTACTCTAATTCATCCTCTATACAACCCTCGATTTTCATAATAGTTTATGATGTAAAATTTGTATGAATATTAGTCTATTGAGATATTTCATTCCAATGACATCTATAGTTATATGGATCATACAATATATTCACTTACTAATAATATCCATCATTTCTTCAAGTTCAACTACTTTTGAGTATATACACATTCCAAGTACTTCAATTTTGTAATGTCACATGTAGTATTACCAAAATAATCTAATTAACTCGAAGAGTGTAGAGTAACTTTCTACATTGCATCAAACATATACCAAAACACAATGAGATAACACCACTATACACAATACATAACTTATATTTAAAGTTGGAGTTACTACCGAAGCTCAAATCAATTCTCTTTAAGTAATTAGAGATTTCTTTCCACTTAGCGAACCATTCAAATTTCCTATACCTGCATGTATAATGAAATAAAGCAATAACAAATAAGGTGAAATTTTGACTGAATACCCAATAATATTACTAACCCAGAAAACATTTCTTATTTCTATCACATTTATTGGTATTCCCTATTTTAGTACAACCTTGAACTTTTGAATAGTTACAAGGACACCTTCTTAAGAAAATTACTAGTCCCAAAAATAAATATTGTATTACATCACTAAAAGATCGCATTTACTAAATTGAACAAATAATTTTCTACTTCCTTAGAGTTTCCAAGATCATATTGAAAGGTCAATCATATTTCTCCTCGCTGTACACTAAGATATCATCGATGAATATCACCCCAAACATACCCATATAGAATCATCAAAAACATTATTCATCATGTATATCAAAATAATTAGGGCATTAGTCAACCCAATGGTACAACAAGAAATTCATAATTAATTCAAACTTAAAATCAATCCTCAAGATCACAGTAGCTCCATTTAATTTATCAAATAAACCTTAGTATGAAAAATTTGTACTTATTACAAATTATTACAGAATTCATTTGCAATATATAATATATAACCTCAAGATTCATCTTTCTTCTAGGTTAATATGAAATGGAGCTTGTTTAGGAGAAGCACTACATCTTAATGCCTTGCTCAACATTATAACAATATCACTCAAGGTTCATCGAATTCCAATAGGTGTATATGATAAACTAAAAAAGAGATTAGATATGTTCTTACAATTATATTAGGATAAAATCAATTTGTTAGTCAATAACATGCGTGAAAACTTCTTTTCAATATATATCAAGAGATCTAAGATCACACAAATGGATTTTTAGTAAACTTGGTCATTTCTAAAAATTCTAACATAGCCCAAAGATCGATTATAACTCTTTCTTACTACTCTCTTTCACGATAACTGTAGAAAATTATAATTTGACAGTCTTCTTTATTTTCTTCAAATAGTAAACATTTTCCTGCTATGGCCTCCATAAAATTTCTAAATTTTCATCACCTAGAATTTAAAGTCTTAATAATCCTAAAATAATCCACAATGCATAATTCTCAATAAATCAATCAACACAAAAAGTTATATCCTAATCCTAGCCAATATAACAGAATTAACCTAGAGATCTTAAAATCTAATTAGTTGATCTTGAACCTCTAAAAGGAATTAAAACATTGAAACTAACCTCATATATATATCAAGTACCATATCCAGTCTTATTACATACTTAATAGATAATAGAGAATATGTAGCTCCAAAGATAGAATATTAAATATAATTTTATACCTGTTATTACTGATGAGTCTACCTCAATATTATTTTATACAAAATCTTAAAACACATGGCCAATATTATTCATGAAATACAAAATGAATTATACAACAAATAAAACTTACTGGTATGGTTGTACTCCACCAGTTTCAAAGATCATATACATGGACAATATACAGAACCACAAATCGGGCTCTGATACCACTTTATCACAATCTCCCAAAAATATGTATACATATATATATATATAAACAACCTGTGCAAACATAA
The DNA here is from genome assembly GCA_019321725.1 of Paulownia fortunei. Lineage (NCBI taxonomy): Eukaryota > Viridiplantae > Streptophyta > Magnoliopsida > Lamiales > Paulowniaceae > Paulownia > Paulownia fortunei. Next base: position 10,956,846 of record CM033110.1, read on the forward strand.
TTTGTTCATGTATGTGTGTATATAACTTTTTTTTCTAGCTAGTTAGTTTGACATAACACTGATAAAATAAAATGCTTTAACATCCTGTAACACTATATATAGATAGATAGTTATTTGAATGATAAAAAGGTTTATCAAAATCATCACAAAACTCATACTCATTTACAATGGAGTTTCGAAACTGATATACAGGATAAGGTTACTAATATAATGCAATAGACCGTAAAATCAAAAGCACATTCTACAAAATAGCCCCAACAGGTCGTTATCTATATACATTGATCTTCAAAAGCCTGTAGGAGCTCCACAGCCAACCCAGTAAACTAGAGGTCTCAAGTCTCACCATGCTTACCTACATTACATGAACTATGTGAGCTAATGCTCAGTAAGTGAAAATCATGCATGCTGAAGCAATAATCTAACATATATACGATGCATCTCTATGAAATTACGCCAGGAATGCAAGCTCCTGAACCAAAATAGTTCATTCAAAATTATTTTCCATCATTGGCCCTTGGCCTACCTACAATGCACCGCATAGAGCTCTGAACAATATTAATAATCACATGACCATAAATAAATTGAATCAGTTCAGGGGCAATCTTCTGGGATCACCAGAGGTCCACCCCTTGTCTTCCCCTGTGATCCTCCAGAAGTCTTCCCACCAGTGGAGTCAATAAGGGCACAGTCAAGTGGTCCATCCTCTCGTGACAACCAGAGGTACCCCTCATGTTAACCCCTATGATCCTCCGAGAAGTAACACTCATGGCGCACCAAAATATCAAATAATCACATCTTGCATACCTCGGTGCACTAGTAGTGGCCAACCAAAATATTTTCTTTCTAAAAAGAATGTCATGTATGCAAAACCTCAACTGTGAGCACGTGTTATGCATGCATGTGTAAATGCTGATGAATGGCATGTTCAATAACACAACGGATCCCATGTCCCATCATGCAAGGAACGTATGCACTATATTTATATTACTCATAATACACTCATCGAGGTACAAGGATCACATTTCAAATAGATAAGGCAAGAAATACTATATCCATGCATTGTAGTTGCAAATGGACTTACATTTAATCGATGGTGTCTTACTTCTTAGTTTCTTAGGTGTTACTCCCCAACCTTAGGTGTGAATAATCTGTAAAAATATAAGATATCAACCATTATCCTCAATCAACAAGTTCATTATGCTTAATCCTATACAAGGACCATGAATTTCAATTTAACTATGTAACAATCCAACTTTACTACTTAGGGACTAAAACCTAAAACAATCTCATAAAGTACCTTAATTTTTCATCTTAAATGTATGATAAAATCACCTAATTGATGTGTTATAACTCTTATAACAATTCTCTAAATTCTAAACATCAATTTTACCATAGATATGTTGAAACATGCCAAGAAGTAAAATGGAAGAGATTTCCAACTTCTATTTTCCTTGCTGTCACATTAAGTTTCATAGCAATTTTAGCATCCTTAGGCGTATTTATTAACTCTAAACTTTTTACCACGCTTTGATAACATATAAAAACATATAACCATGCCATATAATTACCAAAACTCATGGAGTTAGCTCCCCTAATTCAGTCTCCTTCACAAAACACCAAAATAGATTTTGCTACTTTGGCAGTTTGAGTGTTTCTCCAATATCAAGCTATATTTCAATTTCTAACCAATCAAAATTCATTCCAATACTCTGAACTCATATATGGACATGTAAATGGTAATAATTATAGGTTTTATTCAATATACCATACACTTTTGAAGCCTAAAACACAGATAAACAGTAAGGTGATAGTTTCTGCAATAAGTAATTCCTATTAAGTGTTTGTCATCAAAAACCTTTTCTTTGTGCACCAAAGTCTAACTAAAAACTTCATAATACTTTTATAAGATATTGAAAGCTTAATAAACAATAAACCCATTCAGAATTATCTGAAAACCAAAGGTAAAACCATAGATAAGTATTACCTATGCAGAGGTTAAACTTGATAGTAATCACTTCTCCTTTGCTTTTCTTGCTTTTATTTCAACTTGGAATCAATTTGGAACACTTGGAGACCTTAAGGTGTGTGTTTGGAAGCTGAAAATGGCTGAAATGAGGGTCTAGTTGTGGCTTAAGGGTGAAGGGTTTGAGGTGTTAGCTTGAGATGTTAGCTTAATCTTAATAAGAAAGCATGAGGTGGTAAAGTTTGAGGTGTCAAATGGTGGTTTAAATCTGATATTATACACTACTTATACAGCTCTAATCTGGTGTTTCTCAGCATTTATTTTATTATTTACAACCTATTTTAATTTTCATATGATCGGATAATAAATTCTACCCAAATTTCTTAATCGTTCATTAAATCTTTAAATCGATTGACATCTGAATCTTAAATAGATTCTCTAGTTTTCATTTCTAAAATCATATGCACATATGGACCTTGAAATATGATACTTAAATCAAATTATATCATGTTTATTATCCCAAGTATTATTAGTTTATGGATGTATACGTTTAAAACACCTTGATCTAGTTGAATCGAAATAGATTAGCTTACTAGTAATACCTTTAATTACTTCTAAAATTATAACATATAACCTATGAATATCCAATAGATTGACCAATTTATTCTTTCTCTTATCTAAATATTGAATTTCTTAATTAGGTTATAAGATTTCAACCACTAATATCATGTGATAGCATTAGAGGTCTAATGATTAAGAATGCTATATAAGATGCCATTTAAATTTTAATGCAAATTAGCATATAAGTAGAATGTAATGTATGAATCACATTGGCTAAGTGAGTAGTGTGAGGATTAGGTATTACACATATCAATCAATATGTCCCATGATTCATGGCCAACATAATGTCGAGTGCATCCCACGAGTATCTTCATACTTGGTAGATATCACAGCTTTCCAACAAAAGACCACCCCATGACTCATGGACGGTGATCAAGTGTGGTAGCGTTATCATGTCTCTATCATTGATAATAGGCATGGGATGATAGGTCCTACCTAACTTGTCCATTTTTGTTTGAAATCGAAAAATTCTCATTAATTTTCAAAAACTTAAGGGTTTCATTTTTCCAAGACCTCATCAACTTAATTACTGTGTTGGTTATTTAATGCTTGTCATCATATGTTGTGCAAGTATAAGCATTAAACAAAATCTAACATGCATCCTATGCAAAAAGGAATGGGATGATCGTAGCCAACCTATGCTACCCCTTTGAGCCAAGAAAAGGGGTCAAGTTCAATCGAGGGGTAGAAATATAATGAACTATTCTATTACATTTCATTTCTGTACTCATACATGAATGGGCCTTGAATCTCCTATTCTATTATATTTACATTTAATAACCAAAACAAGCATGTGCATTTAGGTTTCAAACGTCCTCCATTTACAAAACCAAAATAAAAACCTCACTTTCTATTATACTCCTTTTGTAATAATTTAAATCCAATACAAAATAGAATAAGAGGCTCGCAGGCCCCAAAACCCAAAGATAATTAAAATATACATCAATCACATTGGTCATAGGCCCATAATTATTCCAAAATAATTCATGCAATAAACATTCATCACAGAAATTTTAAAGCATATAAACTTACCAAGTTATTTAAAGTTGCAATTTTTTTAAGATTTGGGATAAAATGAAGTTTTTAAGAAAAACCATTTTTTTGAAATTAAAATTTACATTTAATTTTAATATATAAAAATATGCACAGATGCACATGAAACTGACTAGCACACGGGTTGGGCAGTCGGCCAAGAGCACACTACTATCGGCTAGCAGGCGCGCACTATGCCTACTTCTGTTGTGCTGCCTGGCGGCTGCCAGGCAGCCACTGTCCAGCACATCGGGTGCTGGGCAGCCACCTGACGGATCCCGTCGGTCACTCACCGGGCATCAACTCGGTGGGGCATTCACAAGTGAGTAGTTTGTGTGGTTATCACCCCACATGCATCACTCGAGCCCACAATCGAACCCCGCCACTCGATATCCAACTTGTAACCAAGAAAATATTCAAATGTTTGTGTGTGTGCATCAATTTAACCAATTAAATATTATCCCACAATCTAACAAAAATTGCAACATGTTTAACAATTAAACAATACATGCTTATCAAATATAAACATATAATGAATCAAATCTAATAGCGAAAATATGAACTGTGGCTCTAATACCACTGTTGGGTTTGCTTTACCAAAAGGGGTTTGGGTAGTGAAAATTTAAAATTTAAGATTAAATAAATAAAAGCATCTATGAAAAATAATTGCGAGCCGCCCCTTTGGTTCTCATAGGAGATTACATCGATTTGCATTTTGTTATCATTTTATACAAAATAAATTTGATTCGTTTAAATCAAATAGAAATTACCCTCGTAGAACTCTTCTTTATGTGATGCTGCGGGAATCAATTTTTTATTTTGTGGTTATCACCAAAACTCTGTAACCTCGCCGGAAGTAGGGATTCAATGCCTTCCTTCTAAAATTCCACCTTTTGGTCTATACCAAATTAAATTCTTCACTAGTAGAATTTTATTTCGTTTATGAATTTGATTCTTGGAGTAGAATCACAATCTTTTAATCAACTGATGATTAGAGATGGTATTTGTGTAGATGAACATTTATAGATTAATTATTCTCTAGACATTTTAAAAGAAATCAAAGAAGGGAGAGTAAAAGATGAAAACCATTTTTTTTGTCTATATAAGAGCCAAAAATCTAGGAAAAATAAGAGGAAAACTTTGTTCTCTATTTTTTCAAATTTTCGGCCACCATCAAATAATAATAGGGTGTCGGCCGATTTTTAGAGTTGTATATACTCTTGAAATCAGCTACTAAGTGGATTAATACACACATGTGTATTTTGATCTAATTTTGAATAATCCCCATTATCCAAAAATAACCAACCAACCACTTCTCTCTCTCCTCAATGTATATGGCCATAATCAAGATTACATTAGTCTCCTAAAATTCGATCATATCCATAATCAAAGGGATTTTGACTTTCAAAATCCTATCTTTACATATATATATATATATTATACGTATATATAAAAATATATCTAATATACATATATATCATATAAATATTTAACAATAAATCATATTTATCTTTTATTTATTTCTCTTCATTTATCTAGTGGGCCTTATAATTAGGTCACTAGTCATTGGTCTTGGGCTTGGACTTCAATAAAGTCCAACTAATTAATTCAATTAATCAATTAATTTTGAAAGCCCAAATCAGTCATTCCAATTGATTAATTTATTCTACTCCATTTATTGGTATTCCTAAGTAAATTAGATTTAATTAATTAATCTAATTATTTAATCCAATAATTGAATTAAATTAAAACCTTAATTAATTAATCTATGTTAATTAATTGCTTGCAACAATTTGGATTTATCAATTCCGAAATGTCAACACCCAAAATTATGTGTGACCCTTTTAGGTTCACAACTAATACAAGTAATAGGCTCACAACTTTTGTAGCTTACGAATAACAATTATTTAATTAGTTAATCTGATTAATTAATACGCTTGGAATTAACTCTTTAATAACAAGAACCTACAAATCATGGTAACACCTTAGCAAGTAGCATGATTACCCAGTATAAGGTGAAACAGTGAGTAAATCTATTTCAATTGTGAGTCTCATACATGTATGGTCCTTCAACAACTAATCTCCTGATTGAATCTAAGGTATGAATTATAAGTCAAAATCCTAATTGATTTTATAACTGTGATCTCATTTCAAGTTCTAGTGACTCCTGATGAAACGAAATCAATCCTACCTTGGCCAAGGTCTTTGAATCACGAACTAGGAAAACACAGGAGATTTTCTTATGAAATGACAAGTGTTGAATTTTATATTGGCTACTGACAAACCTTCATGCACACCAGTGCAACACTGATAAGTGCATATTTTTACATATTTGGTATCAATTCCACTATGTATTCCTTGCTTTGTTCTTCTTAATATTAGGTTTTTATTAATGTTTTGTGTGTGATAGGAGTTTGGAAATCAAGAGATTGAAAATGAGCTAAAACAAAGTTGAAACAAGCATTGTTGGGCTAAATTTCATTGAGACAGTGCCACTGCGGCAGTTTCTATATTTAGGCATAACTTTCTGATCTAAAGCCCCATTCTTAAAGGACTTTAAAAGGCATATTCCAAGATAAATGTGGAGACTTCTTTTAGGCCAAAAACATGGAATAAAAAGAGAGGAAAAGAGGGAAAAGCTAAGAAAAGGGGAAGAATTTTAGGTTTCGTTTGGAAGATTTTTTTAGAAAAGCCAAGAAAAGTGGAAGATTTTCAGGGGTCATTCATCTTTGAAAAGGAGATGGGAGCTTAAACCAAGGGACACTCATTCTCTAGAATTCATACACATATTTAGGAAATAATCTTGGGCATCTAGACAAAGTAGAAGAGTCTTGGAGGAGGAGATATCCATAATTCACCATCAACCTCAACTATCTTCTTCAACAATTAAGTTTATTTTACTCTCAATATTGTTAGTTTTAATTTTCTTATCAGTTTTTTATCATGTTAGGCTAAACTTCCTTCTTGGTTGAGGTTAATTTCAAAGCTCTAGACATGGGTTCTTGTAATTAAATATTTGATATTATTGATCAACTTTTCAATTTATGTTGTTAATGTTATTCTCCAATCGAATGTGTAACCACCCTTCCAATCTTCATAATAATCAGGCGCATCCTTGGAGGATCTCGTTGAAGCACTTGCTACCAATTCTGTGCACTTTCAACAAACCACACAAGCCCATGTCCAATATATTGAGAATCAAGTGGGGCAAATAGCCACTAGCTTAAGCCGATTGGAAACACAAGGATCGGGCAAGTTGCCTTCCTAATCCATGGTGAATACTAAGAAAAATGTAAGTGCTATAACTCTTAGAACCAGGAAGCAATTGGAGTCTCCTAGCTTTCCAACAAAAGGAGTATCCAAGGAGGTTGAGAATGGTGAGTCAAGCACTACCATCCCTTCCTTAGATGATTCTCACTCTCCTACTTATCTACTACCCATAGTCAAGGAGAATCTAAAGTTGTTAACCACTCCTAAACCTCTCTCTCATACTTATGTAACACCTCTACCTTTTACTAGCAAGTTAGCAAAGTCTAAGAAAGAGGAGCAGGAAAAGGAGATCCTTGAAACTTTCCGAAAAGTGGAGGTAAACATCCCTCTTCTTGATGCTATCAAGTTTCTCGCTATGCCAAATTTCTTAAGCTATGCACCAACAAAAGAAAGTTGAGAAGAGATGAAAACATGTAGAACACTAGACTTGGTCTTGCAAATGTGAGTATCAGATTTTACCACAAGACAACACCTCAAGCTCTTGCCACCTCAAGCTACCACCTAATGCTTGTCATCCTTCTAATTGAGAAAGCCACAACCCAAACTATCTTAGACACTATTTTATCTTCCAAAACTCTTTCTCAAACTTTAAAAGTTTGTTCCAAGTGATTCTAAATGAAAGAGAAGGAAAAGGATGCAAAGGGAAGTGCTAATTCACAAGTTGAGGCTGAAATTGTGCATAGGTGAGGTTAACTCATGGTTTTTGGCATAAAGTTTTATATTCTTAGAGGTTTTATGACTTTTAAAACTTATTTTATTACTTATAATAATGTTAGAGTATTATTGGTGGTGATATTATGCACAAAAGAAGGATTTGTGGTTGCAAAACCATAGTAGGAACCACTAAGGCCAGGAACTGTGTAGATGTTGATTTTTTATTCGTTAAGCTTTTTAAATATGAATATTACCTTGATAAAAACCAATATGTTTCACCATGGATGTTTTTATATGTGAGTTTAGGTTATGTATGTAAGTTTGGATAGGTTAGAAATTGAAATAGGAAATGATAATTGAAGAGGTACTCAAAACTCACTATATGATTTTTCATTTTAGTGTTGTGTGAGAAGGCTAATTTTGCTGAGGTAAATTTGTTATTTTTGATAGGTTTATGACATTATTACCTTCACTTATATGTTATCTAAGTGTGGTAAAATTTTGGGAGTGATTGAATATGCTTAAGAATGTGAAAAAACTTCATGGAACTTAATTGGACAACATGGTAGAATGAAAAATCTGAATCTGTTCACTTTAATATTTCATCATGTTCCAACTCCTACATATTGTTATTGTGTTCCAATGATTGAGGAATTGTTTTGTATATACACTGATAATTCAATTAAATGAGGAGGATATGCATTTAAGATAAGAAATTAAAATTATTTTGAGATTGTTTAGGTATTAATTTGTAACTTAAAAGATTTAATTGTTACCAAGTTAACCTTGATGTTCAAGGTCTTAGTATGAGATTAGGTGTATTTAATTTGCTAATGTGGGGATGGTGTTTGATGTTGGCCAATATTACAGATTGTTTTCCGCCTAAGGTTAGGGAGAAAGACTTTAACACCTACAGTAAGCCAGCAATAAGGTCAAAGGTAAGTAAAGATCCATTTGCAAACTACAATGTATGGACATAGTATGTCTTAAAGTATTTGTGTATCAGTTGTTTGGGAAACTAATAAGTCCAAATTTGTTAGCCATAGAGTACCGTTATTTTCCACTTAATCGGGAAGGATCCTAGATTTTTATAATTTTCATAACTTTTTCAGAAAGTGCAAGTGTCTTTGAAAAGAGTGGATTAATAAAATCCACATTGCAAGATCTTTGCAGCGGTTTTCTTTGTCGAAAAGTGACTACCATGTGCTCTTACATGACAAAATTTAAAAAATTACTACCTATCATATTGTCAGCACGCATTTACGAAATAGGAAAAAAAGTAAAAAAATTAAATGGATAAAAAGAAAAGAGAATGAGAGTTGGAGAAAGCAAATTTGTGATTATCTGCTCTCATAGTCTTCTTTTCATTAGTTAGGTTGCCTCTCATCAAGCACTTAGTTTAATGTCCTCAACCTAACATTGTCTCTTTCATCCTTTATCAACATATGTTGCCAAAGCCATCGTCAATCCAATCACCGATGTATAATTTCGAAGCAACCATATACGTTTGTCCGCTTATACTTGAGTGAGGTCCAAAGAAGTTGAACATGCTAGTGACAATGAAGAAGATGACACTTTCTTTGACATGTTAAATAACTTAAGGGATTCTAAAGTTGTTGGTAGTAGTGGGGTTCAACGGGAGGATAACAACAAGAACATGCCCGCAGGGGAGTTGGGAGGAAGTTATATGTCAATGTTTGAAGAAGCACAACGAGAGTTATATTCAGGCCGTACTATTTTTTATGCATTTAGCTTCTTAGTTAAACTAACGCACATGAAGATGTTGAATGGTTGGAGCAATAAGTTATTTGATATGTTGTTTCAATTATTACGAGAAACATTTCCAAAACCGAATGCAATTCCTAGCTTACATTACGAAGCTAAAAAATGCTAAGAGAGTTAGGGTTGGGATATGAATCTATACATGCTTGTAAAAATGATTATATTTTATTTTGGAATGACCACGAGGGCAAGGATACATGACCAGTGTGTAAGGAGCCCTGCTATAAGGTTAATGAGGCCAACAAGAGAAAAATCCCTCAAAAAGTGCTTTAATATTTTCCATTGAAGCCAAGACTCAAGAGGTTGTTTTTGTCGAAACATACGGTAAAAGATATGAGATGGCATAAAGAAAAAAGGTTGAAACAGATGGAATATGAAGGCACCCAACTGATGCTAAATCGTGGAAGGAGTTTGACAAATTAAATGAAACTTTTGCAGATGATCCTAGAAATGATCATTTGGGGTTAGCAACTGACGGTTTTAATCCGTTTGGAAACATGTCAAATGCTTACAATATGTGGCCAGTTTTACATGTGACATATAATTTGCCCCCATGGAAAATGACAAAACCATCATACATGATTATGTCTCTTTTAATTCCTGAGCTCAAGGCACCTGGAAAAAAGATAGATGTATACTTGCATCCCTTAATCAACAAATTGGAGTTATGGGATGAGGGGGTGGAAACATATGATGCATTGACTGAAAGAGTCTTTCAATTACATGCTGCTGTAATGTGAATAATTCATGACTTCCCAGCGTATGGGATAGTGTCTGCGTAGAGCACCAAGGGTTATAAATCATGTCCTGTATGTCTTGAAGATACAACGACTTAAGATTTGCACAGTAAAATTTGTTATACTGGCCATCGTCGGTTCTTACATTTGAAGCATTCGTGGAGTAAAAATAAAAGCTTTAATGGAAAGTTTGAAAATGAAGGCCCATCTCGAACCTTTAGTGGTCGTGAGATTTTAACGAAGTTAGATTCATTGCCTGAAGTGACATTTAGTAAATATCCTACATTGACCAGAAAATAAAAATGTTCAGTTGGTGATATGAATTGGGTAAAGAAATCAATTTTCTTTGAGTTAGAGTACTAGTCATGTGATACTCGAGCCTCTTACTACTCACATAGCCAAATATGATTCATGCATTACGTGTTAATTTTATATGCTATTTGCATTTCTATTGACATTGCATAATTTATTTCATTTTATACGACATTCTTGAATATTAAACTTAATTTTGAAGTTCTTGCACGGTATTAGTTATTGAATTTTCTAATCTAAGTAGTTGATTTTATATTGAAATAAGAAGAAAATGAGGTGGATCAATATTAGATATAGATGGGATATATAGGTTATAATTTTGTTAGCAAGAAAAGCAAGAAAAGCAAAGAAGAAGTGATTACCATCAAGTTAGCCTCAAAATCTGCATAGGTAACACTTATCTACGATTTTGCCTTTGGTTTTCAGATTATTATGAATGGTTTTATGGTTTATTAAGCTTTCAATATCTCTTATAAAAGTGTTAGGAAGTTTTTAGTTAGACTTTGGTGCACAAAGAAAGGATTTTTGATGACAAACACTTAATAGGAAATACTTGTGGCAGAAACTATCATCTTACTGTTTTTTTGTGTTTTAGGCTTCAAAAGTGTATGGTATGTTGAATAAAACCTATAATTATTACCATTTACATAACCATATATGAGTTAAGAGTATTGGAATGAAGTTTTATCAGTTGGAAATTGAAATAGAGAATGATATTGGAGAAACACTCAAACTGCCAAAATAGCAAAATCTGTTTTGGTGTGCTGTGAAGGAGACTGAATTAGGGGAGCTAAATCCATTATTTTTGGTAATAATATGACCTGGTTGTCTCCTTATATATTTTATCTAAGTATGATGAAAATTTTGGAGTGATTGAATATACTTAAGGGTGCCAAAACCATTAATGTCATGAAGTGTGCAAAACTGTTACGGTAGGAAACAATCTATTTCAGTATGTCGTGAAGAGAGCTGAACTTGGGAAGCTATAACCATGATTTTTAGCAATTATATGATATGGTTAAATTTATATACATGTTATCTAAGTGTGGTAAAAATTTGGGAGTGATTGGATATGCTTAGTGATGTTAAAATTATCATGCAACTAAACTTGACAGCAAGAAAATATGAAAATGTGAATCTGCCACATTTGATCACTTAGCTTGTTTCAACCTAGACATGTTGCTATTGAGTGTTAACAATTAGGTACATGCGATTAGAGTTATAATACTTCAATTACATGATGTTTGCATGTATTTAAGATGAGAAATTGAGGTATTTTAAGGGCTATATTGGGTTCTAGTTTGTGAAAGCTTGATTGTTAGCTTATAGCTTGGTGTTTAAGGTCTAGTATGAGATTTTGTGCTTTCAACTTGCCAAATTGGGAATGGTGCTTGATGTTGGGTAATATTACAGGCTATTTTACATCTAAGGTTGGAGATAAATACTAAACAAATTTAGACTAAGCCACCAACCAAGTGAAAGGTAAGTAAAGATTCATTTGCAACCACAATGTATAGATATAGTAGATGTGTGAATTATATGTAATATCATAAATCATATGTGCATAGTAGAGGGCTCTCCATTAAGCATACATACATGGGCATTGTCATTAGCACGTGCATGCATCATATACGAGCATTGTGATAAATTTTGCATTGCACGGCATAATTCAAAGAAAGGAAAATGTTTTGCTGACCACTACTAGTGCACCGAAGCATGCATGGATTTGCATGGTTTTATGCATAGATTTGAAGGTTCGCGTGCATGGATTTGCACGCGTATAAGTATGCATGGATTTGCATGCTTATATAATTATTGGCCATTGGATTATGGCGGTGTATAGAGCTCTTTTCTGGTGCATGGGATAGTAGCGTTTGTCAGGGGCCCAAGAAAGAAATGATTTTGAGAGAAATATTTTGATGCATAAAATTGCATTGTGAACATAGCATTTTGAGTTGCATGACTTGATATTGTGGATTATTCTTTGACATGCATAATCTTTACTTGCTGAGCATTAACTCATATAGTTTATGCATTGTAGGTGAGTACGACGATACCTGAAGCATCTTTTATTGGCTGGGCGGCGGTTGGAGCTCCTGCAGGTGTCTGAGAGAGTGTGTACATGGATGACGACCTGTTGGGCTATTTTGTTAGCTTGTTATATTTTGAGTCTGTTGTATTATATTTTTACACTGGTACTATATCTTGCTTTTAAAACTTTACTGTAAATAAGTATGTAAATATTGGGTCGTTGTGGGTGTTGTGCTTTTATATAAATACCGATCCTGCTATATACATGACATGTGTTAGAAAGTATTTTAAATAGGGTTGTGCATGTAAGAAGTGATATATCTTCTCTTAAAGTGTTACAAAAAAAAATATTACATGCATGCACACAAGTTCTATCATGTTAATATATAATATATATCTAGTTGTGTAGTAATGGGGGTGTTACAAGTCAGACTTGAAGTTGAGACATAATCTGGATGTTATGCACATTGAGAAAAATATTTGTGATGCTCTGGTTGGTACGTTGTTGAGTTTAGAAGAAAAGTCAAAGGACATAGTCAAAGCTCGGTTAGATATGTAAGATATGAGTATAAGGAGTGAATTACACCTGAAGCAGAGTGGGGAGAGAGTAACTAAGCCACATGCGAGTTATACATTTACTTTGGAAGAAAGGCGTGAATTTTATCATTTTTTAAAATTTATGAAGTTCCCCGATGGTTATGCAGCAAATATTTCAAGGAATGTGAATGTGAATGATGGGAAGTTATATGGGTTAAAGATGCATGATTGTCATGTTCTTTTGTAAAGATTACTTCCAATTGCCATAAGAAAGTTTTTACCTAAGGATATGTGTGGCACAGTTGTTGAGTTATGTGACTTCTTCAAAAAACTCACTTCAAGAACTTTACTTGTTGCTGATTTGAGTAAAATGGGAGAGGATATAGTATTCATTTTATGTAAGATGGAACGGATATTTCCTCCGGCATTTTTTAACATTATGTTCACTTGGCAGTTCATTTACCCTGTGAGGCCATATTAGCTAGACCATCACGGTGGATGTATCCTTTTGAACGGTATTTGGGAACACTTAAGAAGTATGTTCGCAATATGGCAAGACTCAAGGGGTCTATTGCAGAGGGATATGTTGTGAATGAAGCGTTAACTTTTACATCTTTGTAAATAGGTCAAATTAAAACAAGATTTACTAGAATGGATAAAACAAAGATGTTAGTCAATCTATTTCCTTAACCTTAAGTGTTTTCAATCAATAATTAAGAGTGATGGACAGCTAGCAAAATCATAAATTGCCTTCTACTTTATGTAAGAAAGCACACTCGTATGTTATCAACAATTGCAAAGAAGTCGACTGATATAGAAAGTAAGTTTTCAAATTAGTTTCTATTTTTTTTCCTCATAATTTTGATTATACATTATAATACTTGTATATATTTTGTGCAGTGAACATTTGCAAATTCTTTTGGCCAGATTTCCTTCAAATTGCATTCTACAATGTCACGAGGTGGAATTTCCATAGTGGTTTAAGGATAAAATGATTAGGCTAAGAACTTTGAAAGATCCTGAGGCCAAAAATGAGCTATACTGTTTTGCATTGGGACCTGATGCTGAAATTAGGCTATATGATGCTTGTATTGTTAATGGTGTTCAGTACCATATAATTTCTCGTGATACTCGTCAGACTACTCAAAATAGTAGGGTTAGTGAACTATCATCCGATGATGGGGAAAATTTGGATTTTTTTGGAGTTTTGAAGGATGTTGTAATACAGTTTTATGCATCAGGATATAAGGTACACTTATTCTGGTGTGATTGGTTTCAGTGTAACCCCAAAAAAAATCAATCTTGTAAGAGTTTGGTCTTACATGTATTGATACGTCTAAGATATGGTACGAGGATGACCCCTTCATTTTGGCAACTCAAGCAAGATAAGTTTATTACTTGGATGAAATGAAATGTAGAGGATCTTGGAAAGTTATGCAAAAGATGCAACTGAGAAAAATATATGAAGTGACCGAAAAGGAAGATGATAATAGCGAGGAACTTGAACCTAAAAGCAGTTCTAACAATGAACCTAATCAAGAAATTTCATCAAATGAGATAAGTTTAATGGTTCGTGAAGATTTAGAAATTCCATATTTGTGCAGAGTAGACATTCAGGGTTCTCTAAGGACATGCATAATTTCATTAATGATGAAGACGAGGATATTGAATTAGAGAGTGATGGAGAAGAGCAAATATTTATATCTGATGATGATACTTACTAATTTGATGGTATCAACTATTAACTTTTACTTTACTTCATTTTGTTAATTATTTTTACTTATTTAGCTTCATTGAACAATATGTTAGTTATTGAATATTCTCAACCCAATTATGATTTCACATATCATTGTTGAAAAGTTATACTAAATTTGAATATTACTTAGTTGTTGTTGTAACTACCTTAGTTGTAATCTACTGATCATTTTAAACAAAATGCTAGATATATGAAGTTTGTTGCATGGTTTTGTTAAATATCTGGTATTTATATCTTTTGATTAAGTTTAATAAATGAATTTTCTTTTTTTCAGTCACTGGCTAGCAGTTGCTACACTATCTGATTCACTTTTTACTGCAGTTGGACATTAAGTTTTTTAAATAGCTTAAATAAAAATTATATTAATTATTATATGTATAACCAGATGTTTGTCTTTTGTAGGTATGCCTCCTAAATGGATTAATGATCAACCCATTATTGATCTAGCTTCCACAGACATGATGGGTACATCTGATGGTTTGTTTCACTTTATAAATCTTTTTTATTATTTTTGTTATATAATAATTTTGTTGAATAATAATCTAACACTTTTGTTAATATTTTGCAGCTCCTACACAAAATAAACGTAGAGAGACATGAGCAACATATGGAGATAGGCTCAGACTCCAGTTAGAATCTGGGGGAAAGATCCCCCTCACATTTCACAAGTGTCATGGTCGTCCAATACGGACAAATGCGGCATCTTTTATGATTGAGCTCGATGTTGTCATGAAGAAGTTTGCACCGCTCCAAGTGACTAATTGGAGAAAGATTACAGAGGAGCAAAAGTGGGCTATTTTTGATCGGTTATCGATTAGTATAAGTATTCAAATTGTATTTATCCGTTTAAGTTCTATTTTATATGTTAAATATTGAAAAATCTTTTATTTTTCTTTGTAGGATATATTTACTGTAGACTTTGGTATAGGACCAGAATCGGTTAGGAATGAGGCCCGATAAAGTAATGAGTGTTCGATACCGTGCCCACCGCCAGAAGATACATAAATATTACAAGAGTCTCACACACCTATCTTGGGATGATCGATTAAAACAAATGGTCAATGATTTGTGTGAGACTTCGGCGGATTGGGAGTATTTGTGCAGATTATTCGAGTCTGATGAATTTAAGGAAAAATGGTGACTAAATGAGGTACTATGTATTACACTTGGTCACTTATCTACTATCACCATCTTATTCATATTTACTATTTCTTGTTTCTTTACTTAGATTTATTTAAGTCTCTTAAGTATCTTAGTAATTTGGTGAAAACATGAAGAACTCATATAGTTATGTAACTTAGTTAAATCTTATATTTAGTATTAATTAATTTTTTTTATTACAAATTAACTTCTTTTTTTTTTTTGCAGAAACGTTCAAAAATCAACTCCACAAATGCCATACAATCATCGTAGAGGTTCAAAGTCCTTTCTACAATATAGTTACGATGGTGTAAGCATAAATTTAGTTTTAATGAAATTATTTTTTGATTCGACTTTAATGTAAGGCCGATGGATCTAGCAGAAAGGACCGGATCACCGTCTTTAATGAAACACACTATAGCTCTACGAAAGGCTGGATAGAAGATAGAGTTAAGAGTGCATATGTAAGTATTGAATACAATTAGTTGTTTCGATTTGTGAAGATTTTGAACTATATATTTCAGTTTTTAACATATTTATTAATTTTAGGATGAGATGGTGCAACTTCGAGAGGAGTACCAACAGACACAGACTCAGACTTAGACAGATACCGGGGATGACACTCACAATCTGGACAACATATAGATTGCAAATAGAGTGTGTGATCAGGTCCTCGGTACACGTTTGGGGTATATACATAGGCTTGGAAATGGGCCTAAACCTTTCAGGTCCACTTCTTCTGATACATCATCATCCAGACCGACCAATGCACAACTTAGGGAGCAGCTGGAGTCCACACAGAATAAGCTGCATAGGACTAGGGCTAAATTACAAGTGATGAAGGTCGACCATTATGCGATGATCCAGGCTTTTGAGAGAATAGCTCCAGGTCTACTATAGTCGCTCGTCCAGCAGTCCCCATCCTCCTTAGCTCTGCTATCTCTACAATTATAGTTTAGATTAAGTATATAAGATTATATTTTATTGTATTTTTTTAATGTGTATATTAGAAATTTTATTATAGATATGTTTAATGTGTCATTTTATTATGTTTAATTTGTTGAATTTTAATGGTTGTGGTTGTGAGAATTGTGATTGTGGTTGTGACTACTATAGGTTGAACAACATGTTGAAAAAATAGGTTGCAAAATATGGAAAAATGATTGAAATAACAAAAAATATTAAAAAAATACTGAAAATTAGCGACGAAATCAAGGTCTTTTGTCGCTAAAAGGTAATCATATTAGCGACGAATAATTTGTATACTCGTCGCTAAGTTAGTAATGAAATAAAAAATTCACCGCCAAAGTAATTTTTTTTATTTTTTTAAATAATTTTGAGATGAAGATGTTACAAATTTCGTCGCCAAAATTTTTATTTTAGCGACGAAGAATCTAATTCATTGCTAATGTTAAATTATTTTTTTATTTAACGACGAAATATTTTCCAACAGTTCGTCGCTAACAATAATGTTAGCAACGAAAATTATTGTCTTAGCCGCAACAAAAAATCATCGCTAACTTGACGATGAAAAAGGCCAATTTCGTAGCTAAGTGTTGGCGCGACGCTCTTATAACGACGATATTAGCGATGAAAAATATTCGTCGCAAATATAACTCGGCGACGAATTTTGTCAAGTTAGCGATGAAATATTTCGTCGCTAAAAATCGTATTTGCTGTAGTGTAATATTTTTCTTTATTACTATTAGTAAAATTAGATCTAATAGAAACTTCAGAAAAATTAACACTATGTCATGATTGAGAGTTTTCTGCCAAATGGTCTAGATATTCTAGGGTTTCATCAAGTTTTTTATCAACAAACTCACTATTACACATTGTTTCAATAAATTATTTTATTTCAGGAGTTAAACCTTCATAAAAGAAACTAATTAAGCACCATTTTTTAAAACCATAATGTGGGCATGTAATGCCCAATTCTCAATTCTCTCCTACATAGCCAATAATAAGCATTTTGCATGAATATGCATCTAATCAATGTGCATTATTGAATTATGGCTTACAAATAACATGATTGCACGAACATGAATAATTGTTATTATATGCTTCAGTTATGATTTAACATGCATTAGTACATGAAATATGAGATCAAACTTTCATTTCTTGATTTAACATATTCCTTAAGTGCCCTTTTTGCGGTGAAAAGCTCGATATCTCAGTTAAGGAAGATTGATGTGTTGAATGGCCAGGAAATGAATTATTTGTATTGCTCCATACTAGTTATATGCTAAAGTGATTAATTGCCTAAATATTTACTTGAAATATGTTACATTAGCTAAGAACTAAAAGTATGCACAATGGTGCAATTTGATTGGTTGGTTAACTAGGTTGCATAAAACCATTCTAAACCGCATTGCACTTGATTATAACACCAAAGCATCAATTTTTGTCATCTCCTTAGCCCATGAATGTGGCTTTTGGCATGAGAAGACACCAAGCATGATGCAACCAATCATCACCCTCCACTTACCTCTGTTTGAAAGGTCAAAGAAATCATTTTCATCCATGTTTCTTGTGGAAGCACCTCAAAAATGACCAGCCCTTATTCTCCTAAGTTTCTCCCAAATTTCTACACTCTCATACTCATAAAATTTGAATTCAATCCATAGGAATCCATAGAACACAAGCTAAAATAAGTTTCCATCCTTTTAAGCTTGAAAACCGTTGATTTTGAAGCTTAAATCCAACTTAATCAAGGTATATTCTTTTTCAATGTTTCTTATGATGAATTTGTAGTATCTTGGATGGTTACATGTTTTAGTATGCTTTTGTATGATTGAAAACTTAAGTAAGTTACACTTGAAGCCAAAACCAAGCTAGTTAAGCTAGTTAAGCTATTGATAGTCTTGTGAAATTGTTTAATTTACTTGTTTCTATTGATTTTGTAATGCTTATATTGTGTTTGGAAGTTTCTTTGAATGATTGAAAACAATAGCAATTAGTTTGCTTAATTGAAGGTTAGAATCAATTTAAGTTAGAATCAAGTTTACGTCATTTTAATTCGGATTGTGTTCATATTTTAGGGGCTGCCCTAATAATTATGTTTGAATTATTAGTTATTTAATAGCTACCCTAATGTTTAATGTCTTGAATTAGTAGTAAAATATGGAGTATGCATTGTTTTTAAGGTTATGTAATTGATATGTAATTCTTTACAAAAGATTGAAAAGTATATATAAACTTTAACTAGAATAGACTAAATGATTTATAAAAAGGATATTAAATGGTACATGATTTGATTATGTTAGGACTTTAACACATCCTATCTTCCAAAGAGATTGGCCTTTTCACCTAGCACAAAGTGGACTTGAGGTAAGTTGAAACTTTCATTTGGTGTATCACAAGAAACATATAATGTTTGTTCATGTTTTAATGTGATTGTTGTTGTTTGTCAAATGATGTAATGTTTGATGCATTTATGGTTTATGAAGCATGACACTATTAAGAATATAATGAGGTTTTTGAAAAGGAAGTATGGTACTTGATTGATGGTGGGGTAGACAAGGGACGCGGGAGGGACCGGCGGACCCAACAAATGGTGGCAAATATTTGAGGTTGAAAAACTGGTATAGAAAAGCCATAATGAATGAGATAGAATACGGCTAATACCTGAGGTTGAAAGACCAAGTATGGAAACCCCGTATTAGTTCTCTTATTGGCCAATCATTATGAATAGGTTCCGAAAACTATGGTCTATCGCTATTAGTTAGGTACCACACTTCAAGGGTCCTAAAGAATGATTTATGAATGAAAGTTATTAAATAAAATATTGCATTTAATGATTTATGAGATGTGCATATATGTTATTTGTTATTCCATCAGTTTCATCTTACTGAGCCTTTAGCTCATTAGATTCATGTGATGCAGGTGGAAATGTACAGGTTTAAAGGTTGACTGAGTCTCTAGAGCGGCCGGACAGAGATTTGTTCATATGCCATGCTTCAACCTGTTTTGTAGTTTATTTTGAAAACTCTGTTTCGTTTTTAAATAAGCCGTTCTGTTATGGTTTTGTAAACAGATGTACTCAGTTTTGATATATGTATATGGTGTGTTTAAAATGATTCAAGTTCTTTCTCTTATAGCTAAGAATGAGAACTTTTATTAAAAATCATAACTCTAGTAAAGATGAAAAATTAACATTTCTTGACTTAACTGTATCAGCTTTTTTAGGCTCTGCAGTTAGGTTAAGGGGTGTTACAGGGCATGAATTCAACAAATCTTTAAACCTTTTCCAACATTCAAGTGCCAACTGACCTAGGTTTTAAAGAGTTAAGTCAAGTTTTTGCTTTATCTTTTAAAGAAAAAGAATATAATTTGAGCTTAACGATCTCATTTGTACAAGTTTGATCTTCAAAAATGGCACATACTTTATCAAATTTTTTCAGATGCAAGTAAGGTCTTTCAGAGTCTAAACTATGGAAATTAAGAAGTAAAGAGATCATACCTGGCTTGAATTGAAAATTATTTCCATTGAGAGGAAAATTGAACCAAAAAGGACAAGAATTTCGAGGAGGTTGCAAGTAATAACCCATGATATGCACTTATTGATTCTCATTTTTATCTTGGACACTTTCATTTTTAGCCATGATGGAAGTGTGTGGAGGTGACTCAAATAAATTTTCATACAAAGTTTCAGAATTATTTTTAACTAAATGATGAGAATTATGATTACGGTACCATATGAACATATAATTATAATGAAAACAAATACACAATTTTATAAATGGAAAATATTTACAAACCTGAATACTTAACTTGCCTTCCCCAGCAACAACGCTAAAAACTTGCTACAACTTTAAGTTTGTTAACCCAAGTGCAGGTTGTGTCAAGTAATAAATTTGTTAAAAGTTCGAGGTCGATCCACAGGGACGTTGTTTGAAGTTTTTAAGATTATATTTCTTAAAAAATAGGCTCAATGTGGTTTAGAATATAAAAAAAAATGCCATAACTAAGAAATCAAATTAATAAAAGTAATGAGAATTAGGGATCTATTCTTGAATTTTGGATAGTGAAAAGATTATTTATTTATTTTGTCCTCTTTTAAATGCCACTATTGGAATCTATATACAATGAGGGTTCCAATAGGAAGATGTTATCAAATAGATCATGCATTAAGGTAATTGTGATATTGTATTGTTGTTTGCAAATTATCTCTTAACACCAATACTTATTTATGGAATCAAATATTTATGCACATATTTTTCTACAATAAATCAAGGTCACGTTAGCAGTCGGTATAGTAGAACCATATAATAAGTTAAATAAATCCAAGTATTTGTTGTGTCATTGGTGATATATAAATCAAGAATTGCTACTAAATAATAAGGGTTTTAACGTGAATACTTATTTATGGGATTAAGTATTTATGCATACATTTGTCTAAAACAAATTAAGGTTTCACATTAACAGTTAGTATAGTAGAACCATATAATAAGCTAAATTTTATAAAGATATAATGAAAGTAAAAAATATTAAAAATAAAAGAAAAACTAGAGAATACATTTCTATTAATATTAGAAAACTTACATTACTGCTAGAAAACTTAGCCTAAAGAAAGACAACAATAAAACTTTCTTTCCTTCTCTAAGGATTTTTGAGTGTCTTCAATGATATACAAGAGCCCCTATTTATAGTATAAGAGTGTCTAAATTGGCATCTCTAAATTCACTCAAAGTGCACTCCAAATTTACTTCAAATATACTCTAAATTCACATGTCCTTTTTAGATCCAAATTTTGTCACATATTTTTCTCTATGAAATCAGCTGATTTTGAAAAAGCGATCAATATGAAACCGTATTTATCTATTAGCTTACGTTTCCAACTTGAATCACCTAATTCAAACCACTAAGGATAAAGTTATGCTTGATTGAAATAAATGTGTCAGCATAGATAGATCATTTTCAATACACATATTTGGATGAATGTTCTGTTATAATCAAAGCTGAGTTAGGCTGAGCTTCCAACAGTGAATTTGTAGTTCTATCTCTTAACTTTCAAATAATGTAAGATTCAAGTTTATAGGGCTTTTGAACATAGAGTTATGGCCAAAATACAAAAACTACGTAAGTTTAAAAATATGCTTATTTTGAATTTATTGTAAGCCCAACATTCACTTGCAAAGTTCAAGTGATTTCTTGCATATATTTTGATCTACACATGATGAATTAGGCAAAAATAGCCCTTTTCTTCTAATTATGATACATCTTTGATCTAATAAAATACTATCTCTAAATTTGCTAACGAAATATGTTGTCTTTTTTTGTTTCATTTTGGCTCTTTTTTATCTCTTTTTGTTCATTGATTCCCTAACACAAAACTTTAACAACTATAATATTAACAAGAATAAATCAAGAAAAGTATAAATGATTTGATACAAAAATATGTCAAAATATGCACTTATCAAAATGTCTTGAACACATTCAGAAAGCCTTTTTCATTCTCCATATTCAAAAACTTGCAATCCATAATGGAGAAATCATTCCAATTTTAGTTGGTGAGATAATAACCATGTCCAACCACTGCATTCACAAAAGCCACCAAAACTTTCCTTCTTATCCAACTCTACATATAAAATCCCTTGAGGAAACTTTGCAAGCGTTTAGGCATAGACAAACAAACATCAATAACTAGAATTTACAAGGCATCAATGAGATCACAAGCACACTTTCAACACTAACAACCCCTTTGCGTACTCATGAAAAAGGTAAATTTCTGCTCAACCTCAACCTAATCCTTCCACTCAGTATCATGTTTCTTCTTTAGGTGAAAATTCAGTTAAGGAGGTTTATTCGGTCACAACTCTTTGAAATGGAAAAGTTGTTGAGAATCCCAAGGAGAAGATTTCTAATCCACCTTCAGAAATGAAGAATGAAAATAGTATTGACGATGAAGGTAAGTTTAATGAAGGTGAGTTTGAAAATATTGAAAAAAAAATACTCACCTCTAGCCCCTTTTCCTATCGAATCAGAAACTGAACTCAAATTATGAAATCTTTAAAGTTTTTAAATAAGTCAAGATTAATATTCCAATGTTGGATGCAATTAAGCAAGATCCATCTTATGTCAAATTTTTGAAAGATTTGTGTGCAATCAAAAGAAAACATCATGTATAAAAGAAGGCATTTTTAATTGCTAGTTCAATCATTCAACAATTCACTCCACCTAAGTACAAAGAACCGGGTTGTCTAACCATTTCATGTACTATACGAAACACTAGAATAGAGCATGCTTTGCTTGATCTTGGTGCAAGTGTAAATCTCCTACTATTCTCAGTTTATGAGCAGTCTTACGTACTATTTTAGCTTCCAAATACATAGCAAAATCTCTCTGAATAGGTCCTAAGTGATTCCAACCAAAAAACGAGGCAAAACAAGCAAAGGGCTATAAACAAGTTCAAGTAGAAAACTGTGCAAGGTGAGCTTAACGTACGGGTTTGGCATAACTTTTAGATTCATTTTGAGGTTTATTGGCTGGTTAAGCTTTGAATATTATTTATAAATATGTTAGGATGTTATTAGATTGGTATTAGTGCACAAAGAAAAGGTTGTTGGTTGCAAATACTTGATAGAAAATACTTGTGTTAGAAATTGTCACCTTACTATATTCTTGTGCTTTAGGCTTCAAAAGTGTATGGTATGCTGAATAAAACCTATAGGTATCATCATATACATATTCATGTATGATTTAAGAGTATTGGAATAAATGTTCATCGGTTAGAAATTAAAATATGGCATGATAATTAAAGAGATGCTCAGAACTGTCTCCATCGAATTTTAGATTCTGTACTATGTGAAGGGGACTGATATTATAGCATTAAATCCATTAGTTTTGACAATAATATGACCTGGTTGTGTCTTTGTAAATTTCAACTAAGTGTGGTTAAAATTTGGGAGTGATTGGATATACTTAAGGGTGCCAAAACCATTAATGTCATGAAGTGTGCAAAACTGTCATGGTAGGAAAAAACTGTTTCATATACTGTGAAGGGAGCTAAACTTGGGAAGCTATATCCATGCGTTTTAGCCATTATATGACATAGTTACATTATTTTTATGTTAGCTAAGTTTGATAAAAATTGGGGAGTGAATGAATATGTCTAAGGGTGTCAAAATCATCATGCAAATTAATGTGGCTGCAAGAAAATGTGAAGTGGTGAATCTGTCCCATTTGGTTTATTAACATGTTCCAGCATAGATGTGGTGCATTTGATCCCTAACATTTAGGAAAATATTGTAAGGGTTATAATACATCAATTAAGTGAGGTTAGTATACATTTAAGATGTGGAACAAAGGTACGTATAAGGTTGTATTTAGTTATAGTTTCTAAGTGGTAAGATTGTTTAGTTACATTGAGATTCAAGATCTTTATACTACATTAGGTATAATGAACTTGTTAATTGAGAATGGTGATTGATATCTTGTATTTTTACAGATTGTTTCACATCTAGGGTTGGAGAGTAATACTTAAGAAACCTAGAAGTAACACACAACCGATCAAAGGTAAGTAAAGATTCATTTGCAACTACAATGCATAGACATAGTAATGTGTGATTTATATGTAATACCATAGATCATATGTGCATAGCAGAGGGCACGTATTATTGTCATTCATGTCCATTGAGCATACATACATGGGCATTGGCACGTGCATGCATAATATACGAGCATTATGATAAATTTTGCATTGCACGGCATTATTCTAAGAAAGAAAAATATTTTGCTGACCACTACTAGTGCACCGAAGCATGCATGGATTTGCAATTTCGCGTGCATGGATTTGCATGCATACGAGTATGCATGAATTTGCGTGGTTATATGATTATTGGCCATTAGGTTATGGCGATGTGCAGAGCTCTTTTCCGGTGCATGGGATAGTAGCATTGGTTAGGGGCCCAAGAAAGAAATAATTTTGAGAGAAATGTTTTGATGCATGGAATTGCATTATGAGCATAGCATTTTGAGATGCATGACTTGATATTGTGGATTATTCTTTGACATGCATAATCTTTACTTGTTGAGCATTAGTTCATATAGTTTATGCATTGTAGGTGAGTCTGGTAATACTTGACACCATGGACTTACTGGGCAAGCTGTTGGGGTTCCTACATGTTCAGAGAATCAGTGTACATGGATGACGCCCTGTTAGGTTGTGTTGTGGGCATATTCTAATTTTTACATTCATTATTATTATGTAAATTGCTGACTATATATAAACAGTGATTTTTTCTATATACAAGGTTATATGTGAGAAAATACTTTACTGTTTCTCAAAGTGCTACATTTGACAAAAGTATATATATATATATACACACATGCACACACATGTGCTACGTTGTCAAAATTATTGTTATACCAATATCTATATTTAGTGTTGGGGGTATTACAGAGTGGTATCAGAGCCCGATTTATGGTTCTGTAGACTGTCCATGTACATAATCTCTGAATCTGGTGGAGCACAACCATGCCAGTAAGTTTTATTTGTTGTATAATTCATTTTGTATTTCATGAATGATATTGGCCATGTGTTTTAAAATTTTGTATAAAATAATGTTGAGGCAGACGTATCAGTGATAACAGGTACAAAATTTATGTTTGGTATTCTATCTTTAGAGCTTCATATTCTCTATTATCAACTAAGTATGTAATATGATTGGATAGGGTACTTGATATATATATGAGTTCAGTTACAATGTTTTAATTCTATTTGGAAGTTTAAGATCAACTAATTAGATTTTAAGAGCTCTAGGTTAATTTTGTTATATTGACTGGGATTATGATATAACCTTCTGTGTTGATTGATTTATTGAGAATTATTCTTTGTGGATTATTTCAGGATTATTAAAATTTTTAAATTCTAAGTGATGAAAATTTAGAAATTTTATGGAGACCATGGCAGGAAAAAATTTACTATTTGCAAAAAATAAAGAAGATTGTCAAATTACACTTTCTACAGTTACCGTGAAAGAGAATAGTAAGAAAAAATTATTATCGATCTTTGGGTTGTGTTAGAATTTTTAGAAATGACCAAAGTTTACTCAAATCCCATTTGTGTGATCTTAGATCTCTTGATATATGTTGAAAAGAAGTTTTTGGGCATGCTATTGACTAACCAATTGATTTTATCCTGGATATAGTTGTAAGAACAAATCCAATCTCTCTTTTAGTTTATCATATACACCTATTGGATTTCGATGAACCTTAAGTGACATTGTTATAATGTTGGGCAAGGCATTAAGGTCTACTACTTCTCCTAAAAAACCTCCACTTCATATTCACCTATAAGAAGGATGAATCTTGAGGTTATGTATTATTTATTGCAACTTAATTGAATAATAATTTGTAATAAGTAAAGATTTGTCATACTAAGGTTTATTTGATAAATTAGGAGGAGCTACTGTGATCTTGAAGATTGATTTTAAGTTTGAATTAATATGAATTTCTTGTTGTGCCATTAGGTTGACTAATATACCCTAATTATTTTGATATACATGATGAATAATGTGTTTGATGATTCTATATGAGTATGTTTGGGGTGATATTCATTGATGAAATCTTAATGTATAACGAGGAGAAATATGATTTACCTTTTAATATGATCTTGGAAACTTTAAAGAAGTAGAAATTATTTGTTCGATTTAGTAAATACGATCTTTCAGTTATGTAATACAATATTTATTTTGGGACTGCTAATTTTTCTTAAGAAGATGTCCTTGTAACTATTCTAAATTTTGAGGTTGTACTAAAATAGGGAAGACCAATAAAGGTGATAGAAATAAGAAAAGTTTTCTGAGTTAGTGATATTATTATTCCTCCGTAGTTGTTATTGCTTTATTTCATCATACATGTAGGTATATGAAATTTGAATAGTTTGCTAAGTGGAAAGAAATCTCTAATTGCTTAAAGAGGATTGATTTGAGCTTCGGTGGTAACTTCAACTTTAGATATAAGTTATTTATTGTGTATAGTTGTGTATCTCATTATGTTTTGGTATATGTTTGATGCAATATAGAAAAGTTACTCAACACTCTTTGAGTTAATTAGATTATTTATGTAGTACTACATGTGACATTATAAAACCGAAGTACTTGAAATGTCTATATACTTAAAAAGGAGTTGAACTTGAAGAAAGGATGGATATTAGTAGTAAGTGAATATATTATATGATCCAATTTCAAATGCTCAAAATAAGGTCGATGAAAGGTTAACATTAAGATAAAAGGTAGAAAAGTCACTTAAATAGATTTTTGTGATAAGTGATTATAATCACTTATAAGAGATAGGTGTGAAAATGAGGGATACGAAATTACAAGACTAAGTTTTAGGTGATGATCATATACCTTTTTATTTATTTTATTTAGTGGTATGAATGATGTTTGTGATCTCAATAAAATGTACAGATATCGAATACTGGACGAGCTATTATGGAATATATTGTTAATATTTGGTTTGCCACAAAAAAGGGATATATGTAAAAGTTCTTATGTTGGAATGACTTAGTTTTGCTTTTATTTTCTAGCGGAAATGGGAAGGCATTTAGAAATTTTGTACATGATAATGGAATTGGGTTATTGTTCATATGTTATCTGAATATGCTCATTCTTTCTTAATTTACCTTAGGTATTCCATGGAAATCTATGGAAAGACAAATGTATAAGAAGCAGTCAGACTTAATGGTTTATTAGTGTCTATTAGTTATGATGTAGATTTAAGGTCTTTGTCCACTTCCTAGAAGATCTTGCATCAGGTATTGGTAACAAATTATATTTTAGTATTGTGATCATCCATGCATCAATGGCCAACCAAGACAAATAAATTAGGTTTTGCAAGATATGCTTAGAGATTGTGCATTAGATTATTGATGTGAATTGAGAAAATTATTTCTTGGGAGGAATTTCTTATCACAACAGTGATAAGGCTACTTGGGATAGTTCTCTATGAGGCATTGCATGATAGAAAATATAGGTCATCCTTTTATTGAAATGAATTTGGTGTTATTTCAAGCTAAATATGGTTTGGAAAATGATAGAAGTGGTAGAACAAATTACCAATGTATGAAAAGTAGTTAGAGGTGACCATAGAGTTATGCATATTAAAGAGGAATATCTTTGCAATTTATGATAGGGGATCAAATTTTTGAAGGTGTCTCCAATGAAAGGGACTATGCAGCTTGGGCAGAAAAAATAAAAAATTTGGGATGTTACATGTAAACTTAATCCTAGGTACATTGGTTTATTTTGAATTATTGAGAGAATTGGGGATATTGCATGTAAACTCGACCTCTTTGTATCGATGTCTCGAGTTCACAATGTTTTATGTGTTCATTTTAAGGAAGTATATCATGAATCTATATCATCTATTGAAAAGGGACCAATAGAATTAAATTGAGGTCGGAGATATGAATAAAGACCTATAGAGATTCTAGTAAGGGATGTAAAGTAACTTCAAAATGAGAATATCTTATTAGTTAAAGTATTGAGTAGAAGTCAATCAACAGAAGAAGCTATTTGGAAAAGGAAGCATAAAATGATAATTAAATATCTAGAGTTTTTTTTTTTTTTGGTAAGTAAAATTTTGGGGATGAAATTTTAATAAGGAGGGGAGAATGTAATACCCAATCCTCACACTACTCACTTGGCCAATGTGATTCATGCATTACATGGTACTTATATGTTAATTTGCATTAACATTAACATGGCATCTTATATAGCATTTTAATCGTTAGACTTCTAATGCTATCACATGATGTTAGTGGTTGAAATCCTATAATGTAATTAAGTAATTCTATATTTAAATAAGAAAAATAATAGATTTGTCGATATATTGGATATTCATAAGTTACATGTTGTAATTTTAGAAGTGTTAAAGGTGTTACTAGTAAGTTTATATGATTCGATTTAATTAGATCGAGGTGTTTTAAAAGTATACATCCATGGGTTAACATACTTGGGATATTGGACATGATATAATGTGATTTAAGTGTCATAATACAAGGGCCATATGTGCATATGATTTTAGAAATGCAAACTCGACAATCATTTAAGAATTGGATGTCAATCGGTTTGGAGATCGAATGAACGGACATAGGAATTACCTATGGGAATGAATGGTGACTAATATAGGTTGCAACAAAATAAAAATAGGTTAGACACGCAAGATTAGAGCCGCAAGATAAGGGAGAAAATCAGATTTTACCACTACATGCCACCTCAAGCTTATACCACCTCATGCTTAGACTTTTCAAGCTAGCACCTCAACCTATTCTTCACTCTTAAGCTAACAGCCACGACTTGAACCTTCTTATGCACCATTTTAGCTTCCAAATACATATCAAAATCTCTTTAAATAGGTCCTAAGTGATTCCAACCAAAAAAAGAGGCAAAACAAGCAAAAGGGAGGAGAAATAAACAAGTTCAAGTAGAAAACTGTGCAAGGTGAGCTTAACCTATGGGTTTGGTATGACTTTCAGATTCATTTTGAGGTTTATTTGCTTATTAAGGTTTTAATATTATTTATAAATGTGTTAGGATGCTATTAGATAGGTGTTGGTGCACAAAGAAAGGATTTTTGGTTGCAAATACTTGATAGAAAATACTTGAGATTGTCACCTTATTGCATGTTTGTACTTTAAGCTTCAAAAGTATATGGTATGTTGAATAAAACATATAGGTATCATCATATACATGTTCATGTATGAGTTAAGAGTATTCGAATAAATTTCATTAGTTAGATATTAAAATATAGCATAATAATTAAAGAGATGCTCAGAACTATCTCCATCGAATTTTAGATTTTATCCTATGTGAAGGGCACTAGTTTTACAGCATTAAATCCATTGGTTTTGGTAAGAATATGACCTGGTTCTCTCTTTATATATTTCATCTAAGTGTGGTGAAAATTTGGGAGTGATTGAATATACTTAAGGGTGCCAAAATCATTAATGTCATGAAGTGCGCAAAACTATCAAGTATCTCCAGACTCACCTATAATGCATAAACTATATGAGCTAATGCTCAGCAAGTAAAGCTTATGCATGTCAAAGAATAATCCACAATATCAAGTCAAGCATCTCAAAATGCTATGCTCATAATGCAGTTCCATGCATCAAAATATTTCTCTCAAAATCATTTCTTTCTTGGGCCCCTGACCAATGCTACTATCCCATGCACCGAAAAAGAGCTCTGCACATTGCCATAATCCAATGGCCAATAATCATATAAGCATGCAATTCCATCCATACTCGTACGCATGTAAATCCATGCACATGAACTTACAAATCCATGCATATGACCCTATAAATCCATGCATGCTTCAGTGCACTAGTAGTGGTCAGCAAAATATTTTTCTTTCTTAGAATCATGTTGTGCAATGCAAAATTTATCACAATGCTCATATATTATGCATGCACGTGTCAATGCCCATGTATGTATGCTTAATGGACATGAATGACAGTAATGTGTGCCCTCTGCTAAGCACATATGATCTATGGTATTACATATAAATCACACATTACTATGTCTATGCATTGTAGTTGCAAATGAATCTTTACTTACCTTTGATCGGTTGTGCATTACTTCTAAGTTTCTTGTGTATTACTCCCCAACCCTAGATGTGAAATAATCTGTAAAAATAGAAGATATCAATCACCATCCTCAAGTAACAAGTTCATTATACCTAATATAGTATAAAGATCTTGAATATCAATTTAACTAAACAACCTTACCACTTATTAACTATAACCGAATACAACCTTCTACATACCTTTGTTCCATATCTTAAATGTATACTAAACTCATGGACTTACTAGGCAAGCTGTTGGGGTTCCTACAGGTTCAAAGAATCAGTGTACATGGATGACGATCTATTGGGTTGTGTTATGGGCATATTCTAATTTTTACATTCCTTATCATTATGTAAATTGTTGACTATATATAAATAGTAATTTTTTCTATATACAGGGTTATATGTGAGAAAATACTTTACTATTTCTCAAAGTGTTACACTTGATAAAAGTATATATATATATACACACACATGCACGCACATGTGCTACATTGTCAAAATTATTATTATACCAATATTTATATTTAGTGTTGGGGATGTTACATGGACTTACTAAGCGAGCGACTGGAGCTTTTACAAGTTCTGAGGATCAGTGTACATAGATGACGACCTGTTGGGCTAGTCGAGTCTATTGTATTAGGTTCTGGGATTTGTACTATGTGTTACTTTTAAAACTTTTCTATACATGGGTATGTAAATATTATGGTTGTTATGGATCCTCTACAGCTATATATATATTAGTTTGTGAGTGGAAAAATAGTTTATTATTTATTAAACTGTTACAGAAAAAGAAAAAAAATCTATTTCATGCATGCACATAGGATTTATCATGTCAAAATTATTATATATATATATATCTATAGTAGGGGGTATTATAGAAGCATTCTTTGGATAGCGATCTAAGGAATTATGGAGAAGCGATGTTTAACATTGATTCAGGAATACGGCAAGAGGCCATGCAAACTAAAATAGAATTCATGTACTCCAACAAGGTATGGACCTTGGTGGACCCACAATAGGGCAATATACCTATTGGTTGCAAATGATTTTACAAGCAAAATCTTGCAGTAGATTGGTGACCCCAAAATCGATGGTAACAAATTACAAGTGCACGATGTCAACAAGTAATAAAAAGTGAGTAGAGTATTGTATCCCTAAGAAGTGTGAGTGTAATTACCAAATATTGATTATGTAATGCTCAATTATCTCCTGCATAGCCAATAATAAGCATCTTAATGAATATGCACCTAACCAATATGCATTATCAAATTATAGCATATAAATGATTGCACGAACATGAATAATTATTATTTATGCTTCTGTTATGCTCTAACATGCATTATACATGAAATATGTGATCAATTTTTTTTTTCTTGATTTGACATATTCCTTAAGTGCCATTTTGCAATAAAAGATCGGTAGCTTAGTTAAGGAGGAGGATTGATATGTTGAATGGCCATAAAATAAATTATTTGTTAAGTGATTGTTTGCTTAAATATTTTCTTGAAATATATCATATTTGGCTAAGAACCAAAAGTATACAAAATGGTGCAATTTGATTGGTAGGTTGACTATGTTGCATAAAATC
Source organism: Paulownia fortunei (assembly GCA_019321725.1). Taxonomy (NCBI): domain Eukaryota; kingdom Viridiplantae; phylum Streptophyta; class Magnoliopsida; order Lamiales; family Paulowniaceae; genus Paulownia; species Paulownia fortunei. The sequence continues at coordinate 10,988,846 of CM033110.1, forward strand.
ATTCTAAACTGCATTGTACTTGATTATAACACCAAAGCATCAATTCTTGTCATCTCCCTTGCCCATAAACATAGGTTTTGGCATGAGAAGATACCAAACATGAGGCAACCAATCACCACCCTTCTCTTAAATCTCTTTAAAAAGTCATCGAAATTATTTTTATCCATATTTTCTCGTGGAAGCTCCTAAAAACAACCAGTCCTTTTTTCTCCAAAGTTTCTCCCATATTTTTAAGCTCTCATTCAAAGGTTGAATCCAATCCATAATAATCCATAGAACACAAACTGGAGCAAGTTTTTACATTTTTAAGCTTGAAACATTTAATTTTTAAGTTTAATTCCAGTGTAATCAAGGTATATTCTTTTCAATATTTCTTATGATGAATTTATGGTGTCTTAGATGATTATATAATTTAGTATCTTTTCGTATGATTGAAAACTCAAGTTGGATAGACTTGAAGGCAAAACCAAACTAGTTAAGTTAGTTTTTAGCAAAAGTTGATAGCCATATGAAATATGCTTAATTTACTTGTTTGTATTGATCTTGTAATGCCTATATTATGTTTGGAAATGCATATGAATGATTCTGAACAATAGCAATTAGTTTGCTTAACTAATGGTTAGAATCAATTGAAGTTAGAATCGAGTTACGTCATGTTTTGGATTGTGTTCATGATTTAGTGGCTGTCCTAATATTTAATATCTTGAATTACTAGTAAATATGGAACATGGAATGTTTTAGAAGTTATTTAATTGATTTGGAATTGTTTACAAAAGATTGAAATGTGTATATGATTATAATTAGATTAAATTATGTGATTGATTAAAAGGATATTGAAACGAATATGATTTGATTATGTTAGGCCTTTAGCATATCCTATCTTCTAAAAAAACTGATTTTTCACTTAGCACAAAGTGGACTTAAAGTAAGTTGAAACTTTTATTTACTGTATCATAAGAATTATATAATGTTGTTCGTATTTTAATGTGGTTGTCATTATTTGTCAAATGATGTAATGATTAATGCATTCATGGTTCATGAAGCATGATACTATCAAGAATATAATGAGATTTTTTAAAAGAAAAATGGTACTTTATTGATGGTTGGGTAGGCAAGGGATGCGAGAGGGACCAACGGACCCAATAAAAGGTAGTAAATACTTGAGGTTGAAAAAACAAGATAGGAAAACCACAATAAATAAGACATAATATGGCTAATACATGAGGTTGAAAGACCAAGTATGGAAACCCCGTATTATTTTCTTATTAGCGAATTAATATGAAGAGCTTCCAAAAACCACGATCTATCACTATCAGTTAAGTACCACACTTCAAGAGCCCAAAAGAAGGATTTTGAAAGAAAGTTATTGAATTGAGCATTGTATTTAATCATTGATGAAATTGCATGCACTATATTTGTTATTGTATCAGTTTCACCTTGTTGAGCCTTTATTAGATTCTTGTGATGCAAGTGAAAATGTGCAGGTTTAGAGGTTGACTGTGTCTCTAGAGTGGTCACACAGAGATTTGTTCATATCCTATGCTTTGAACAGTTTTTATAGCATATTTTGAAATATCTATTTTTGATTTTAAATAAACTGCTCTGTTATAGCTTTGCAAACAGACGTGTTAAACTATAGACTAGATAATAGCATCTTATACACAATTTTGATTTATGTAAATGGTGTATTTAAAATGAAATGAAAGAACAAATTAATTCAAGTTCTTTTCTCTATATAACCAAAAAAGTGATTTTTTTTATTAAAACCATAATGCTAGTAATGATAAAAGGTTAACATTTCTTGAGTCAACTGTATCAGCTTATTTGGGGCGCTACAGTCAAGTTAAGGGGTGTTACAGATTACCTATGCTATATTTGACCTGATAATTATAGTGGTGATTGATTTAAGATTTAACAACTACCAAATTTAACAAAAGAAACAAAATGCAACGAGATGGACGGATTGATGTCAATACTAAGAAGAGTCCAACAATGATATATTCTCCATATCTCTCTCGTTGTTGGCCATTCTTTCATTTTTCACTTTCCTTATCAACAACCGAAGAGTTCTAGCTTAAGATCCCATGTAGTTGATTGGGTCATGCACCAACAACACCTATAATGAAAAATAAGAACTCTTAAAGTACTTTCAACAAACATAATAAAACAAAGAAAACAAAAATAAAACAAATGAAACAAAAACAATGCAAATAAAATGGTCAAACTACAACTAGACAATAAACTTTTGATATCACACAAAAACACACTCCCTGTCAATGGTGCCAAAAACTTGGTGACCGTAGAACTCGGTGGTAACAAACCGCAAGTGCACGGTGTCAATAAATAATAAAGAGTGAGTAGAGTATCATATCCCTAGGGAGTGCATGTATAATTACTAAATATAGATTTTCTGCCATATATGACCTAACAATTATAGGGTGATTTAGTTAAGATTTAACAAATACCAAACTTAACAAAAACAACTAAAACCCAAGGAGATTAACGGATTGAATTCAATACTAAGGAGAGTCAAGGCATTAGTTAGCCATGCTATGTGGTTATGAAACTAGCTCAATTGTGATTAGGAATGATTTGTGTGACGACATGTCTTTCTATTGTAATTGGTGCACTCTCTCGAGTATGACCAAATCCACCCCTAATAGGCAATCGATGCCATCTCTAGTTATGGACCATCCCATTATGAATGCCATGAATTTTGTGAATTCCACTAGCTTTTGATTTTCACACCTATGACTATAGCACATACCTATACTTATATCTCTATAGAGGACGATCTGTGGCATATACTACCTGATCTATTACTATAACCACACCTTTTGATCTTAATTATAATAATTGAAATCAATTTGAAATTACCCAAGTCTCAAGAAGCATTAAAAACATAGTATGTGCTCATCACAATAAAATAACATTCCAGTCATAATATAAACTTCAACTCATAACTCCATTAAGATGGCTTTCTAAGCCTTAACAAAAGTGATTTAATTCATATTGAAATTAAGCAAGCACAAAATGTTTCCCAACATCATGACTTTTACAAATTTCTCAAAACTAAGAAAAATGAAAAAAAAAATAAAGTAAAAGATTGCGACCACTAAGTGATTCTTCACTTCTTCTTCAAAATCTTCAATGCCCAATAAAGTTTCTCCTCCTCTTCTCTTCAAATCCCAAACTTTTTGGTAACTGGTGTGTGTGTTCTTGGTGTAGTATATGAAGAAATATAGAGAAATGTGTGTTTTGGGTGGAAAGGGAATGTGTGTGAGGGTGTAGAATGTGTATGGATGATGAATTGTGTGTTGTATAATGAGTATATTATGTGTTGTTCAAATAATTATATGTAAGCATATGTGTATCTCTCATTTGTTTGATGAATTGTGTGTATATCACTATCTAATAGAGTGCCACATGGTGTGTAAGGGTGTAGTGTGTAACAAGAAAGATTCAATGATATCCCTTAGATTGCCACTTGTCCCTCAAATTCCATATATAATTTTTTTCTACTCTAGACCCCTCGCACCGCGGTACAAAGATCAAGTGTCGTGTTGCCTGATGCCTTATTCTTTAAGAGCCACGACGTGGCCTGGGGGGTGTTGCGGCCTTCAAGAATTGATGATCTTTATCTATTTCTCAAACCTCGTGCTGCGGCATGACCCTTGGGGATGTCACAGTGTGAGGTCTTGTTCCTTAGGAGCCATGGTACGACCTTCGGGGTGTCGCGGCACCAAACTCCTTTAGCCCACTACTGATAAGCTAGTTTTATGTGAATAATTCATATGTCTTTTGATTAACAATTGATTTGTTTTCAAGTGTTTATGTTAATATTTATGCATTTAGTTTGAAATCTTGTAGGTAATAGCAAATTGAGAAGAAAATGGAAAGAAACAAAAACTTAGTTGAAATTTTAAAGAATCCGCATTGTGGTGCTACTGATGACAGTTTTTGTATTTTAATCATAACTCTCTGCCCCAATATCATATTGACTTGATTCATTCATTGGAAACCCAAGATATAGATCTACAACTTTTATGTTTACCATAAAATCCAGTTGTTTTGATTTCTATGTGAAAGACCGAGTTCAAAAGTTAGCACCAGACTGAAACTTTCTAGTATGATACATTTTGGTATTTTTGATATAAAGCTTCCCAAATACGTCATATCCAGTTGATTCATATGTCTATGGAAAGCTAAGAAATAAAGCTACCTAGCCTCTCTATGCGAGGCTTGGTGAGAGTTGGGGGCTTATGATGTGTCATGATCCACGAGACCCAATAGGCAAAGTCCATAAAGTCGACAAATCATTAAAGAAGATGGGCTATAATGCTTAAACTAAGTCCACAAAGGCCACAAGGCTCAAAACTAGTTTGCAAAAAGAATGATCAAAGCCACTGCGCCAAGAGGACAGAATTTTTGGCACCGCGGTGATAGAAATCAATGCCACAATGCCAAGAGAACAAATTTTTTGGCACCATGGTGCTTGAATTCAGAGTTGTGGCACCAAGAGAAAAAATATTTTTATTAACATTTGGTTTGTTTTCAAGTGCTTTTGTTACTTTTTATGTATTTACTTTTAAATCTTATAGGTAATGACAAAAAGGGAAGAAAATGGAATGAAACCAAAAACTTTGTTGAAATGTTGAAGAATCTGAATTGTGGTACAACTAATGGCAGTTTTTGTATTTCAATCATAACTCTTTGCTAAAATATGATTTTAACTTTATTTTTGAATCAATATAAATACAAGAGATATATTTATAACTTCTATGTTTACCACAAAATCCAATTCTATCGATCTCAATGAGAAAAATCGAGTTCAAGGGTCAGCACTGGGCTGAAATTTTTTAATATGACCTATCTTGGTATTTTAGGTAGAACTATCTCCACAGATGTCATAATTAGTTTATGTAAGTGCCTATGGAACTCCAAGACATAGGGAAAGAATTTATATGAAGACATAGAAAGCCATTTTGGAGTAGAAGATGGTCCAAAATAGGTTTAAAAAGGCCAAAGATGCTTAAGATAGTGCCTAGCTATCTTGTCAGCGTCTACACATTGCCACGTGGATAAAAAGGGGAAAATGAGTTTTTAGCCCTCTTTAGGGCTTCTCCCATATGATTTTAAGGACCCCAAAGAGCCTCCAGAGGTATTCTTGGACATAGGAAGTTGTTCTAGATAGAAAGAAGCATGTTGGACACAAGGAGCCATTCATGGTAAGAGGAGAGTTATTCTTGAAGACAAAGAAGTCATTCTTGGAGATAAGGAGAGCTTCAACCATTCCTCTCACCTCACAAATTCGTGAACAATTTACATGTTCTTTCTTATGTATTTCTTGAACTTATATTCATACATGATGAACTAAATATTTTTTTCTAGATGATGATGTAACCTTATTTGATCCTATGTTTTGAATTCCAAACAATATTATTTCAAGTTATTCATCTTGTTTATGTTATCTTGTTTAGTATTGCATCTTGATTATTTGACCATTAATTGAAAGTATTTGATGTATGAGATTCGATGCTCAAGAAATAAAAGATTATACATGATCATAAAGATAGCATAACCTAGGAATCATAGAGTTGAGAAGCTTATGAAATCTTTGAAGGTTTGAAGAAGAATTTATTGAACTTTTGTAGAGTTTTACTCTTGAATTTTTATAGAGATATCAAAATTCATATTAGAACTCATCAATTCAGCACTCGAGTGAGCGAATTGATGAGTTTAGGAATTCTTAACTTACATGTATTATTAACTTGAATTAGTATGTTTTGGAATGAAGAACATAGGTGATAATTAGGTGAGTCATTTCTCTAGAATTTCTTGTTCACAAGGTGTTTGTTGTATTACTTCTAAGAACTCCACTTTTGTCTTTGCATTTTTTTAATCTTATTCTATTTTTTTACCAATCATCACTTGATTTTCTAGATAAATAGGGACTATTTGAACTACAATGCTTGCTATATTTTTTTATTACAATTCTTATGGATACGATACTCAACTCACAATTGTATTATAACTTGACACCTTGCACTTGCGATTTGCAAAATTTTATGAACAAGTTTTTGGTGCCGTTGCCGTGGTTTGTTTAATCAAAATTGCATTAATATTGTTATGACTTAGTGTTGATTTTAGTTTAGATTTTTTAGCCATATTTAGATGTTGTCTTGCCTTGCAATGGGTTATACGTATATGTATATATAAGGATAGGAGTGTTGAGGATATCACTAATAATAGCTATCAATGTCCTTTCGAGAGGTCTTCTATTAAAATGTCGATGGTGTTCTTGAGGTAGATTCATTTACACAATTAGCTGCCCAAATTTCTGCTCTTTCTAACCAATTTGCAACTTCGACTTCTTATGGAGCTTCTCAATGAATAGATTTCATGGCATCCACTAGCACTTCATTTATGGAAACCAGAGTTGAGAAAAAAGCATCACTGGAAGATTTGCTAAGAACTTTCATTGGCAAAATGAGAGCCCTATTTAATAAGAATGAAGCAAAGATAGACAACATTGAGACTCAATTGGGGTAGCTATCTTTAAGTTTAGGAGCTCAAATGAATTTAATAGAAAATCAAATTGGACAGCTTGCTACTGAAATTAATGCTAAAAAATATAAAGAAAACTTTTCAAGTGATACAGAAATCAATCTAAGGGAGCATTGCAAAGCCATCCAACAACAACAAATTGAGGAATGCGAAACTATTGAAAATTACAATGCCATCTTGCAAGAGAAGCTACCTCAAGTGCTAACCAATTTAGGGAGTTTCATTATTCCCTATTTGATTGGAGCCTCTACTTCTGAAATAACATTATATAATCTAGATGCAAGAACTAATCCAATTTTATTATTTAATTTTAGAAAGCATGCACTAGATGAAGCAAGGCCTACTAGGGTGACTCAAGATACACTTAGCAATATAATAGGGGATACACTTGTTGATGTCCAAAAGGCCCTTGATGCTACTCCAGATCATCCTCGCCTTTCCTATTTGGAAAGATCACCTACACTCTTAGAGCATACAAAGATGTGGCATGATAAACACTTATTTTTAGATTTGGGATGAGTAAAGAAGACAGTCTAGCTAAAGACTTTAAACAAAGCACTTCTTGGGAGACAACCTAAGCTTTTTTTTCTTATTTTCTTGTGTGTTGTTTTATTTCTTGTTATTAGTGTGTTATTTCATATCATGATGATTGTTTCTTAATATTTTACTCATTTTTGCAGGCTAAATGTTGAAAATACAGAAAAGAAATAGGCTTTTAATTCCGAAAGAACACCACCCATTTTCAGGAAAGTTCTCTAATTTTACAATTCTCTCAATCATTGAGGACAATGCTTATATTAAGTTTGGGGGAAGTTTAGGATAATTGTATTGTTGTTTGAGATATTTAATACATATTTGTAGCTTGTTTTGGTTTATTGATTTGTTTAGTTTATTGATTGTCAAGTTTAGTGATCAATAATGTGCATGTAAAAAAAATGTGAATATTAGTATATATATGTTTGTTTACATGTCTAAATATAAAAAATTAGTTTTATTTACTTTATGAGGTTTTGTGAATCTTGATGCACTAAGTAATTTGTTGAGTTACATTTAATTATTTAGAGATAGTTTATAAGGTCTAATAATTTTTAAATGATCCCACCAACCTCTAGACCTTGCTTGATCACTAGTCGAGGTGAAATCCTAGGTGGCATAGCATTAAGGAAATGATTTAGGCCATTATGAAAAAAAATCTAATATTCTACCCTTTTTCATTTCATTTACACAATCATTCTTGAATGAATTATTGATTGAAAAATGATGAAAATAAAGAGATTATGAAAGGAGGTATATGATTTGAACTCCCTAAAATAAATAGACCCCCATTGCATAAAACAAAAGAAATAAGATTGGGGATAATCCAAGATCAAGAAGAAGAAGAATAGGATGTTGAATAAAGAAAAAAATGAAGGGATTGATGAAGAAGTTGGTGTTCATTCATAAAGGTTCTAGTATGATTGTGTAAAATGGGTAAATTTTAGCTACAATTTTTCATATATTCTCACTATGACCTAAGCCTCACATTACAAGTTTTGGAAGTCCTTTTGAACTTTGATGCTATGATCTACCTACATTAGTGGAGACTAGTGTGAAAAACAAGCCTATGGAGTTTGGTAAGAACTTCAAAAGTAGATCAAATATGAATAGTTAGCTTTATAAACCTATCCAAATGATAAATAAAATTTGATAAACTACTATTTTCACACTCACACACAAAAGACCATGAAGTTAAGTGAAACTATTATGCATGTTAACATGTAAACATGGTATATTTTTCTAATCTTTTGAGATGAGATGTGAAAAAAAAAATCTTTCTCGACTTTGGTTACCTAATTAATAGACGGGTTGTTATTGAAAATTTCATATTTGATGCTTGAGGACAAGCAAATCTTCAAGTTTGGGGGTATTTGATAAGTTGATTTTATACCAATAATTCATATGACTTTTTATTAACATTTGCTTTGTTTTCAAGTGCTTTTGTTACTTTTTATGTATTTAGTTTGAAATCTTGTAGGTAATAACAAAAAGTGAAGAAAATGGAAATAAACCAAAAACTTTGTTGAAATGTTGAAAAATCTAAATTGTGGTGGCAACTGATGGCAGATTTTATATTTTAATCATAAGTCTTTGATCAAATATGATTTTGAATTGATTTGAAAACTAATAGAAATCCAAGAGATATATCTATAACTTTTATGTTTTCCATAAAATCCAATTCTGTCGATCTCAATGATAAAAACTAAGTTCAAGAGTTAATACTGGGCTGAAATTTTCTAATATGACATATCTTGGTATTTCAGGTATAACTATCTCTAAAGATGTCATAATTAGTTTATTTAAGTTCCTATGGAGCATCAAGATATAGATCTAGAATACATGAAAAGCCAGTTCAGAGTAGCAAGTGGTCCAAAATGGGTTTAAAGATGCTAACGATGCTAAAGATAGTGTCTACTTGTCCTGTTAGCGTCTACACATTACCATGCGGATAAACGGGGCAAAATAGGTTTTTAGCCCTTTTTAGGACTTCTCCCATCTGATTTTAAGGACCCAAAGAGCCTCCAAAGGTATTGTTGGATGTGGGAAACTATTTTGGATAGAAAGAAGCATGTTGGACAGAAGAATCATTTATGGTGAGAAGAGAGCCATTCTTGAAGACAAGGAAGCCATTTTTGGAGACAAGGAGAGCTTCAACCATTCATCTCACCTCACAAATTGGTGAATAATTTATATGTTCTTTCTTATTTATTTCTTGAAGTTATATTTATACATGATGAACTAAATATTTTTTTCTAGAGGATGATGTAACCTTATTTGATCATATGTTTTAAATTCCAAATAATATTAGTTCAAGTTATTCATCTTGTTGGTGTTATCTTATTTAGTATTGCATCTTGATTAGTTGGCCATTAATTGAGAGTGTTTGATATCTAAGATTTGATACTCGAGAAAGGAAAGATTATACATGATCATAAACATAGCATAACCTAGGAATCATAGAGTTGAGAAGCTTATGAAACCTTTGAAGTTTTGAAGAAGAATTCATTGAACTTTTGTAGAGTTTTTACTCTTGAATTTTTATAGAGATATCAAAATTCATATTAGAACTCATAATCAATTCGGCACTCGAGAGAGGAAATTGATGAGCTTAGGAATTCTTAACTTACATATGTTGTTAACTTGAATTAGTATGTTTTGGAAGGAAGAACATAAGTGATAATTAGGTGAGTCATTTCTCTAGAATTTCTTGTTCATAAGGTGTTTGTTGTATTACTTCTAAGAACTCCACTTTTGTCTTTGCATTTTTTTAATCTTATTCTAGTTTGTTTACCAATCATCACTTAATTTTCTAGATAAAATTGGGACTATTTGAACTACAATACTTGTTGCAATTTTTTATTACAATCCTCGTGGATATAATACTCAACTCACAGTTGTATTAAAACTTGACACAGTGCACTTGTGGTTTGAAAAATATTTCACGAGCAGGCCGCAACCTCAGTTCACGAAAAAATTGAAAACATATTTTTCAATTCTTATTTTGGGACTTTTTTTTGGTGGACTTTAAAAGGCATCTTCCAAGATAAATTTGGGGACTTCTTTTGGCAGAAAAACATAGAGGAAAAGAAGTGGAAAAATGGGGAAAATCCAAGAAAAGTGGAAGGATTTCAGGTTTCTCTTAAAAGATTTATGGGGGCGGGAGCCCAAGAAAAGTGGAAGGATTTCTGGGGTTTTGGAAGCCTCTTCACAGATGAATCATTTTAAGAAGTTAAAAAGAGAAAATTGGCATCAACGAAAGGAGCTAAATTTATTTTTATTTTTTTTGGGTGGCGGGGGGGGGGCATTCTTGGAGACAAAGAGAGTTTCAACCATTCCTCTCATTTCATGAATTGGTGAACAATTTTCATGTTCTTTCTTATGTATTTCTTAAAGTTGTATTCATCAATGATGAACTAAACTTTTCTTTCTAAAGGATGATGTAACCTTTTTTAATCCTATGTTTTGAGTTTCAATCAATATGAGTTCAAATTATTCATCTTGTTTGTGTTATCTTGTTTAGTATTGCATCTTGATTATTTGGCCACAAATTGAGATTGTTTGATGTATGAGATTCGATACTCGAGAGAGAGAATATTATACATGATCATAAAGATAACATAACCTGGGAATCATATAGATGAGAAGCTCATGAAACTTTTGTAGTTTTGAAAAAGAATTCATTAAACTTTTGTAGAGATTTATTCTTTAACTTTTATAGATATATTGAAATTTATATTGGAACTCATAGTCAATTTGGCACTCGAGAGAGAAAATTGATAAGTTTAGAAATTCTTAATTTACATGTGTTATTGACTTAAATTGGTATGTTTTGGAAGGAAGAACAAAGGTGAAAATTAGGTGAATCATTTCTCTAGAATTTCTTGCTCATAAGCTGTTTGTTGTATTGCTTCTATGAACTCCACTCTTGCCTTTACATTTTTTATCTCACTTTACTTTATTTTTCAATCATCACTTAAATTTCTAGATAAACTTAGGATATTTGAACTACAATACTTAATGCAATTTTTTATTATAATCCTTGTGGATAATACTTAACTCACTTTTATATTAAAACTGGACACCATGCACTTGCGGTTTGCAAAATATTCTACGAACAACTACCTATTTTTTCCTTATGGGGTTGTGGCTCCACTTTCTTGGTGTCTATGAGCAAGACCTTCTTTTGTCCAAAACTTAGCCATTTTCACCATGTTTTCACTCCATTCCACATTCTTTGTCCCCATATATAATTATGACAAAATAAGGCATAATTGTATCGATTATAAGGTAAAAACATATGTAATTATGCTCATGGCAGTGTCGAAAATGTCACATTTTATGATCCTATCATATAATTGTACTAAAAGATAAGGAGTTGACAATGAGGAAACCTTTTCACCAGTGGCAATGCTGAAATCCATTCGAATATTACTTGTGATATAACAACGAGTTATAGAAAATGAATGTGAAGACCACCTTTCTTAGTGGGAATATTGAGAAAGATATTTATATAAGGCAGCTAGAGGGCTTCATATCTAGTAGGAGCGAGCAAAAGTTTTGCAAACTCTAGAAATCCGTTTGTGGACTCAAACAAGCTTCCTGAAGTTGGAACCTCCGATTTGATAAGACAGTCAAATATTTTATTTTCCTCAAGAATCCAGATGAATCTTGTGTGTTTAAGAAAGTTAGTGGAATCATGGGACATTGTCTTTTATCTACTAATTGGGAATGTTATAGGGATATTGTAGTCAATGAAGGCTTGGTTGTCTACTTAGTTCTCCATGAAGGATTTTGGAGAAGCATCCACTATCTTGGGGATTAGGATCTATAGAGATAGATCTAAGAGGATGTTCGAACTATCCCAATCCATGTATATATATGAAGTACTAAAGAGGTATAGAATGAAAGATTCATACCTATGAGTCATGGGATTTCTCTTTCGAAGTCAATGTCCACAAAGACTGTAATACCCAAGGCTCACACTACTCACTTGACCAATATCATTCATGTACTACATATTACTTATATACTAATTTTCATTAACATATACATAGGATCTTATATAGCATTCTTAGTCATTATACGTCTAATTGTATCACTTGATGTTAGTGGTTGAGATCCTATAACCTAATTAAGTAATTTTATATTTAGGTAAGAAAAAGAATAGATTGGTCAATATATTGTATATTCATAGGTTATGTGTTATAATTTTGAAAGTGTTAAAGGTGTTACTAGTAAGCTTATATGATTCGATTCAAACAGATAGAGGTGTTTTAAAAGTATACATCCATGAATTAACATACTTGGGATATTGGATATTATATAATGTAATTTAAGTGTCATATTATAAGGTCCATATGTGTATATGATTTTATAAATGCAACTAGACAATCAGTTAAGAAGTGAGTGTCAATCGGTTTATAGACTGAATGAACAGTTAAGAAATTAAGGCAAAAATTTATTATCCGATTGTATGGAAATTAAAATAGATTGTAAATAGATAAATAAATATTTAGAAACACTATATTATAGATGTATAAGGTGTGAATAATATCATATTTGAACCACCACTTGACACCCCAACCTTTGCCACCTCAAACTTTGCCATCTTAAGCTACCACCTCAACCTTTCTTCATTTCTATCCTTGAACCACGACCAAAAATTATTTTTTGAGCTATTTAACCTTTCAAACATCCATATTAAATTTTATAAGTTGCTCTCAAGTGATTCCAAGTAAAGAAAAGAAGTGAAAGAAGCAAAGGGAAGTAAGGAGGAGCAAGTAGAAGCTTAAATCTATGCATAGGTTAGCTTAACTCATGTTTTTGATTTAAGTTCTTGAATTGTTTGAGGGTTTATGATTTTCAAAGATTCAATTATGGTTTATAATCATGCTAGGATGTTATTTATGATCTTATAATTCACAAAATCATAATAAAAATCACTAGGGATAAAAACTGTATACTTGCTGGTTTTTGTTTTAAAGGCTTTATATATGTATAATGACTTGATTAAAAACTATATATTTCACCATATATGTGTTTATATATGATTTATGTGATTTATGTAAGTTTGGAGAGGTTATAAATTAAAATACAGTTTGATATTTAAAGAGACACTCAAAACTATCATGATAGAACTTACAGTTTTTGTGCTGTGATAAGTGGGCTGGTTTTGCTGAGGTAAATCAGTGATTTTAGAAAATTATAAAATATTATTACATTTATATACATGTTATCTAAGTTTGAAAAAAATTTGAGAGTGATTGGATATGCTTAGGGATGTCAAAATTATCATGCAACTAAATTAGATAGTAAGAAAATATGAAAATGTGAATCTGTCCCATTTGATAACTTAACATATTTCAACCTAGACAAGTTGCTATTGAGTGTTAATAATTAGGAACATGATATTAGATTATAATAATTCAATTATATGATGTTTACATGTATCTAAGATGAGAAATTAAGATATTTGAGGGACTAGATTGGGTTCTAGTTTGTAAAAGTTTGATTGTTACCTAGATCACTTGGTGTTTAAGATCTTGGTATCATATTTTATGCATTCAACTTGCCACATTGGGAATGGTGCTTGATGTTGAATAATATTACAGGATATTTTACATCTAAGATTAGAGAAGAATAATAAAAAAATCTAGACTAAGCCACCAACCATGTAAAAGGTAAGTAAAGATCTATTTGCATCTACAATACATAAACATAGTATGTCTTAAAGAATTTATACCTACTGTGTTGATGATATTAAATGTTACTGAGAGTCTTATGATTCTTGAAATATGTTGAGCAAGATAACTTGCTTTTCATATTGAACATACCACTCATGAGCATTTACATGTGCATGCACGACATATGAGTATAGTGGAGGTTCATGCATGCACGATATGATTTTAGATATGATTTTCAGAAAGAAAATATTTTGGTTGGCCACTACTAGTGTACCAAGGCGTACGAAGCATGATTATGTGTTATTTTGGGGTGCCACGAGTGTTACTTCTCGAAGGATCATAGGGGTTGATAGGGGATGTACTTCTGGTGGTCACAAGAGGGTGGATCACTTGACTATACCCTTATTGACTCCATCAATGGTAAGACTTCTGGAGGATCACAGGGGAAGACAAGGGGTGGACCTCTAGTGATCCCAAGAGATGGCCCCTGGACTGAGTTAATTTGTTATGGCCATTGATTATTAATATTGTGCAAAGCTCTTTCCGGTACATAGTAAGTGGGACAAGGGCCTAACAAAATAAAGTGATTTTTATTAAAAATTCTTTGATTTATGAGTACTCAAATTTAACACATTTAGAACTTGTGGATCACAGCTATGCTAGTAAGTTATATTTCATGTTATAATGTATTATATATTCATGAATTATATTGGCCATTTGTTATAAAAAAATGTTATTGTAGTCATGGTGAGAACAATGGGTGAAAGTATTAGCGGAGCCAGAACCCTAGGAGAACAAACTCCTATTCTGAATAATGATTGTGTTGTTATCATTAATCAACTTATAAAGCTTATTGAATGACAATCAAAACAAATTTAGCAACTTATCCAGCAGAGCGATATGGATGGACAACCAAGGGCTAAAATGGTTCAACCACAACCCCGAGTAGAACAGGTGGAGATAATTATTGGGGAACGATTCAGAAAACTGAACCCATCGGTGTTTCAGGATGCACTAGATCTTACAGCTACTGAAGATTGGTTGAGAACTCTTGAAAATATGTTTCAGTATAGTAGAATTTCAGAAGAAGAGAAAGTGATGTGTGCATCCTTTATGCTTCAAGGTAGTGTTAGACATTGGTAGGATACAATGAGCAGCATCGAAGATACCACTGTCATAACTAGGGATAGATTCAAAGAGTTGTTTTGAAATAAATACTTCACAGCTCCAGTTCGTGCAGTGAAGATGAATGAATTTATACAGCTACAATAGGGAACTATGATATTTAGAGAATACATTCGTAAGTTTAAATAACTATCCAGATTTGCCATACATATGGTCAACCCTGATGCATTGAAAGTTGAAAATTTTCTTGAAGGCTTGAGATCAAAGCTATATAGAGATGTAAATATGGCAGGAATCCAAGGAGTGACATACTCACAAGTTGCTGAGAGAGCTTTAGTGGCATAACAAGATGAACTTAGAATTTCTCATGCTCAGGAGTTTCGATGCTAATTTAAGCAAGGATAGGGGCAACGATGGGTTGAAAATAAAAAGAAGATACCATTTCAAATACAGAATCAAAAATCTATATTCCAACCTAGACAAGGGCAACAATAGTAGGATCAGAGTAAACGTACAAAGATTGATCAAGGTAAAGCATCAATGTCGCAACTTGCTTGTCCTAAATATGGTGGTCACCATAGTGAAGTCTGTCCAATGGAGACTAGAACCTGCTTTGTGTGTTGAAAGGTTGGACATATTACAAAGTATGTCCAGATAATCCAAATCCAACAGGACAAAGAAAAGTGCCAACTAGAGTCTTTACCATCACTAGATCAGATGCTGAGGCGAACCCATAAGTGGTAATAGGTAAATTCTCTCTCTTTGGTACTCCAACATTTGTATTATTTGATTATGGAGCTACATACTCATTTATATCCACTGAGCATGTGAAGAGGCTGGGTAGAGTACCTGATACTATTGAGGTTAGTTACAATATGATAATTCCTTATGGAGATTCAAAATAAACTAACCATGTTTTAAGAGATTGTGCTATTCCCATTGAAAATAGAGAACTCTATGCTGATTTAATTGTATTAGCCATGAATAACTATGATATGATTTTGGGTATAGATTGGTTGTCAATATATCATACTACAGTAGATTGCAAAGAAAGAAAATGACTTTTCAACCTCCTGGAGAGGAACCGTTCATCTTCATTGGAATCATAAAAAGCTTTAAATTCTTAATTATATCAGCATTGAAAGCACAAAGATTATTGGATAGTGGTTGTGAAGGATATATGGCGAGTGCTATGAGTACTGAAGAGCAACACCATCCGATCTTTAGTGAAGTGCCAGTTGTTCAGGAGTATCCAGAAATATTTCCTGATGATCTTCATCGATTACCACCAGATCGTGAGATAGAGTTTATCATTGAACTAAATCCAGGAACACATCCAATATCTAAAGCTCCATACCGAATGACACCAACTGATTTGAAAGAATTGAAGGTACAGATATATGAACTATTGGATAAAGGTTTTATCAGACCCAGCTTTTCACCATGGGGTACACTAGTTCTGTTTGTGAGTAAGAAGGATGGTACAATGCGACTGTGTATGGACTACCAAGATTTAAATAAAGTTACAATCAAGAATAAGTACCCTCTGCTTAGAATAGAAGATTTCTATATTTTCAAAAATTCATCTGAGATCAGGGTACCATAAACTAAAAATAAAAGAGGATGATGTCACCAAGACAACATTTAGCATGAGATATGGACATTGTGAATTTTTGGTGATGCTATTTGGGTTGACAAATACCCTAGCAACTTTTATGGATTTGATGAATTGGGTATTTAAAAATTTTATTGATAGATTTATTATTGTGTTTATTGATGATATCCTGATTTACTCTAGCACAAAAGAAGAGCATGGTGAACATTTAAAAATGGTTTTAGAGGTTTTGAAAGAGAAACAACTATATGCTAAATTTAAGAAATGTGAAAATTGTTAAAAGTTAGGATCTATTTTAAAAGTTAGATTTATCGAGAGATTATCTAAGATAGATTCTTCTTTGACATAATTAACTAGAAATTATGTGACATTTAGATGGACAAATGCTTGTGAGAAAAGTTTTCAGGATTTGAAGAAGAGGTTAACTTCAACTCCTATTCTTTCTATTCCATCAGGTACCTGAGGCTTTGTGGTTTATAGTGATGCTTCGAAAAATGGGTTGGGAAGTGTATTGATATAAAATGGTAAAGTAGTTACGTATGCATCCAGACAACTTAAAGAGTATGAAAAGAATTATCCATATATGATTTAGAGCTTGCTACAGTAGTGTTTGCACTTAAGATATGGAGACATTATTTATATTGTGAACAATGTGAAATATATACTGATCATAAGAGCTTAAAATATTTCTTCACTCAAAAAGAGTTAAATATACGATAATGAAGATGGTTGGAGTTAGTGAAAGATTATGGCTGTGTTATCAACTATCATCCTTGTAAGGCTAATGTTGTGGTTGATGCATTGAGCAGGAAATCAACATAAAATACCATAGCTTTAGCTTTGACTCAGAAACCAGAGTTAACAAAACTACAGAAAATGGATGTAGATATTGTACAACAGGGATCAGTTGAGGCCAAATTTGTAGCTTTGACATTCCAATCGACTTTGATTGATAGAATTCAGCAGTAATAACAAGTTGATGAATATGTTACTAAAATAATGAAAGATATGGCTTTAGAATTTTTTTATTTATTTTCAGATGTCAGAGAATGGTATCTTGCAGTGCCAAAAAAGGTTATATGTGCCTAATGTAGACAACATTCGAAAATATATTTTGGCAGAGACACATTCAACGCCATATTCAGTGCATCCAGGAGCTACTAAAATGTATAGAGATTTGATAACGCATTACTGGTGGCCAGGTATGGAAAGAGATGTTGCTCAATTTGTAGAATAATGTTTGAAATGTCAAACAAATAAAGGCAAAACATCAAAGACCAGCAGGAACCTTGTAACTTTTATTTATTCCAAAATGGAAATAGGAAAGAATTACTATGGATTTTATGTCGGGATTATCTAAAATAGTTAAAGGTCAAGATGCTATTTGGGTTATTATCATTGACAGGCTAACTACATCTGCTCACTTTCTTCCAATATGTTCTACCTTTTCCATGGACTGTTATGCACAGATATATATACAGGAAGTGGTCAGACTTTTTGGGGTACCACTATCTATTATTTTTTATAGAGATTCAAGGTTTTTATCTATATTTTGGAAGAGTTTACACAAGGCATTAGGAACATAATTATCTTTCAGCACTGCATATCATCCCCAGATTGGTGGACAATCATAGCGAACAATACAAATATTGGAAGATATGCTTAGAGCTTGTATATTAGATTTTCACGGTCAATGGAGCAAATTTTTACCTTTAGTGGAATTCTCTTATAATAACAGCTATCAGTCCACTTTTGGAATGGCCCCCTATGAATCATTAGATGATGGAAAATATAGATCTCCAGTTCATTAGGATGAGGTTGGTGAAAAGAAGCTTTTGGGCCCAAATATGATTCGAGAAATGACAGAAGGTGTGACACAAATTTGTTAACAAATGCAGACTGCATTGGGGATTGTGTGGTTTGGAAAGAAAGGAAAGCTCAGTCCCAGATATATTGGTCGATTTCATATTATTGAACGAATTGGGGATGTTATTGATAAACTTGACCTACCTAAGTCAATATCTCAAGTGCACAATGTATTTCATTTATCCATGTTAAGGAAATATATTGCAAATATATCTCATATTCTAAAGAATGAACCAAATGAACTGAAAGCATATTTAAGTTATGAAGAAAGAACTATGGAGATTCTTCTACGAGAAGTAAAACAACTCAGAAATAAAAAGATCACATTAGTTAAAGTATTATGAAGAACTCAGTCAACAAAAAAAGCTACTTGGGAAAGGGAAGATGATATAAAAGTTGAGTGTCCAGAACTCTTTCGGTAAGTAAATTTTGAGGATGAAATTTTAACAAGGGGAGGAAGATGTTAAGCTACTACCTCAACCTTTCTTCATTTCTATCCTTGAACCACGACCAAAAACCATTTTTCGAGCTATTTAACCTCCCAAATCTCCATATTAAAGTTTATAAGTTTCTCTCAAGTGATTCCAAGTAAATAAAAAAAGTGAAGAAAGGAAAGGGAAGTAAGGAGAAGCAAGTAGAAGCTTAAATCTGTGCATGTATGAGCTCAACTCATATTTTTTATTTAAGTTCTTGAATTGTCTGAGGGTTTATGATTTTTAAAGCTTCTATTATGGTTTATAATCATGTTAGGATGTTATTTGTGGTCTTATAATCCACAAAAGAGGGATTAGTTACAAAATCGCAATAGAAATCACTAAGGACAGAAACTGTATACTTGTTGGTTTTTATTTTTAAAGCTTTATATATGTATAATAACTTGATTAAAACAACAATAAAATTTTCTTTTCTCCTCTACCATCCACCTACCCTTACGAGCAAAATACATGGTCTATTTATATTATTTGGAGTATGATAGAGGCCAAATATATAATGGAGGAGTTAAACAACTAAATGGTATGCTAGTTGTCAAGAGTTGGTAAGTTGTTACACCAAATCCTCTAAATCACCTACCCGATTGAATTAAATTTATAGGCTAGATACAATAAGATTTTGATGATGGGTAAATAATAAAAGTTGTATATCTTTCTTTGCTGATATATGTTAATATATCATTAGTCAAATTTGGTTACCGAATGAGAGAGATATGATCAAATTACCAGATCATGTTCAAGAGTCATCCTTCAACATTAGCAGCACATTGTATCATGTTTATTAACCATTTTGACATAATTTCTCAACATCTTGTTTTTCACAAACTTGTTTATCTACCTCTTATGTAGAATATATCCAAATTTCAGCTCAACAAAAATTTTGTTTTAATAGATATGACCCAATTGGTAAAATAGGTTAGGATTGGGCTTAACTCTGATCTGAATTTTAGGTGATCCATTTTGTACAACCACTTGTAATCTAACTTTTTCGATCCTTATATGTTTAGTATGGGATCTAAAGTTTGCATGAACTTTTAGATGAACAACTTATCAATCCATAGCCTCAAGAATTAACCTAAAACCATTTTTGAATCAAAAGTTATGTTAGTTTTCCTAAATCCTGCACAAAAAAAGATAACTTTTTAATCTCATTTTTTTATGTTGATTTCTCATTTTATTCCTAGAACATATAAATGCTTTAATTGGGAGTTCTAATGAAAATTTTAAAGTGAAAATAATTATATAAATCCTAATTAATTGTACACTTTTAAATGTTCATCAATCCACGTACATAGACAAAATGCAAAAGAAGTTTAGCATAAAGGAATCCAAATTAGGATTCTTGTCAATGAGTCATGGTATTCCTCTCTTGAAGTTTATACCCCCAAACACTCATGAGAGAAAGGATGACTCACAACCTTATGCATCCGCTATTTGAAGCATAGTGTATGGTATGTATGTACGATGTTGTCATGAGCAAATATCAGTACAATCCAAGTGAGAAACACTGGAAATCCATAAAAATGATCCTTAAGTACATGAGAAGGACTAAGGATATATTTTTTGTATATGATTCTAAAGAATTAAAACTAAAAGGTTATATTGATTCTAGTCTACGATGACTCAAAGTTTATGTTCGAATATGTATTCACCCTAAATGATGGTGCAGTTAGTTAGAAGAGTTCCAAGCAAGATACAACCAAGAATTCCAATACTGAGGCTAAATACATTATTGTGTGTGATGCAGCAAAAGAAGCTGCTTGGATAAGGAACTTCATCTAAGAGTTGGGTGAAGTTCTATCCATTGTTGATCTTATATTGATATACTGTGATAACAACAATGCTAATTGTGCAACAAAAAGAACTAAGACCTCATCAAAGATCCAAGCACATTGTGAGGCGATACCATCTAATCAAAGGATCATTGGTATATACGACGTCATAGTGGTAGGAGACACTTCAACAGAAAATATAGTAGACCCATTAACCAAACCCCTAACGCATAATATATAATACAAACATTTTGAGAAGATGGACCTGAAGTACATGGACAATTGGTACTAGAGCAAGTGGGATATTGTTGTAGTAGTACCCATTGCACCAATTAGATTGGGAGTCTTTTATAATCTTGTATTTGTAAAATAGTCTTTTTCAAATCATATTAATAGAATAGATATTTTTCTTTATCTTTAATTGCGTATAGTAATTAGATAAAGTCACTAGACCAAACTTAGCTATGGGGTATGGTCTTGCATATGATGGAAATCATAGAATATGCCTCTAAGTCTTTGGTTTTAAATAAGTTCCATGTCAAGGGACTTTTTGAGATAGGACATAAAATAGCCTAATAAGAATCGCGCATACGATGCATGCTCACATGAGGAGAATGTCTCACTTGATAGGCATCTGTGTTGTGACGCAAGTCCATGTATGTAGGTGCTTGTTAGAGAATAAGTACACTAAATAGGCACATTGGAAATTCTTAGTTGGAGATGTTTGTCGAAGTAAGAATTTCCATATTATGAAGTGCATGGCTAATCCTTAAACTTGAGGCACTATAGTAGCATTATGCATGTCGTGTTCCATTTTGATGTATATTTTGATTGTTTGACAATCACAATAGAGATATGTTGGATGTTTCTTTGACATGCATGGAGGTTAATGAGTGCTCAACAAAGGATCCATCACTTGTCTAATAGAATAAGTGAATCTCCTATGATTTCATAGATCATGACTTAGGAGTCCTTAGGTAAGGTAAAATGAAAGTTAGACTACATTTTCTAACATTTTTCATGAGTCATTGCAACTTAAAATGAAATTATAGTCATTGAATCATTTAAGGTTTTGATTTATAATCATATAAAAGACTCAATTAAGAGATTAGTTGACGGAATGACCTTACGTGTATGGTTCTCGTAATTGAAATAGGTTCACTCGCTATTTCACTTAAAACTGGGTAGTCATGATATACTTGCTAGGTATTTATCATGACTTGTGAGGTATTTAGAATTAAGGAGTTAATTCCAAGTGAATTAATTAATTGGATTAAATGATCAGAATAATTATTACTCATAAGTTGCAAGCGTTACAAGCTCATTGCTAGCTTAGTTATGAACCTAAAAGGTCACACACAATTTAGGATGGAGCATTTCAAATTTTGATCCATGGATTTGGATTCAATTAATTAATAGAGATTAATTATTTGGGTCTTTATTTAATTCAAACTACTCGTACTGGAAAGCTATGATGGGAGCTTTCATCAATCTCTTTTTTTAAGGGCATGGCAATCTGTTGTTACTGGATGGAAGCACACAGTCATAAAAAATGAGAAACAAAAGTCATTTATAAGTTGGAAACCTCATGGACCACATCTGAAAAAGAACGTGTAAATAAAAATTCCAAAGCTTTGAATGCCACCATTAGTGCCACTGATGCAAACTAATTCAAACTTATTGCAACTTGTAAACTTGCCAAGGAAGCTAAGGGCATACTTCAAGTAGCTTATGAAGGGGCTGCATCAGCCAGACTCTCCAAGCTATAAATGTTAGCTTCCAGATTCGAGGATCTTAGAATGCAAGAGGATGAGACCATAGCTAAATTTCAATGTCAAGCTTTGTGATATTGTGAATGAGGCTTATGCCTTTAGGCGAAAAGTACTTTTACATAAAGTTGGTATGAAAGACACTAAGGTCTTTGCTTGAAAGGTTTGCTCATAAAGTAACTGCTATGGAGGAGGCCAGAGATGTCACTCAAATGTAGTTGGATGAATTAATGGGCTCACTGCAAATATTTGAGATGAATCTAAAGCACAATAAGAGGCAAAAAGATAAAGGATTGCATTGCAAGTTGATGTCCAACAATCAAATGATGATATTCCGGACATGACTTATACAATCGTCTTATGTACCAAAAACTTTGGGAAGTTTCTAAAAAATATGAATAAAAAGAATCAAAAGGCCAAGGCTAGTTAAAGTTCCAATCTTCCTAAAAATAAAAATGCTTCTAATCATTCTTACTTCTTCTAATGACAATAAAGAAAAATAGATTAAATGTAGAGAGCATGAAGGTTATGAACATATTCAATCAGACTGTGCAAACACTCTCAAGAAGATGAGAAGATCACTCAACACCACCTAGATTGATGATGAATCAGATGACACTCTGGATGAGGATGATGAAGCCATGAACAATCATGTAGCTCTGTGCTCATTACAAAGTAGAACACAGTTATTTCCTCTAGAAAGTGCTATTTCACAAGTCAAGTTGGGACATCAAAATTTCTAATGTAAGTATTGGTACTACATCAAAAGATAAGGAAAAAGTTCATCAAGATGTTTTAATTGATTATGATTCTAATTGTAGCTGTGAGGGGATGACCTAGTGTTAAGTATGTTTAGGATATGTGTAACCAGATGTTCCAAAAATGGCTTGAAGTCTATGCAGCCAACAAGTCACTAAATGGACAAGTTGTTGAGCTTTTATGTTAAAAAAGCAGAGTTACAACATGAGTTGCAATACTATAAACTTCAAATTGCTGAGAAAGTAAAGGTACTCAATGCAACACTTGTTGAACCAGAAAGCATCAAAGCTTCTTTTTTTAAAATTAACATTAGTAAAACCAAGCTTGATGAAATCATCTTGTGTGGTCAAGCATGAGGAAATAGTCAATGCTTGGCTATATTGGTGATAGTTCAATTACGAAGAAGGATTTCAAATAAAATATTAAATTTGTGAAAGGAACCTTAACACAACCCTCTATTTTTTATTCTAGTAAGAAAATGATTTTTCAAAAACCTCGACCAAAAGATTTATGCCCATCTATTATTTTTGTAAAATACTTGGCCATATATGTCTTAGATGCTTTAAATACAATAAGGACTTGAGGAATGAAATGCATGTTAAAATATTTTTTTTTGGAAAGTTTAAACATGGACCAAAATCTAGACCAAGACATACACCAAGTATAAAGATTGATCTAAAAACTAATTTTCCATGCAAAATTTAGATTAGGAAATCTGATCTTAGGTGCAATGTTGCATACATGTCCTTGAAGGCTAGAACTTGTGATTCTTGGTACTTTGATAGTGGTTATCCTAGGCATATAACTAGTAATAGGAATAATTTATCAAACGTTCAAAGCAATGAAGAAGGTTATGTAACCTTTAGGGATGGTGTGAAAGGACACATACTTGGTAAGGGAACTTTTGAAGTTAGAGATCTAGATTGAAGATGTGTTGCTAATTAAAGGCCTTAAAGCAAATTTGATTAGTATTAATCAGAGCAAAATCTATTTGTTCAATTTATAATTGATTTATGTCAAGTATTTGATAATACTAATAATTATGTTTTGATAGGTACAAGGTCATCGGACAATTGTTACAAGTTAGAATGTCTTATTGCGTGTCTAAACATCACACTAGATGAGACTGAGATTTGGCACAGAAAACTTGGGCACGTAAATTTTAAGAGTCTGACCAAAGTTGTGAATGTTGGTGTTCTTCTGGGAGTGCTAAAATTGACCAAGAAAAGGAATAGTGTTTGTGGTTCTTGCCAACTCGGCAAATAGAAATGCGAATCCCATCCAATGTCCCAACATGTAGGTATAACAAGAAACTTGGAACTCCTATACATAGATCTCATGTGTCCTATGCAAGTTGAAAGCCTTGGAGCCCTAAAGACACCAAAACAAAATGGTATGGTTGAAAGAAAAAATAGGACATGGCAAGAGATTGTTCGAGTCATGCTCAATTCCGAGAAATTGACTCAAAGATTGTGGAATGAAGTTTTGAGTATTGCTTGCTACATCTCAAATTGAGTTCACTTGAGATATGGTACTGGTAAGACTCCTTATTAACTGTGGAAAGGTAAGAAACCTAACCTCAACTATGTTTATGTTTTTGGCGCTAAGTGTTGCATACTTAATGATCATGATCAGTTGGGGAAGTTTGATGCAAAAAGTGATGAAGGAGTTTTAATCCAATATTCCAAAAATAATTGAGTCTATTTTGCATTCAACATGAGGACTCAAACTATTACGGAATCATTTAACGTACTTATTGATGATTTCTTTTCTTTTTTTGCGAAATTCTCAAAGAAATAAGAGATTATAAGCTTTACTAAGGAAGCTGGAAATTCACAAGACTCTGAAAAGACTCAAGAAACTAGTGACCTGATGTTTCTTTTGATGTCCTACCTATTGTTCCAAATATTGTTTCAACAGAAGATGGTGCAGACAGTGATTGTAATACCCAAGCCTCACACTAATTACTTGGCCAATATGATTCACACATAACATACTACTTATATGCTAATTTGCATTAACATATACATGGCATCCTATATAGCATTATTAATCGTTAGACTTCCAATACTATCAGATGATGTTAGTAGTTGAGATCCTATAACCTAATTAAGTAATTCTATACTTAGATAAGATAAAGAATAGATTGATCAGTATAGTGGATATTCATAGGTTACATGTTATAATTTCAGAACTATTAAAGGGGACACTAGTAACCTTATATGATTCTATTCAGTTAGATTAAGGTGTTTTAAAGGTATACATCCATAGATTAACATACTTAGGATATCAAACATGATATAGTGTGATTTAAGTGTTATAATACAAGTTTCATATGTGCATGTGATTTTAGAAAATGAAAACTAGACAATCATTTAAGAATCGAATATCGATTATTTTGGAGATCAAATGAACGATTAAGAAATTAAGGCATAATGTATTATCCGATCATACAAAAATTAAAGTAGGTTGTAGATAGATAAATAAGTAATGAGAAATACTAGATTAGGGCTGCATAATGTTTGAATAACATCAGATTTGAATCACCACTTGACACCTTGAGCTTTGTCACCTCAAGCATCCACCTCAACCTTTCTTCATTTCTATCTTGAACCACGACCAAAAATTATTTTTTGAGCTATTTCACCTCCAAAACCTTTATCTTGAAATTTAAAAATTGCTCTCAAGTAATTCCATGTAAAGAAAAAAAGTGAAGGAAGCAATGGGAAGTAAGGAGGAGCAAGTAGAAGCTAAAATCTGTGCATAGGTGAGCTTAACTCATGTTTTTTATTAAAGTTCTTGAATTTTCTGAGGTTTTATAAATTTTAAAGCTTCTATTATGGTTTATAATCATCTTAGGATGTTATTTATGGTCTTATAATCCACAAAAGAGGGATTTTTAGTTACAAAATTGCAATAGAAATCACTAGGGACAGAAACTGTATACTTGTTGATTTTTATTTTTAAAGCATTATATATGTGTAATAAATTGATTAAAACCTATATATTTCAAAATATATGTGTTTATATGATATATGTAAGTTTAGAGAGGTTATATATTGAAATATGGTCAGATATTTAAAGAGACACTCAAAATTGTCATGATAGAACTTACAGTTTTTGTGTTGTGATAATTAGGCCAGTTTTGCTGAGGTAAATCAGTCATTTTAGGCAATTATAAAATATTATTACATTTATATACATGTTATCTAAGTGTGATAAAAATTTGGGAGTGATTGGATATGGTTAGGGATGTTAACATTATCATGCAACTAAATTGGACAGCAAGAAAATATGAATATGTGAATCTATCCCATTTTATAACTTAGCATATTTCAACCTACAAATGTTGCTATTAAGCGGAAACAATTAGGTACATGATATTAGAATTATATTACTTCAATTATATGATTTTTATATGTATCTAAGATGATAAATTAAGGCATTTGAGGGACTAGATTGGGTTCTAATTTGTGAAAGCATGATTGTTACCTAGGTGGCTTGGTGTTTAAAATCTTAGTATGATATTTTATGCTTTCAACTTGTGAAATTAGGAATGGCGCTTGATGTTAGGTAATATTACAGGATATTTTACATCTAAGATTTGAGAAGAACAATAAAAAAATCTACACTAAGCCACCAACCATGTAAACGGTAAGTAAAGGTCCATTTGCAACTACAATACATGAACATAGTATGTCTTGAAATATTTATACCTAATGAGTTGATGATATTAAATTTGACTGAGAGTCTTATGATTCTTGAAATATGTTGAGTAAGATGACTTGCATTTCATATTGAACTTACCATTCATAAGCATTTACATGTGCATGCACGGCATATGAGTATAGTGGAGGTTCATGCATGCACGATATGATTTGAAACATGATTTTCAGAAAGAAAATATTTAAGTTGGCCACTACTAGTGTACCGAGGCATGCGAGGCATGATTATGTGATATTTTGGGGTACTGCGAGTGTTACTTTTCGAAGGATCATAGGGGTTGATAGGGGGTGTACCTCTGGTGGTCATGAGAGGGTGGACCACTTGACTATGCCCTTATTGACTCCGTCGGTGGTAAGACTTCTGGAGAATCACAGGGGAAGACAAGGGTGGACCTCTGGTGATCCAATGAGATGGCCCCTCGACTGACTCAATTTGTTATGGCCATTGATTATTGATATTGTGCAGAGCTCTTTCCGGTACATAGCAGGCGGACAAGGGCCCAACAAAATGAAGTGATTTTTATTAAAAACTCTTTGATTTATGAGTACTCAAATTTGACATATTTATAGCATCATACTCTTGCCATGCATGATTTTTACTTGTTGAGCATTAGCTCATGTAGTTCATGCATTGTAGGTGATCATGGTGAGACTTGAGACCTCTGGTTTACTAGGCTGGCTACGGAGCTCCTACAGGCTTTCAAAGATCTATGTACTTGGATGACGACCTGTTGGGCTATTTTGTGGACTATGCTTTTGATTTTACAGTTTATTGTATTGTATTAGTGACTTTATCCTGTATATCACTTTCAAAACTCCTTTGTGATAGAGAGTTTAAGTTTGTGATGATTTTGATAGACGTGGTTAATGTTTTAATAACTACCGATGTATATAGAGTGTTACAAGATGTGAAAACACTTTACTTTTATCAATATTTTGTTAAACTAACAAAAAAATAAGGTTATACACCCGCATACATGCACAAATTACGTTGCATAGGTTATCTAAATATATATATCTATTCATATTATTGGGAGGTTGTGACAAGAGTGGTCTGATTTTGATTCTGTAGACTGTCCATGTACATGATCTTAGAACTTGTGGAGCACAGCTATGCCAGTAAGTTATATTTCAAGTTATAATACATTATATATTCATGAATTATATTGGCCATTTGTTATAAAAAAAATGGTATTGTAGTCATGGTGAGAACAAGGGGTGAAAGTAATAGCGGAGCCAGAACCCTAGGAGAACAGACTCCTATTCTGAATAATGATTGTGTTGTTATCATTAATCAACTTACAAAACTTGTTGAATGACAATCAAAAAAAATTCAGTAACTTATCCAGCAGAGAGATATGGATGGACAACCAAGGGCTGAAATGGTTCAATCACAACCCTGAGTAGAACAGGTGGAGATAATTATTGGGGAACAATTCAGAAAACTGAACCCATCGGTGTTCCATGATGCACTAGATCTTACAGTTGCTGAAGATTGGTTGACAACTCTGGAAAATATGTTTCAGTATAGTAGAATTTCATAAGAAGAGAAAGTGATGTGAGCATCCTTTATGTTTCGAGGTAGTGCTGGACATTGGTGGGATACAATGAGGAGCATCGAAGACACCACTATCATAACTAGGGATAGATTCAAAGAGTTGTTTCGAAATAAATACTTCACAACTCCAGTTTGTGCAGTGAAGATGAATGAATTTATACAGCTACGACAGGGAACTACGAAATTTGGAAAATACATTCGTAAGTTTGAATAACTATCCAGATTTGCCACACATATGGTCAACACTGATGCATTGAAAGTTGAAAAATTTCTTGAAGGCTTGAGACCAAAGCTATATAGAGATGTAAATATGGCAGGAATCCAAGGAGTGACATACTCACAAGTTGCTGAGAGAGCTTTAGTGGCATAACAAGCTGAACTTAGAATTTCTCGTGCTCAGGAGTTTCGATGCCAATTTAAGCAAGGACAGGGGCAACGATAGGTTGGAAATAAAAAGAAGATACCATTTCAAATGTAGAATCAAAAATCTATATTCCAACCTAGACAAGGGCAACAACAGTAGGATCAAAGTAAGCGTACAAAGATTGATCAAGGCAAAGCACCGATGTCGCAACCTGCTTGTCATAAATATGGTGGTCACCATAGTGGAGTCTGCCCAATGGAGACTAGAACCTACTTTGTGTGTTGAAAGGTTGGACATATTGCCAGAGTATGTCCAGATAACCCAAATCCAACAGGACTAAGAAAAGTGCCAGCTATAGTCTTTACCATCACTAGATCAGATGCTGAGGCGAACCCATCAGTGGCAACATGTAAATTCTCTATCTTTGGTACTCCAACATTTGTATTGTTTGATTATGGAGCTACACACTCATTTATATCCACTGAGCATGTGAAGAGGCTGGGTAGAGTACCTGATACTATTGAGGTTAGTTACAATATGATAATTCCTTATGGAGATTCAAAATAAACTAACCATGTTTTAAGAGATTGTGTTATTCCCATTGAAAATAGAGAACTCTATGCTGATTTAATTGTATTGGCCATGAATAACTATGATATGATTTTGGGTATAGATTGGTTGTCAATATATCATACTACAGTAGATTGTCAGAGAAAGATAGTGACTTTTCAACCTCCTGGAGAGGAACCGTTCACCTTTATTGGAATCATAAAAAGCTTCAAATTCCCAATTATATCAGCATTAAAAGCACAAAGATTATTGGATAGTGGTTGTGAAGGATATATGGCGAGTGCTATGAGTATTGAAGAGCAACACCATCCGATCCTTAGTGAAGTGCCAGTTGTTCAGGAGTATCCAGAAGTATTTCCTGATGATCTTCATCGATTACCACCAGACCGTGAGATAGAGTTTATCATTGAACTAAATCCAAGAACACATCCAATATCTAAAGCTCCATACCGAATGACACCAACTGAGTTGAAAGAATTGAAGGTACAAATATATGAACTATTAGATAAAGGTTTTATCAGACCCAATTTTTCACCATGGGGTGCACCAGTTCTGTTTGTGAGTAAGAAGGATGGTACAACGCGACTGTGTATGGACTACCAAGATTTAAATAAAGTTACAATCAAGAATAAGTATCCTCTGCCTAGAATAGAAGATTTCTATATTTTCAAAAATTGATCTGCGATCTGGGTACCATAAACTAAAAATAAAAGAGGATGATGTCACCAAGACAACATTTAGCACGAGATATGGACATTATGAATTTTTGGTGATGCCATTTGGGATGACAAATACCCCAGCAACTTTTATGGATTTGATGAATCGAGTATTTAAAAAATTTCTTGATAGATTTGTTATTGTGTTTATTGATGATATCCTGATTTACTCTAGCACAAAAGAATAGCATGGTGAACATCTAAGAATGGTTTTAGAGGTTTTGAAAAAGAAACAACTATATGCTAAATTTTAGGAATGTGAATTTTGGATTGATCGAGTGCTATTTCTGGGACATGTAATATTAGGAGCAGGTATAGTGTGTACCTTAAGAGTTTTATGATTCTTAAAACATGTTGAGAGCAAGTATTATGATTCTTGAAACATGTTGAGAGCAAGATGACTTGCATTTCATATTGAACATACCATTCATGAGCATTAACATGTGCATGCACGACATATAAGTATAGTGGAGGTTCTTGCATGCACTTTACAATTTGAGACATGATTTTTAGGATAAGTTATCTAGTAGTAATAGAAATGTATTCTCTAGTTTTTCTTCTATTTTTAGTGTTTTCTACTTTCATTATGTCTTTCTAAACTTCATTTCACAAAGGAGAAAGGGTGAACCTCTTGATGCAGGAAGATGAATGGTTATAAAGGTAGAAAATGTTTAAATGTGTTGTATTATTATTATATTTTTAGATCTGAACCCTACTTGTTTTGTGGTGATTCTTGATTTATGTATCACTAATGGTACAACAAATACTTAGGTTCATTTAGCTAGACGTTTGGTTCTACTATACCAATCACTAACATGAAACCTTGATTTGTTGTAGACAACGGTATGCATAAATACTTGATCTCATAAAAAAGTATTTGGTGTTAACAGATAATTTGCAAAAAGTAAAACAATACCATGATTACCTTAATGCGTGAGCTATTTGATAACATCTTTCCATTGAAATATTCATTAAGTATGGATTCTAATAGTGGCAATTAAAAGAGATAAAAAGAATAAATAATCATTCCTCTATCCAAAACTCAAGAGCGGATCCCTAATCCTCACTACTTTTTTATTACTTCAATTTTTTTTTACTTATAGCATACATTTTGTTTGTTTACATTCTAAACCATATAACGCCCATCTTTTTAGAAATATAATCTTGAAATCTTCAAACAATTTCTATGTGGATCGATATCAGACTCATGAGAAATTTATTACTTGACACAACCTACACTTGGTTTTACAACCTGAATGTTGTAGCAAGTTTTTAGTGCAGTTGTTGGGAAAGGCAAGGTAAGTGTTCAATTTTGTAAATATTTTTCCTTTATTGTGTGTTTATTTTGTTTATGATTATATGGTCATATGTTATCGTAGTTAGAAATAATTCTAAAACTTTATTTGGAAATTTATTTGAGTCACCACTACACACTCCACCATGGCTGAAAATGAAAGTGTTCAGGATGAAAATAAGAATCAATAGGTTCATACCATGCATTATTACTTGCAACCTTCCCAAAAAAAATTTCCTTCTTGTTTCATTTTCTCTCTCAATGTAAATAACTTTCGATTCAAGCCATGTATGATCCCTTTACTTCCTAATTTCCAAGGTTTAGACTCTAAAAGCCCTTACTGCATCTGAAAATATTTGATGAAGTATGTGCCATTTTTTATGATCAAACTTGTACAAATAAGATTATTAAGCTCAAATTATTTCTTTTTTCTTTAAAAGATAAAGCAAAAAGTTGGCTTAATTCTTTAAAACCTAGGTCAATTATCACTTGGCAAGAAATGCAAGCTGAATTTTTGAAAAAGTTCTTTCCAACTCATAAAACTAATGCTTTCAAAAAATAAATCCAAAACTTCTCTTAAAATTCTATTGAAACTTTCTTTTAATGTCGGGAATGATTTAAAGATTTGTTGAATTCATGCCCACATCATAGTTTTGAAAAATGGCGCTTAATTAGTTTCTTTTATAAAGGTTCAACTCCTTAAACAAAATAGTTTGTTGAGACAATGTGTAATGGTGAGTTTCTTGAAAAAGAACCTAATGAAGGCCTAGAATATCTAGAGCATTTGGCAAAAAAACTTACAATCATAGCATAGTATTAATTCTTCTGAAGGTTCTGTTGGATCAAATCATGCTAATAGTAATAAAGGATAATATTACCTTAGTCAAGAAGATGATCTAAATGCTAAGATTGCTAGTTTAACAAGAAAAGTTGAAGCCATGGAACTTAAAAGAGTAAAAGAAATTAAAATTGTGTAAGAGGAAGAAGTTTGTAGAAATTGTGAACTTATGAGGCACTCCACCAATGAATGTCTAAACATTCCAGTACAACCTAAACTTATAATCCACAATAAAAAAATCAACCCAATTTTAGTTGGCGAGGTAATAATTGTGCCCAATCGCTATATTCACAAAAGCCACCAAACATTCTTTCTTATCCAGCTCCACATACAAAATCCCTTAAGGAGACTTTGCAAGAATTTATGCATGAATAAACAAACATCAATAATCAAACTTCACAAGCTATCAACGAGATAAAAAATACACTTTCAACACTAACTGCCTCTTTGTGCACTCAGGAAAAAGGTAAGTTTCCAGAGCAACCTCAAACTTCCACTCAATTTCATATTTCTTCTTCAAGTGAAAATTCAGTCAAGTAGGCTAATTTGGTCACAACTATTCGTAGTGAAAAAGTTGCTAACAAGACTATTTATCCCAAGGAGAAAGTTTCTAATCCACCTTTTGAAATAAATAATGAAAATAGTGTTAACAATGAAGGTAAGTTTAATTAAGGTAAGTGTGAAAATGATGAAAAATAAAAATATTTACCTCTAGCACTCTTTCTTCAAAGATTGCAACCTACTTAGAAATTGAACTCAAATTCTAAAATCCTTGAACCTTTTCAACAAGTCAAGATTAATATTCCATTGTTAGATTTAATCAAATAAGTTCCTTCTTATGCCAAATTTTTGAAAGATTTATGTACAATTAAAAGAAAATGTTATACACAAAACAGACATTTTTAACTGAAAGTGTTAGTTCAATCATTCAACAATTCACTCCACTCAAGTATAAAGATCTAGGTTGTCTAACCATTTCAAGTACCATAGGAAATACCAGAAGAGAGTGTACTTTCTTTGATCTTGGTGCTAGTGTAAATCTTCTACCTTTCTCCATTTATGAATAGTTAAGTTTGAGAGAACTTAAAATAACTTTTGTTGTACTTCAACTAGCTGACCGTTCGATTGAAGTTACAAAGGGAGTAGTAGAAGATGTGTTGGTACAAATTGATAAGTTTTACTTTCCAGTGGATTTCATTGTTTTGGACAGAGAGCCTGTTGCACATACATATACACAGATTACTATCATTAGGTCGTCCTTTTCTTGCAACTTCAAATGCTTTGATTAATTATAGGAATGATATTTTGAAGTTATCTTTTGGAAATATGACTTTGGAACTAAATATGTTTAATGTTTGCAAGCAACCTACAAAAGATGTTGAAGTACATGAAGTTGATTCAATCGAGGAACTTGTTCATGAATATTTTACTACCACTAACTCTTCAGATCCTTTGGAGACTTATTTTGAAAGTGAAAATATTTGTAAAAAGACACACTCTAATACTCTCTTTGAATTTTTGCAGGCACAAGGAAGACGTTTTTGAAAGTCAAGGTTTGAAGAACTTTCATCATTAATAGTACAAGTTGTTCCATCAAGTATTAAAGCTCCCATGATTGATTTGAAACCTTTGTCATTTGATTTTAAATACTCTTTCTTAGGTGAGAATTAGACTTTTTCAGTAATAATTTCTTCCAAACTTGATGCATCCCAAGAAGATAAGTTGATCAAAAATTTGAAAATACATAATAATGCTTTAGGATGGACCATTGCTGACATTAAAGATATTAGTCCTTTAATTTGCACACATAACGTCTATCTAGAGGAAAATGCTAAACCTTATAGAGAAATGCAATGAAGGCTAAATCCTAATAAGAAAGAAGTAGTGAGAAATAAAGTCATTAAACTCTTAGATAATTGAATCATTTATCATATTTATGATAGAAAATGGGTGAGTCATACTCAAGTTGTACCTAAAAAATCTTGAGTTACTGTAGTCAAGAACGAGAATGATGAATTAATTCCAACTAGGACTGCTACTAGTTGGCGAATGTTCATTGACTATTGGAAACTCAATTTAGTTACTAGAAAATATCATTTTCCACTACCCTTCATAGATCAAATCTGAGAAAGAGTTGCGGGACATGAATTTTACTGCTTCTTGGATATTTCGGGTATAATCAAATTGCAATTACACTTGAAGATCAAGAGAAAATAACTTTTACATGCCCTTTTGGTAGTTTTGCATATCGAATAATGTCTTTTGGATTATGTAATGCACCAGCTACATTTCAACGATGCATGCTTAGTATTTTTAGTGACATGGTTGAACATTTTCTTGAAGTCTTCATGGATGATTTTTCTATTTTTGGTAATTTATTTGACGATTACTTATCAAATTTAGAAAAAGGTTTTGATCAGGTGTGAAGAAATGAACCTTGTACTCAATTAGGAGAAATGTCATTTCATGGTAACAATTGGTATTATTCTTGGACACAATATTTCGTCGAAAAATATAGAAGTAGACAAATGTAAAATTGAGTTAATTGTCAATTTGTCAATACCAAAGTCTGTGAAGATGATAAGATCATTTTTAGAACATGTTGGTTTTTATAGAAGATTTATCAAAGATTTTAGTATGATATCTAAACCTTTGTGTAATCTTTTAATAAAGGACAATATATTTGAATGGAGCCTCTAGATTGGACTTTACATTTTGAAATAATGTGTGATGCTAGTTTCTATGTTGTTGGAGTTGTCTTATGATAAAGAAAAGATAAGAAACCATATGTTATTTTGTAATGCCCAATTCTCAATTCCCTCCTACATAGCCAATAATAAGCATTTTTCATCAATATGCATCTAATCAATACGCATTATCGGATTGTGGCATACAAATAACATTATTGCCCGAACATGAATGATTGTTACTATATGCTCCAGTTATGCTTTAACATGCATTAGTACATGAAATATGAGATCAAACTTTTGTTTCTTGATATAACATATTCCCTAAGTGCCTTTTTGCAGTGAAAAGCTTGGTATCTCGGTTAAGGAAGATTGATGTGTTGAATGGCCATAAAATGAATTGTTTGTATTGCTCCATACTAGTTATATGCTAAAGTGATTAATTGCCTAAATATTTACTTGAAATATGTTACATTTGGCTAAGAACTAAAAGTATGCAAAATGGTGCAATTTGATTGGTTGGTTGACTAGGTTGCATGGAATCATTCTAAAGCGCATTGAACTTGATTATAACACCAAATATCCCTAGCCCATAAATGTGGCTTTTGGCATGAGAAGACACCAATCATGATGCAACCAATCATAGCCCTCCACTTACCTCTCTTTGAAAGGTCAAAGAAATCATTTTCATCCATATTTCTTGTGGGAGCACCTCAAAAATGAACAACCCTTATTCTCCTAAGTTTCTCCCAAATTTCTACACTTTCATACTCACAAAAATTAAATTCAATCCATAGGAATCCATAGAACACAAACTAGAACAAGTTTCCACCCTTTTAAGCTTGAAAACCGTTGATTTTGAAGTTTAATTCCAACTTAATCAAGGTATATTCTTTTTCAATGTTTCTTATGATGAATTTTTAGTATCTTGGATGGTTACATGTTTTAGTATATTTTTGTATGATTGAAAACTTAAGTAAGTTACACATGAAGCCTAAACCAAGCTAGTTTTTAGCAAAATTGATAGTCTTGTGAAATATGCTTAATTTACTTATTTCTATTAATCTTGTAATACTTATATTGTGGTTGGAAGTTCCTTTGAATGATTGAAAATAATAGCAATTAGTTTGCTTAATTGAAGGGTACAATCAATTTAAGTTAGAACCGAATTTACGTCATGTTAATTTGGATTGTGTGCATGTTTTAGGGGCTGCCCTGATAATTATGTTTGAATTATTAGTTATTTAATAGCTGCCCTAATGTTTAATGTCTTGAATTAGTAGTAAAATATTGAGTATGCATTGTTTTTAAGGTTATGTAATTGATATGGAATTATTTACAAAAGATTGAAAAATGTATATGAACTAGAATAGATTAAATGATTTATAAAAAAGATATTAAATTGTACACGATTTGATTATGTTAGGCCTTTAACACATCCTATCTTCTAAAGAGATTGGTCTTTTCACTTGCCACAAAGTGGACTTGAGGTAAGTTGAAGCTTTCATTTGTTGTATCACAAGAATCATATAATGTTGTTCATGTTTTAATGTGATTGTTATTATTTGTGAAATGATGTAATGTTTGATGCATTTATGGTTTATAAAGCATGATACTATTAAGGATATAATGAGGTTTTTGAAAAGGAAGTATGGTAATTGATTGATGGTCGGGTAGACAAGGGATGCGGGAGGGACCGGCGGACCCAACAAATGGTGGCAAATACTTGAGGTTGAAAAACTGATATAGGAAAGTCACAATGAATACGATAGAATACGGCTAATACCTGAGGTTGAAAGACCAAGTATGAAAACCCCGTATTAGTTCTCTTATTGGCCAATCATTATGAACAGGTTTCGAAAACCACGGTTTATCGCTATTAGTTAGGTACCACACTTTAAGGGTTCTAAAGAATGATTTATGAATGAAATTTATTAAATAGAATAATGCATTTAATGATTTATGAGATGTGCATATATGTTATTTGTTATTGCATCAGTTTCATCTTACTGAGCCTTTAGCTCATTAGATTCATATGATGCAGGTGGAAATGTACAGGTTTAGAGGTTGACTGAGTTTCTAGAGCAGCCGTACAGAGATTTGTTCATATGCTATGCTTCGAACTGTTTTGTAGTTTATTTTGAAAACTCTATTTTGTTTTTAAATAAGCCGCTCTGTTATGGTTTTGTAAACATATGTACTCAGTTTTGATATATGTATATGGTGTGTTTAAAATGATTCAAGTTTTTCCCTTATAGCTAAAAATGAGAACTTTTATTAAAACCATAACTCTAATATTGATGAAAAATTAACATTTCTTGACTTAATTGTATCAGCTTGTTTAGCCTCTGCAGTTAGGTTAAGGGGTGTTACATATTACTATGCAAGTAAAACTTTAAATAGTGTTCAATTAAATTATTTAACAATTGAAAAAGAAATACTTGTTGTAGTTCTTGCCATTGGATAAATTTAGATCTTATCTTGTTGTCTCAGCAGTTGTTGTTTTCAGTGATCATACAGCTTTGGAATATCTTTTATCAAAAAAAGATGCCAAACCTAGACTGACTAGATTGATTATCTTCCTCCAAGAATTCAACATTACGATACGAGATAACAAAGGAGTAGAGAATGTGGTGGCTGATCATTTATCGAGACTTGTTTGTGATGACTCATTTCAAACCACACCCATTAATGACACTTTCTCTGATGAACAAATATATAATGTTTCTATTTACCTTGGTTTGCTGACATTGTTAATTTTCTTATGACAAGAAAGATGCCATCGCATTGGAACTCCCAAGTTAAAAAAAAAATTCTGATTGAGGTGAAAAATATTTATTTGGATGATCCATACCTATTCAAATATTATTCTAATCAAATCTTTCGAAGATGCATGCCTAATAATGAGATAGGTAATATTGTTAAATTTTGTCATTCAGAAGCATATGGTGGTCACTTTTCGACAAAGAAAATCACTGCAAATATCTTGTATTGTGGATTTTATTGGTCAATTCTTTTCAAAGACACTTACACTTTTTGCAAAATTTGTGAAAATTGTTAAAAGTTAGGATCTATTTTAAAACGAAACAAGATGCCCCTACACCCTATCCTAGTGATTGAAATTTTTGACTTTTAGGGTATTGACTTCATGGGACAATTTCTATTATCATTTGGTTTTATTTACATATTGGTCACTATAGATTATGTCTCAAAATGGATCAAGGCAATTCCCAGTTGAAACATTGATCACAAAATAGTGATAAATTTTATAAAGAAAATATTTTAAGTTGATTTAGAATTGCTCGATCCATTATCAATGATAGGGGAAAACATTTTTGTAACAACATTTTTGGGAACTTTAATGAGGAAATATGGAATCATACATAAAGTTGGAATTCTTATCACCCTCAGACAAATGGACAAGTTGAACTTACAAATAGGGAGATAAAATATTTTTTGGAAAAGGCAATTGACCTAAATCGTAAAGGTTGGTGTCTTAGACTTACCGATACACATTGGGCATATAGAACTTCTTCCAAAACATCATTAGGCATGTATCTTTATAGGATTATTTATGGAAAATCTTATCATTTACCGGTTGAACTTGAACATAAAGCTTATTGGACAATCAAAATGTTTAAATTCAACTTTGATAAAGCTTCAAAATTGTGCAAATTGCAAATCAATGAACTTCAAAAATTGAGAAATGATGCATATGATAATTCTAAAATTCATAAAGTAAGAATCAAAGATTTTCATGATAAAAAAATTTCAAGAAAAATATTTTGAGGTGGTCAAAAGGTTTTGCTTTATAATTCTCAAGTGCATTTGTTTCTTGGAAAATTGAGATCAAGGTGGAGTGGTCCTTTTGTTGTATATCCTTATGGGGAAATTGGCATTAAGAATCTTAGAAATGTAAATGTATTCAAAGTAAATAGACGAAGACTTAAACCATTTCTAGAGAATAAATTTTCAGAAGAGGAAATTATTTTTCTTTCTATCCCTTGTTAAGATTAGTGTGTGTGTGTGTGTATACTTATTTTCTCTAACGTTATTTGTTTTGTAAGCTTTCTTTCTTTTATTTTTTTTCTTTTCTCGATTAAGTGGTGAATAATGGTACTCTATGACTATTAAAGTCAGACTTATCAATTTCCCAAACAACTGAAATCTCTGTACAATATTTTTCTCTTTTTTCTCATTCTCTTTTATTATTCTTTTCAAAATGGATAACATTTTTCTAACTCTCAAGAAGCGATTTCCTTTTCTTTCTAAAAATACAATTTTCAAAATTTATAAAACTAAGATTGAAAGATTAAGGATGCTTATGCACAAGGGCATCCCAAGGGACATACGATGGATAATTGAAGCAAGGGTAAGAGTAGCAGGTGAGTTTTCATATCTTCAAACTTGCTTACTAGATACATGCCTGGTTTTGGTAAAAATACATATTCAAAAAAATGAAGGGCAAAAAAAATGCAAGTTTGTCACAAATGTGCTCGATGGACTTGCAACACAAAGTATCGTTCCTTAGGAATAGTTTCTAAAAATCGAGAAGATAAAATTTAATTCATTATGGATAGATTGAGTAAGGAGTCTTTAGATGACATTATATTGACTCTTGAGATGCATTCATATGGATTAGTGCATTGTGCAATTTTTTATTTATGGAATCACTTTTGGGTTGAATATGAGCGTTATAGTCTTGGGAATCAGACATTAAAAGATCCTATTTTTTAGTTTATAAGAATATTGAATGGTAAGCATATTCTCTACCAATAGAGGGCATTTAAACCATTACTGGATGTAAACCAGAGGAAGTTGTAGCCACAATCACAACAACACGTACATTCATGTGTAAGTGGATAATTTTTAAATTTTACGTGTCCTTATTTTCAACCTTTCTGATAAAAAAAAACGACGTGCAATAAATTCATTCCCGATCCACACCTCAATAAATAGCACCGCACTTACTCCATTTTTGCACAACTCAATTAAAAAAATAATAAAAATAATAATGGAAGTCTCTTCCTTCCACACACAAGTTCAACTGTATTTAAGTCTTTTGTGGATCCAATCTAGGAAAAATGGTGAGTTTATAGGGGCAACCAATAACCTTGGTAGATTTTTAGCAGAAAAAAAAATTCATTTAGTGTATGGGGGAGGCAGTCTGGGGTTAATGGGGAATGTTGCTACTTCTGCTTATGTACGAAGAGTTAAAGTTTTAGGAGTTATCCCAAAAACCTTTAACAACAGAGAATATCACATGTATGACCATCGGAGATGAGCTAAAAATGTCACATATTCAGGATAGAATGCCTAACATGTTAAATAATGTGGATGCATTCATCACTTTGCCTAGTGGTTTTGGTACACTAGAGGAGTTATTTTGAGTTATCTCTTGGACATAACTCAATATTCACCATAAACCTGTAGGTATTCTTAATGTTAATGGTTTATATGATGGTTTGCTATCTTTTGTAGATCATGCTATGGGAAAAAGTTTTATTTCACCATCTACGAGATGAATCCTCATTTTTACTCCAACACTTGACCAACTGATTGATCAACTTTTAGCATATGTGCCAAAACCTGATCCAGCCTTAGCCTGTGTGGATTGGTCCAACAGGGACAATGGTCAAAAATACAAAATAAATTTGACTTAGTATGTGAAATTTATCCTTAACGGTTTTAACTAACAGTGTGTGTTTCGTGTTGTTTCAGCTTTATTTTTAATAAGCCACATTTCAGGTGATATCTTTTAAACTCTACTTTCCTATCTAATTTTGACATTAGGGATAATGTCTCGATTAGGTTGGGGGAGGGAATAGTTGATATCATGTCTTGTGTGTTCAATGTATGTTTTTCTAGTTTTTTTTAAAATTCAAGCATGTTTTCTTTTGGCTTTGTTGAAACCATTAGTAAGGGTGACCAAAGTAAAGGGTAATCTTTTAACACTCTTGAGATGCACCCCCATTTTTTTGGCATAACATGGTATGTTTGGGAAGTTTTTAACTGAAATTTTGTGAATTGTCAAGATATAATTGCAATCCTCTTTTTGTTCGAGTCCAAGTGTACTATCTTGAAAAAAAATAAAAAAATTAGTCTTGTGCACATCCTAAGCCTTGTGGAAAGATCGGTTGTGATGCATATAACTAAAAATTCTGACCATGTTAAAGTGTTTACTTTTTCATTCACACATCTTTTGTGAATAAGTAGAGAGTTTGAGAAAACAAACATTCTAAACTTTAATTGATCATTTAAATTGTTGTAATTTGAGATGGTTAATTATGTCTACCTTGCATGTAGAGAAATGAATTGGGTAAACCTATGTAGTTATCTATTTCTATTGAAATATTTTGCTTTGTAGCTAGTGATGTGAGTATAATTATAAATATTTCTTTTGATCTTCTGTTATCATGTGAGTCATGTTGTATAGAAAACAAAAATAAAAATAATAAATAAATAAATAAAAAAGCAAAAAAAAATAAAAATAAAAACTATATAAAAAAAGATTCACCATTTCGTTCTCAGGTTAACCAATGAAATTTCGAGACATATTTTGCTAAGACAGACTAGGTATTTTAAATTTTGTGACTACCTATCTTATGGTCAATTTTAGTTTGAATGTTTGTCCTAAATCATTTAAGCCATTTCCCTAAGTGTTCTAACTGTT
Organism: Paulownia fortunei; assembly: GCA_019321725.1. Lineage (NCBI taxonomy): Eukaryota > Viridiplantae > Streptophyta > Magnoliopsida > Lamiales > Paulowniaceae > Paulownia > Paulownia fortunei. Next base: position 11,030,455 of record CM033110.1, read on the forward strand.
TTCAAACTCCATGAGTGAACACCTTACCAACTTAAATGGCAAACACTTACCTATAAGGATATGGAGTTGAGGCTTTTCATGATTGATTTTGAAGTTATATGTATCTTGGTATGTGGAATAAAAGGTTGGCTAAGTGCACATACGCACAACATTATTTGGAAATTCTAAAAAAAAAAATCACGATAGCATTTGTGATCTCAGATAAATTATTTTTTGTGATTGTTAGACTATTTTACAAGTTGTTTTTAATTCTAATCATCCATGTTCCTTTTTATTTGTATTACATTTCATTACACTATAATTACTGGGGCCTACTAATAAGCTGGTTGGGGGGTGTGATGAACATTTAAAAGTGTACAATTAATTAGAATTTATATAATTATTTTCACTTTGAAGTTTTCATTAGAATTCTCAATTAATGCATTTTTGTGTTTTAGGAATAAAATGAGAAATAAACACAAAAAAATAAGATTAAAAAGTTTTATCTTCTTTTATGCAGGTTTTAGAGAAACAGGCATAACTTTTGATTCTGAAATGATTTTGGGTTAGTTCTTAAGGTTATGGATTGATAAGTTATTCTTCTACAAGTTCATAAAAACTTTGGATCCCATAATAAATATATAAAGGTTAAAGAAGTTGGATTACAAGTGGCTGTACAAAATTGATCACCAAAAATTCGGATTAGAGTTGAGGCTATTTGGATAGTTTGAGAACGTGTACTTAACTGTGGTTCTATTAGTATGCTATTTGTCTCGTGTACATGATTAACTATTTTGGTTTGTATCTCCCCTTGTTCTTCGGGTACACTATAATATGTGTACTTGGAGAACTATGGGGAGATGTTGTCAAAATTTTCATGTGCATGAAACAAAGTGGTCATACTTATAAAACCACAAATAAGTGCACGTTCTTGAATGGGATAGGACCCTTACCGAAGAGTGAAAGTCTAGATAAAGTAAAAGTAATTTGATGATCTAACTATCAAATACATTGGATGGTCTAGGAAGATTCTGCATGGTTTTTTTTTCCAATGCATTAGTGCAACATATTGTGAATATATTTACATATTGTACCAATATATATACACAATCTTGAGTTCTATTTATTGAATATATTGTGTTTCCATATGATATTCCATTTGTATATTGTTCTTTTTTATTTTTTAATCTCAACAAAGAGACCACTATATATGAGTACTACATGCTAAAAATATATCTTAATACAGTGCATGAGTTTTAAAAGAAACTATAGAAACAATCGCTGATAATGTTGAATTTTCTATTGGGGTTAATTTGGAGACTTGTTGGAGAAAAACAGTTAAAAAGAAAAAAATCTTTATGCAGTATCTATATGTACAACAAATCCCTGGATTACATTTGAAAATACTTGACACCGGATAAATTTGCTGTAATTTTTCTACATTAGCAATGTAAGCAAATGGGGCACAAGGGAATAATTTTCTCCATTAATGGTGTTAATATTTTAATTAAATAAACCAATATACAAAACTTCTTTAAGCTTTAAAAGTATAATAAAAGGTAATTTTCATCAATAAATTTTGCAAAATAAATAACTCACCTGGTGATGGATGGCTGTGGCTACGACAAACAGTAGCGGAGGTGGAGCAGGCTTGGATGGTGGTGGCTACGGGCTAAAAAATAGTAGTGGCTACGGGTAGAAGAATGACAGTGGTTGGCCAGCGAACGCCGAGAAACAAAGAGAGAGTGCACGGGAGAGAACGACCATGGCTAGCAAATGACGGTGAGTTGATGGTGGTGAGCTAACGAATGGCAGCGAGCTGGATGGATGGTGTACAGTCACCTGCGAAAACACAGAGAGAGAGAGAGAGTGCGAGGAGAGAGAATCAAAAGTGGGAGAAGAGAATTAAGCCCTAATTTTTAGCAACGAACAAGCAATTCGTCGCTATTAATTAAAAAATAAAAATACTACAAGACTTAGCGACGAAATAGAAATATCATCGCTAGGTTTATTAAAAAATTATTAAATAAAAAAAGAAAAATGAATTATGTTTAGCGACGACACTAAGTTATCGTTGCTAACGTAATACTTAGCGATGAAAATATGGCGATTCATTGTTAAATACAAAGTTAGCGATGAAGCAGAATGCTATCATCGCTACGATATGAATATAATGTTAGCGATGAAATTTGCTTTACCCTCGCTAACATGTTTTAATCTTAGCAACGAAATCAGTAATATTCGTCGCTAACATAGTAAAAAAAATATAAATTTACATATTTTTTATCTTTAGCGACGAGATGTACTGCGGCTTGTCGCTAAAATTAATTTTTTTTAATCTTTGCGATAAAGGTTCTGCACTTCGTCACTAACATTTAAAAAAATAATATTATATTTAGATTTAGCGACATTATATCATCGCAAACACTCAACTTAGTGATGAAATAATATTTTCGTCACTATTTTCTCTTTTTCCTGTAGTGTTACTTTAGTCAAGAAAATGATCTAAATGCTAGGATTTAATAAGAAAAATTGAGGTCATGGAACTTAAAAAAGTAAAGAAAATCATATATGTGCAAGATAAAGAAGTTTTTAATATTTGTGAACTTGTGGGACACTTCACCATTGAATGCCCAAATATTGTAGCACAAGCAAATACCATGAACATATTCAAAAACCTTTTTCATTCTCCATATTCTCAAACTTATAATCCATAATGGAGAAATCATCCCAACTTTAGTTGGCGAGATGAGAATCATGCCCAACTGCTATACTCATAAAAGCTAGCTCCACATACAAAATCTCTTGAGGAAACTTTGCAAGAATTTATACATGCATAAACAAACATCAATAACCAGACCTCACAAGCCATCAGTGAGATCAAAAACACACTTTCATCATTGATAACCTTTTTGTGTACTAATGAAAAAGGTAAATTTTCTGCTCAACCTCAACCTAATCCTTCCACTTAGTGTCATGTTTATTCTTTAGGTGAAAATTCAATCAAGGAAGCTAATTTGATCACAGCTCTTTGAAATAGAACAGTTGTTGACAAGATTATTCATCCTAAGGAGAATCCAAAGTCGGTAACCACTCCTAAACCTCTCTCTCATACTTATGTAATAGCTCTACCTTTTCCTAGTAGGTTAGCAAATTCTAAGAAAAATGAGAAAGAAAATGAGATCCTTGAGACTTTTCAAAAAGTGGAGGTAAACATCCCTCTTCTTAATGCGATCAAGCAGGTACTTCGATATGCTATGTTTCTGAAATATCTATGTACTAACAAATGGAAGTTGTGGGGGGATGAAAAAGTAAGTGTGGGGGATAATATTTCGGTGGTTCTTCAAAGAAAACTCCCTCCAAAGTGTAAGGATTTGGGCACTTTTACCATCCCTTATACTATTGGTAAGACCAAATTTGAAAATGCATGTTAGATTTGGGAGCATCAATTAATATTATGCCATATTCTATTTATACTTCTCTAAATCTAGGACCTTTAAAAGAAACTCTTGTTATCATACAATTAACTGATTGATCTAATGCATATCCCATAGGGGTTGTGGAAAATGTTCCTATGCAGGTGAATGAATTAGTTTTCTCTACTGATTTTTATGTTCTTGAGACGGAGGATGACACATGCCCTAATCCTACTCACATTTTTTTAGAAAGACCATTCATAAAGACAGCCTGAACTAAGATTGATGTTCATGATGGTAATCTTACTATGGAGTTTGATGGCAAGGTTATAAAATATAATATTTTTGAAGCCATGAGATATCCTACTGGCGTGAATTTAGTTTCTGCAGTGAAATAGTTCGATCATCCTCTTTGATGTTTCTCTATAGATCTGTATTCCCAGAATAATGGATTCTTCTCCTAAATCCTTCATAAAACTTGTTAGACAACCAAGTCTTAGTTGACTATAGCATCCCTACATCATTCCCAATGAGTAGGATGTCATCAACATATAGCATAATAAATATTACTGTACTCCCACTAACCTTCTTGTAGACATAAAGTTCATCCGGGTTTTTTGTGGAAATCAAACAATTTAATTACCTCATCAAATTAGATATTCTAACTTCAAGAAGCTAGCTTGAGTCCATAAATGGATCTCTAAAGCTTGCAAACCTTTTGTTTGCTTCCTCTAGATATGAAGCTAGGTTACCTCATAAAGATCTCTTCCTTGGTGTTTCCATTAAATAAAGTAGTCTTCACATCGAACTGTCATATCTCATAGTCATAATATGCTTATATGGCTACCAGAATCCCGATGGATTTTAGCGTCACTACTGTCAAAAAAGTTTCTTCATAATCAATTCCTTACTTTAGAGAACCTTTCATGAACAGTCGTGTGTTGTAGGTCACTATCTCTCTATTTAATCCAAGCTTCCGCTTGTAGACCTATTTGCAGCTAATGAAAACTATTCCCTGTACTGGGTCCACTAAGGTCCGTCCATACCTTGTTGGAGTACATGAAGTCCATTTCAAATTACATGACATCTAGCCAACTTCCCAAGTCGATGTTAGACATCGCCTCTCTATAAGTTCTTGAATCACTATCCAAGGGGAGAACCTCCTCATTGTTCTCTAACAAAAAGCCATACCTTTGGGATCTCCTAGGAAGTTGTATCAGAAGGCCCAACCTCAGTTGGTTAGTCCATTACTACATCCATTGGTACAGTTTTGTAGTTCCTGAACTTCTTCAAGTTCCACGACTTCACCATTTCTATTAATAGAAATTTCTCCTTTGAGACACCTTTTGTTCTGATGAGTCATAGAAGTAGTATCCAATAGATTCCTTTAGATATCCCACAAACTTGCATAAATTACCAACTCTCGAATGTAACGACAACTATTTATTATCAAAAGAAACCCATTTCCTAAAACTAAGCTAACAGTGCCTATGGCTCATGCTGTAACCTTTGCTCTATTCCCAGCCGCAAGATCATTTCTCCTCTACTTAGCTTCCTACTTCTTGCCATCACGTACAAATCATTACAAATATGAGACCCATAATCGATATCAAATACCCAAGAAGCACCATTAACTAATAAGTTAACTTTAACAAAATATACACATGAACTCTTTAGGCTTGCAAGGTACTCCTTGTAATTCCTCTTCCAATGCCCAAGTTTGCCACAGTAATGATACTTGTCATCGGCCTTGTTAGGACCCCACCAATTACCTTCATCTTAATGGACTTTGGGGAACCTTTCCCTTTCCCATTCTTCTTCTTAGGCTTTGCAACTTTTGATTTGGAAAAGGATCCAATAAGCATGACCCACTTGTCCTTTTTCATTGTGGACTTAGTTGTCTTCAGTATGTTAACTAGCTCAGCAAGGCTAGTTTCCATCTTGTGCATGTTGAAGTTGACAATGAAGGTGTCAAAAGATGGAGGTAGAGACTATAGGATGAGATCGATATAGAGTTCGTTGTCTATAATGAGTCCAAGGGACTTCAGACTTTCTATCAGGCCTATCATCTTTAATCCATGATCAAGAACTGAAGAGCCCTCCATCATACAGGCCTTGAAAAGCTCTTTTGAGATCTGATATCTTGCATGCCTAATATGTTCATCACATAACACTTATATGTGAATGTAGATATCATGCGCATGCGCATGTATCTCATGTTGCCTCTGCAACTCATTCATTATCCATGCTATGATACAACATTTCATGTGCAGATCATCATTATTTTTTTGCTAATATTCTACAAGCGTCTCCTCGATCCCATCTATCGGCTGGCCTGCTAGTGGAGGAGTGTCGAGGAATGATCTCTTTTCTAATTGTAAAATAATCTTAAGGTTACTCACCCAATCGATGAAACTGGGTCTAATTAATTTATTTACGTCTAAGATTGGTACAAGTGGATTTTTCATCATTTTTATAGACAATCTTCAAAAATAAAAATGAAGCAGAAAATAAGCGTTATTTCAAATTCATATTCATTTATAACAAGGTCTATAATTATAAATGTCTCCATTTCTTTTATTTGAATTCCATCACCCCTAATGGCAATTCAGAAAATTATATTTTCTAGTGGGCTTGAGGCCCAAGCAAAATATTGTATGCCCAATTTTATGAGCCCATAAAATATATTGATAGGTGGTTAACTTTTAATGATTGTATCTCTATACAACCCTCAAGATGTTTTGCCTCACTTCTTCCCATATAACCAATTTTATGAGCTCATATTATACTAAGTGTCAAGTAAGATCCAATAAACCTCCATGTGGATGGAGCAACAAAATATTCGACGACTTATGGCCAACATAGAGATGTAGAGATCACAACTTTCCTTCACCAAGTCATCCCACAACTCATATCTAATGACTAAGTAAGGTAGCATCGTCATGTCATTTACTTTTGATGGTAGGCATAGATTATTAGGTCTAACCCAATTTTATACATGTTTTCTTGAAATCAAAATTTTGGAAAAAAACTCCTTCACTTGATTTTTAATTCAAGTGGGGTATTCATTTTAACTAAGACCTTATCAATTTTTTATCTTTGTTTATTTATTGAGTTTGTATTCAATTGATAGCAAGAAAATCATTTGAAAACATTAAATAAACTCTATGCATGCATCTAATACATACACAATTAGACGATCATGAGCCATTCTTATGTGATCCATTTGAGCCAAAAATAGATTTAGGTCAGTCCATGAATATATCTGATACATTCATGGCCTTCTCTTGATTCTCTACCTTTGTCCTTCTTCTTGTCCACCAAAAATGAAAAAGAACCTCACGCTGTACCACTCTCATTTCAAAAATAGAAAGTACATACAAAAATAGAATAAGAGTCATGCAAGCCCCATTTCAAAACCCTAAATTAGAATCCAATCAATGGCTCCATGATCATCTAACACATGCTTATAAAAACATCATAGGAACTTATCAAAGCAAGTAAATTTACCATCCATTAAAAATTGCCAATTTCAAAACTTGGGATAATTTTTTTATTTTTCATGAAAAATCTTTTTTCACAAATTTAAAATTAACAATTAATTAAATTTATAAAAATCAAATTTTACAACCAGACATGATGGGGTTGTGCAATAAGAAAAAAACCAAGAAATAAAAAGAAAGAGAAGGGGGGACAATTTTTTTTGTTAAAGACACAAAATTCATCCCCTTCTTGTATATTTATATACAAGAATGTTCAATCTTAATCCAATTAGGTTTTGACCCCTTTCCAAGCTTATCTCTACCTCTTTCCTTCTTAGCCTATCCTTTTCAATAAAAAATAGTAGTCTTTGATTTCTTTCCTTGTAAGACATAAAGTCTTAATTTGTTTCCATCAAAGACAAGAAGTCTTTAGTTCTCCAATTTAAGACTCTTAATGGGTTTCTCTTACGAGCCCATTTACTTTGGGCTTGGACCTTAATTGATTTCCATCCATTAATTCAAGCCCAACTTAATTAACTGATCTAATGAATGAATTAATTGATTCCATATGGCCACCTAATTAAATTAGGCCCAATTTTAATAATTTTATTATTTAAATTTGTTAAATTAATTTAAAGTTTGAAAATTGATTGATTCAATCAATTAATTAATTTACTCCCAAATAGTCCCTAATCTGTATTAGGTCCAATTAAATAATTCTATTCTTTAGTTGGATGAATTAATTTAACTGTTTAAATTAATTCTACCTCAAGTTAATTATGCTCAATTAATTAACTAATCCAACTCATTGGATTATTTTCTAGATAGTAATAGACCATCCTGATTTATGAGTGATCCATTAAGTTCAAAACTAAGCTAGCAGTGGGCTTGCAATCATTGCAACTTAGTGAATATATATATATATATATTTATTAATTAACTCAATTAATTAATCCATTTTGGAATTAACTCCTTAGTTCCAAGGACCACGCAAGTTAATGAAAGCACCTAATAGTGCATCTTGACTGCCTAATCTTAAAAAAAATAGTAAGTAAACATATTTCCATTATGAGTACCATTTAAGTTCGGCCCTTCCATCACCTAATTTGTGTATTAAGTCTTTGGCATGGATTATTAGTTAAAGCCCTAGTTGACTTAATGACTATAATCTCATTCCTACTCACATTAACTCATGGAGAATCATTTGAAAACCCTCATTAATATTCATCCTTCATTCACTAAAGACTTCTCAATCAACAATTGTGGAATGCATAGAAGATTCATTTATCTGCCAGAAAGGTGACGTATCGCCACTCATTAACCTTCCTACATTAAGATCATACACCTAATGTTAACCCCTTATAATTATCATACAATCGAAAAATACATCAAAGTGCATGATGTCGTGCACAAGGCTACTATTTGATTGTCATGCATTCGGGAAATACATCAAAATGCATGATGTTGTGCACAAGGTTACCCTAGTGATTCAAGTCAAATGACTAATTCATGCACTATCAGTGTTAGGAAATTTAAATTCTACGAACAATATTTCTAATTGAAAATTTTCCACTACATGTATTCGGTGTACTCATTCCCCAACAACCACCCACATATGTGCACTAGCATCACTATGTCGATACCTATGAAATAAGACATCCTCCTTTCGAGCATGTATCGTGAGCGCAAGTCTAATAGGTTTATCGATGTCCCAGTCTCATTAAACCCTCGACTCAAAACTAATTTAAGACTAAAGCCATAGAGGTATGTTCCATGATATCCATCATATCCACGACCATCCCCATAGCTATGTATGGTCTAAGGACTCTATCTAATTACTTAAATGCAATTAAAGATAAAGAATTGCCAATTTGTTAATATATGTCAAATAAGATTATCTATTCCCTAGAATATAGAGCGACCATTAATTGGCACGTCGGACACTATCGCACCAATCTCCCACTTGCCCAAGAGCTAATTACCAAGTATCTTATGCCCATCTTCATAAGATGTCATTCGAATACTATTTATCCTAGGAGTTTACTCAGTAGATCTTCAATGTTTTTTGCTGAAGCAATTTTTTCCATTGTTAAGTCACCTCTACCAATGACTACTCACTCAAATGGTTTCACCTCATTATGTACTTGGATCTATGATGAGATCTTGGCTCTTTTGCTTGTGCAGTTGCCCCATTGTTATCACAGTAGATAGGTACCAGACTAACAACATACAAAACTACTTCCAACCTTTGGAAGAAGCTTCTCATCCAATCACCTTCCTACGTAGCATTGCATGCAGTGATATATTCAACCTCAGTAGTGGAATCCACAACCATCTCATTCTTGGAACTCCTTCCAGTTGACTGCCCACTATTTAGGATGAATATAATTCTAGACATAGACTTCAAGTTATCTACTTTGGATAAAAAAGTTAGATGTAACATCCCAGGTTTAGTTCTCTATAACTGTACTTTCAGAAGACCTTTAGTGCTTCGTAAGTACTGAAGATCTACTTTATGGCTTTTATTGGTTTTCACATGAAATTGACTGATATATACTTATGACACTTAAAGAATTTACGATATCATATTTTTTACATAGATTTACATACATTTTTCTTCCTAGAGTATGTATAAAATTTGTGAGTCATTCTTTCCTCATTCCTCCAGAAGTCTTTGGGAACACATACTGTGATACCCGAACCTCTCACAACTCACTTGGCCAATGTGATTCATGCATTACATGCTACTTATATACTAATTTGCATTAACATTTACATGGCATCTTATATAGCATTCTTAATCGTTAGACCTCTAATGCTATCACATGATATAAGTGGTTGAGATCTTATAACCTAATTAATAAATTCTATATTTAAATAAGAAAAAGAATAGATTGGTCGATATATTGGATATTCATAGGTTATATGTTATAATTTTAGAAGTGTTAAAGGTGTTACTAGTAAGTTTATATGATTCGATTTAATTAGATCGATGTGTTTTAAAAGTATACATCCATGGATTAACATACTTGGGATATTGGACATGATATAATGTGATTTAAGTGTCATAATACAAGGTCCATATGTGCATATGATTTTAGAATTACAAACTAGACAATCATTTAAGAATCGGATGTCAATCGGTTTGGAGATCAAATGAACAGACATAGGAATTACCTATGCGAATGAATGGTGACTAAGATAGGTTGCAACCAAATAAGAATATGTGAGACACACAAGATTAGGGCTGCAAGATAAGAGAGAAAATTAGATTATACCATTACATGCCACCTCAAGCTTTGCCACCTCATGCTTTGCCACCTCATGCTTTCTTATTAAGCTTAAGCTAACATCTCAAGCTAACACCTCAAACCCTTCACCCTTAAGCCATGACCAGACCTTGATTTCAGTTATTTTCATCTTCCAAATACACACCTTAAGGTATCCAAGTGCTCCAAATTGATTCCAAGTGGAAATAAAAGCAAGAAAAGCAAAGGAGAAGTGATTACCATCAAGTTTAACCTCAAAATCTGCATAGGTAACACTTATCTACGGTTTTGCCTTTGGTTTTCAGATTATTCTGAATGGTTTTATTATTTAATAAGCTTTAAATGTCTCTTATAAAGTTTTAAGAAGTTTTTAGTTAGACTTTGGTGCACAAAGAAAGGGTTTTTGATGACAAACACTTAATAGGAAATACTTGTGGCAGAAACTGTCACCTTACTATTTTCTTGTATTTTAGGCTTCAAAAGTGTATGGTATGTTGAATGAAACCTGTAATTATCATCATATACATGTTTATATTTTGGTTAACAGTATTGGAATAAATTTTAATCGGTTAGAAATTGAAATAGGGCATGATATTGAAGAGATGCTCAAAACTATGACCATCGAATTTCAGATTCTGTCCTATGTGAAGTGGACTTGTTTTACAGTATTAAATCCATTAGTTTTGGCAAGGATATAACTTGGTTGTCTCTTTTTATATGTTATATAAGTGTGGTGAAAATTTGGGAGTGATTGAATATACTTAATGGTGCCAAAACCATTAATGTCATGAAGTGCGTAAAACTATCACGATGGGAAAAATCTATTTCAGTATGCTGTGAAAGGAGCTGAACTTGGGAAGCTATATCTGTGAGTTTTAGCCATTCGATGACACGGTTACATTTTTTTTGATGTTATATAATTGTGATAAAAATTTTGGAGTGAATGAATATGTCTAAGGGTGTCAAACTCATCATGCAAATTAATGTGGCAGCAAGAAAATGTGAAGTGGTGAATCTGTCCCATTTGGTTCATGAACATGTTCCAGCATAGATGTGGTGAATTTGATCCCTAACATTTAGGAAAATGTTGTGAGAGTTATAATACATCAATTAAGTGAGGTTAGTATACATTTAAGATATGGAACAAAGGTACGTAGAAGGTTGTATTTGGTTATAGTTTCTAAGTGGTAAGGTTGTTTAGTTAAATTGAGATTCAAGATCTTTATACTACATTAGGTATAATGAACTTGTTAATTGAGGATGGTGATTGATATCTTGTATTTTTACAGATTGTTTAACATCTAGGGTTGGGGAGTAATACTTAAGAAACCTAGAAGTAACACACAACCGATCAAAGGTAAGTAAACATTCATATGCAACTACAATGCATAGACATAGTAAATGTGTGATTTATATGTAATACCATTGATCATATGTGCGTAGCAGAGGGCATGCATTACTGTCATTCATGTCCATTGAGCATACATACATGGGCATGGGCACGTGCATACATCATATACAAGCATTGTGATAAATCGTGCATTGCATGGCATGATTCTGAGAAAGGAAAATGTTTTACTGACCACTACTAGTGCACCGAAGCATGCATGGATTTGCATGGTTTTATGCATGGATTTATAGGTTCGTATGCATGGATTTGCATGCGTATGAGTGTGCATGGATTTGCATGCTTTTATGATTATTGGCCATTGGATTATGGCGATGTGCAGAGCTCTTTTCCGGTGCATGGGATAGTAGCGTTGGTCAGGGGGCCAAGAAAGAAATGATTTTGAGAGAAATATTTTGATGTATAAAATTGCATCGTGGGCATAGCAAGTTGAGATGGATGAATTGATATTGTGAATTAATCTTTGACATGTATAATCATTACTTGCTGAGCGTTAGCTCATATAGTTTATGCATTGTAGGTGAGTCTGGTAATACTTGATACCATGGACTTACTGGGCAAGCTGTTGGGGTTCCTACAGGTTCTGAGGATCAGTGTACATGGATGACGACCTGTTGGGTTGATTGTTAACTTATTTGATTTTGTAGTCTATTGTATTAGGTTTTGGGATTTGTACAATGTGTTACTTTTATAACTTTTCTGTACACGGGTATATAAATATTATGATTGTTATGGGTCCTCTGCAGGTATATATATTAGTCTGTGAGTGGGAAAATATTTATTATTTATTAATATGTTGCAGGAAAAAAATAATAATGCATGCACACAGGATCTATCATGTTAAATTATACTATATATATAGTTCTGTAGTAATTGGGGTGTTATAGAGTGGTATCAGAGCCCAGTTTGTGGTTCTGTAGACTGTCCATGTACATGACATTTGAAACTGGTGGAGCACAACCATGCCAGTAAGTTTTATTTGTTGTGTAATTCATTTTGTATTTCATGAATAATATTGGCCATGTGTTTTAAGATTTTGTATAAAATAATGTTGAGGCAGACTCATCAGTAGTAACAGGTACAAACTTTATGGTTGGTATTCTATCTTAAGAGCTACATATTCTCTATTATCTACTATGTATGTAATAAGACTGGATAGAGTACTTGATATATATATATATGAGGTCAATTACAATGTTTTCATTCCTTCTGGAGGTTCAAGATCAACTAAATAGATTTTAAGAGTTGTAGGTTAATTTTGTTATATTGGCTAGGATTATGATATAACCTTTTGTGTTGATTGATTTATTGAGAATTATGCATGGTGGATTATTTCAGGATTATTAAGACTTTTAAATTCTAGGCGATGAAAATTTAGAAATTTTATAGAGGTCATAGCAGGAAAATGTTTACTATTTATAGAAAATAAGGAAGATTGTCAAATAATATTTTTCTACAGTTACCGTGAAAGAGAGTTGTAAGAAAGAGTTATTATCAATCTTTGGGTTGTGTTAGAATTTTTAGAAATGACCAAAGTTTACTAAAAATCCATTTGTGTGATTTTAGATCTCTTGATACATGTTGAAAAGACGTTTTTGGGCATGCTATTGACTAACCAATTGATTTTATCCTGGATATAGTTGTAAGAACAAAGTCAATCTCTCTTTTAGTTTATCATATACACCTATTGGAATTCGCTAAACCATAAGTGATATTGTTATAATATTGGGCAACGCATTAAGGTCTAGTGCTTCTCCTAAACATGCTCCACTTCATATTTACCTAGAAGAAAGATGAATCTTGAGGTTATGTATATTTTTATTGCAACTGAATTGAGCTTCAGTAGTGACTCCAACTTTAGATATAAATTATTTATTGTGTATAGTAGTTTATCTCATTGTGTTTTGGTATATGTTTGATATAATATAGAAAAATTACTCGATACTCTTTGAGTTAATTAGATTATTTATGTAATACTACATGTTACATTACAAAATCGAAGTACTTGAAATATCTATATACTTAAAAGGAGTTTAACCTGAAGAAAAGATATATATTATTAGTAACTGAATATATTGTATGATCCATATAACAACAGATGTCATTGGAATGAAATATCTCAATAGACTAATATTCAAAAAAAAATTACATCATAAACTATTATGGAAGTTGAAGGTTGTATAGAGGATGAATTAGACTAAGTGGTGAATTATCTATTTATTAATATTTTGGTAAGACTAATTTTGTTTGATCCAATTCCAAATGCTCAAAATAAGGTCGATGGAAGGTTAGGATTAAGATGAAAGGTAGAAAAGTCACTTAAATAGATTTTTGTGATAAGTGATTATAATCACTTAATAAGAGAGAGGTGCGAAAATGAGGGATACGAAATTACAAGACTAAGTTTTAGGTAATGATCATGTACCTTTTTATTTGTTTTATTTAGTGGTATGAATGATGTTTGTGATCTCAAGAAAATGTACAGATATCGGATACTAGACGAGCTATTATGGAATATATCGTTAATATTTGGTTTGCCACAAAAAAAGGAATATATGTAAAAGTTCATATGTTGGAATAACTTAGTTCTGCTTTTATTTTCAGGTGGAAATGGGAAGGCATTCAGAAATTTTGTACATGATAATGGAATTGGGTTATTGTTCATAGGTTATCTGAATATGCTCATTCTTTCTCAATTTACCTTAGGTATTCCATGGAAATCTATGGAAAGACAAATGTATAGGAAGCAGTTAGACTTTATGGTTTATTAGTTCTGATGTAGATTTAAGGTCTTTGTCTATTTCCTAGAAGATCTTACTTCAGGTATTGGTAACAAAATTATATTTTAGTATTGTGATCATCCATGCATCAATGGGCAACCAGGACAAACAAATTAGGCTTTGCAAGATATGCTTAGAGATTGTGCATTAGATTATTGATGTCAATTGAGAAAATTGTTTCTTGGAGGAATTTCTTATCACAATAGTGATAAGGCTACTTGGGATAGTTCTCTATGAGGCATTGTATGATAGAAAATATAGGTCATCCTTTTATTGAAATGAAATTGGTATTCTTTTAGGTTGAATATGGTTTGATAAATGATAGAAGTGGTAGAACAAATTGCTAATGTATGGAAACTAGTTAGAGGTGACCCTAGAGTTATGCAGATTAAAGAGAAACATCATTGCAATTTATGATAGGGGATTAATTTTTTGAAGGTGTCTCCAATGAAATGGATTATGCGGCTTGGGAAAAAAAATAAAAAATTAGGATGCTACACACAAACTTGATCCTAGGTACATTGATTTATTTTGCATTACTGAGATAATTGGGAAGTTTATCTATAAACTCGACCTCTTTGGATCAATGTCTTGAGTTCACAATGTGTTTCATGTGTTCATTTTAAGTAAGTATATCATAAATCTATATCATCTATTGAAAAGGGACTAATAGAACTAAATTGAGGTCGGAGATATGAATAAAGACCTATAGAGATTCTAGTAAGGGATGTAAAGTAACTTCAAAATGAGAATATCTCATTAGTTAAAGTACAGAGTAGAAGTCAATCAATAGAAGAAGCTATTTGGGAAATGGAGGGTGAAATGAGAACTAAGAATCATGAACTTTTTCGATAAGTGAAATTTCGGGGACAAAATTTTTATAAGAAGGGGAGGATGTGATACCCGAACCTCTCACAACTCACTTGGCCAATGTGATTCATGCATTACATGCTACTTATATGCTAATTTGCATTAACATTTACATGGCATCTTATATAGCATTCTTAATCGTTAGACCTCTAATGCTATCACATGATATAAGTGGTTGAGATCTTATAACCTAATTAATAAATTCTATATTTAAATAAGAAAAAGAATAGATTGGTCGATATATTGGATATTCATAGGTTATATGTTATAATTTTGGAAGTGTTAAAGGTGTGACTAGTAAGTTTATATGATTCGATTTAATTAGATCAATGTGTTTTAAAAGTATACATCCATGGATTAACATACTTGGGATATTGGACATGATATAATGTGATTTAAGTGTCATAATACAAGGTCCATATGTGCACATGATTTTAGAAATACAAACTAGACAATCATTTAAGAATCGGATGTCAATCAGTTTGGAGATCAAATGAACAGACATAGGAATTACCTATGCGAATGAATGGTGACTAAGATAGGTTGCAACCAAATAAGAATATGTGAGATACACAAGATTAGGGCTGCAAGATAAGAGAGAAAATCAGATTATACCATTACATGCCACCTCAAGCTTTGCCACCTCATGCTTTGCCACCTCATGCTTTCTTATTAAGCTTAAGCTAACATCTCAAGCTAACACCTCAAACCCTTCACCCTTAAGCCACGACCAGACCTTGATTTCAGTCATTTACATCTTCCAAACACACACCTTAAGGTATCCAAGTGCTCCAAATTGATTCCAAGTTGAAATAAAAGCAAGAAAAGCAAAGGAGAAGTGATTACCATCAAGTTTAACCTCAAAATATGCACAGGTAACACTTATCTACGGTTTTGCCTTTGGTTTTCAGATTATTCTGAATGGTTTTATTATTTAATAAGCTTTCAATATCTCTTATAGTATTAAATCGACTTGGGAAATGAGCTGAACTTGGGAAGCTATATCCATGAGTTTTAGCCATTAGATGACACAGTTACATTGTTTTTTGATGTTATATAAGTGTGATAAAAATTTTCGAGTGAATGAATATGTCTAAGGGTGTCAAAATCATCATGCAAATTAATGTGGCAGCAAGAAAATGTGAAGTGGTGAATTTGTCCCATTTAGTTCATTAACATGTTCCAGCATAGATGTGGTGCATTTGATCCCTAACATTTAGGAAAATGTTGTAAGAGTTATAATACATCAATTAAGTGAGGTTAGTATACATTTAAGATATGGAACAAAGGTACGTAGAAGGTTGTATTCGGTTATAGTTTCTAAGTGGTAAGGTTGTTTAGTTAAATTGAGATTCAAGATCTTTATACTACATTAGGTATAATGAACTTGTTAATTGAGGATGGTGATTGATATCTTGTATTTTTACAGATTGTTTCACATCTAGGGTTGGGGAGTAATACTTAAGAAACCTAGAAGTAACACACAACCGATCAAAGGTAAGTAAACATTCATGTGCAACTACAATGCATAGACATAGTAAATGTGTGATTTATATGTAATACCATTGATCATATGTGCGTAGCAGAGGGCATGCATTACTGTCATTCATGTCCATTGAGCATACATACATGGGAATTGGCACGTGCATATATCATATATAAGCATTGTGATAAATCGTGCATTGCACGGCATGATTCTGAGAAAGAAAAATGTTTTACTGACCACTACTAGTGCACCGAAGCATGCATGGATTTGCATGGTTTTATGCATAGATTTGTAGGTTCGCATGCATGGATTTGCATGCGTATGAGTGTGCATGGATTTGCATGCTTTTATGATTATTGGCCATTGGATTATGGCGATGTGCAGAGCTCTTTTCCAGTGCATGGGATAGTAGCGTTGGTCAGGGGCCCAAGAAAGAAATGATTTCGAGAGAAATATTTTGATGCATAAAATTGCATTGTGGGCATAGCAAGTTGAGATGCATGAATTGATATTGTGAATTATTCCTTGACATGCATAATCATTACTTGCTGAGCGTTAGCTCATATAGTTTATGCATTGTAGGTGAGTCTGGTGATACTTGATACCATGGACTTATTGGGCAAGCTGTTGGGGTTCCTACAGGTTCTGAGGGTCAGTGTACATGGATGACGACCTGTTGGGTTGATTGTTAACTTATTTGATTTTGTAGTCTATTGTATTAGGTTTTGGGATTTGTACAATGTGTTACTTTTATAACTTTTCTGTACACGGGTATATAAATATTATGATTGTTATGGGTCCTCTGCAGGTATATATATTAGTCTATGAGTGGGAAAATATTTATTATTTATTAATATGTTGCAGGAAAAAAATAATAATAATAATGCATGCACATAGGATCTATCATGTTAAATTATACTATATATATAGTTCTGTAGTAATTAGGGTGTTACACATACTTAGAAAAAGAAAAACTATGACTCATAGGTAGGAATCTCCTCTTGGATTCCTCCATTCTAAACCCTTTAGCATCCATGTATGTGGACTTATAATAGTCCAAGCATCCTCTTAGATCCATATAGATCTAAATCTCCAATTTCTAGGATGGTTTCCCAAATCCCTGATGAGAACTTAGTAGATAATAAGTCTTATTTGACCATAACATTCCTACACAATCACTATGAGAAGAATGTTATCAACACAATAAACTTTAAAATGCTCCAACTAACCCTCTTGCACACTTGGTTCATCCATATTTATGAGTAAATCAAACCATTTGATTAACTCAGTGAATTGATTGTTCCAACTTCGTCAAGCATATTTTGAGTCCATAAGTGGACCTTTTGACGCTTGCAAACCTTTTGCTTGCATGATTTTGATATGAAGGCCTTAGGTTGCTAGATTTTCTTTCTCAATACCCTTAGTGAGGAAGGCGGTCCTCATATCACTTATATCTTAGTAGTCATAATACGTAAATATGGCCAGCAAATTAACAATCGACTTCAGCATTGCCTAGTCAAAGGCTTCTTCAACTATCAACACTTTGACTTTGAGCATAACCCCTTGCTACCAGTCATGCCATATATGTCATCACCTCCGTATGTACAGCAAGCTTTTGCTTACAAAGCAGCTTGCAACTTATGGGTACAATACCCTGTGGTGGATCCACAAAGGTCCATATCTTAGAGTACCTGAAGTCCATGTCATCTTGTATTTTTACCAATTTCTTAAACTAAGTCATACATCATTTCTCCTTGGATTAATATACTAAAGGAGATCTGTTAGAGTAATGCCAGCACACCAATTAGAATGGGCATCTTTTATACTCTTATATTTGTAAAAACAATCTTTTTTCAAATCATATTAATAAAATAGGCAATTTTTTTAATCTTTAATTGCATATAGTAATTAGATAAAGTCTGTAACACCCCTTAACCTAACTATAGAACCTAAACAAGCTAATACAATTAAATCAAGAAAAGTTAACTTTTCATCAATACTAGAGTTATGGTTTTGATAAAAGTTCCCTTTTTGGCTATAAGAGAAAGAACTTGAATTCATTTATTGTTTTATTTTATTTTAAACACACCATATATATAAATCAAAACTGAGTACATCTATTTACAAAACCATAATAGAGCGACTTATTTAAAAATAAAATAGAGTTTTTAAAATATGCTACAAAACAGCTCCAAGCATGGCATATGAACAAATCTCTGTTTGACCGCTCTGTAGACTCAGTCAACCTCTAAACCTGTACATTTCCACCTGCATCACAGAAATCTAATGAGCTAAAGGCTCAGTAAGATGAAACTGATGCAATAATAAATAGCGTATATATAAATCATATAAATGATTAAATGTATTATTCAATTTAATAACTTTCTTTCATAAATCATTCTTTAGGGCCCTTGAAGTATGGTACCTAACAAATAGTGATAGACCATAATTTTCAAAACCTATTCATAATGATTGGCCAATAAGAGAACTAATACAGAGTCTGCATACTTGATCTTTCAAACTCAGGTATTAGCCATATTCTATATCATTCATTATGGCTTTCCTATATCGATTTTTCAACCTCAAGTATTTGCCACCATTTGTTGGGTTTGTTGGTCCCTCCTGCGTCCCTTGTTTACCCGACCATCAAAAACCTCATTCTTAATAGTATCATGAATCATAAATGCATCAAACATTACATCATTTGATAAATAATAACAATCACATTAAAATATGAACAACATTATATGATTCTTATGATACAGCAAATGAAAGGTTCAACTAACCTCAAGTCCACTTTGTGCTAAGTGAAAAGGTCAATCTCTTTAGAAGATAGGATGTGCTAAATGCCTTAAATAATCAAATCATGTACCATTTAATATGTGATACCCGAGCCACTTATTGCTCACATGGCCAAATATGATTCATGCATTACATGTTAATTGCGTGCTATTTGTATTGATATAACGTCATATAATTTATTTTATTTTATACTACATTTTTAATCATTAAACTTAATTTTGAAGCTCTCGCATGATATTGATTATCGAATCCCCTAACCTAAGTGGTTGATTTTGTATTTAGATAAGAAAAAATTAAGGTATCAATATAATGAATAGTGCTAGGTTACACGTGGTAACCTTAGGAGTTCGAAAGGTGTTACCGAAAAGTTTATAGAAAGTAAGTCAGTTCGATCAAGAATTTTAATATTATATGTATATTTAAATCATACACTTGGGACAACTAGACATACAATATTATAATTTAAATGTTATATAACTAGGTTCATAGGTTTGTAACACTATTGGTGCACAAACTTATCAATCGGGTAAGAACTGATGATTTTCGGGTAAAGAACCTAATGAACGGATATAGGAATTAGCTATGGAAATGAATGGTGATGAAGATAGGTTACAACCAAATAGGAATATGTGAGACACACAAGATTAGGGCTGCAAGATGAGGGAGAAAATCAGATTATACCATTACATGCCACCTCATGCTTAGACTTATCATGCTAGCACCTCAACCTATTCTTCACTCTTAAGCTAACAGCCATGACTTGAACCTTATTCTGAACCATTTCAGCTTCTAAATATATGGAAAAATAACTCTAAATAGGTCCTAAGTGATTCCAATCAAAAAAGGAGGCAAAACAAGCAAAGGGAAGGAGAAATAACCAAGTTCAAGTAGAAAACTGTGCAAGGTGAGCTTAACCTACGGGTTTGGCATGACTTTCAGAATTATTTTGAGGTTTATTGGCTTATTAATCTTTAAATATTATTTATAAATGTGTTAGGATGATATTAGATAGGCTTTGATGCATGAAGAAAGGGTTTGTGGTAGGAAATATTTGATAGAAAACACTTGTGCTAGAAACTGTCACCTTGCTGTATTCTTGTGTGTTAGGCTTCAAAAGTGTATGGTATGTTGAATAAAACCTATAATTATCATAAAATACATGTTTATATATGAGTTAAGAGTATTGGAATGAATTTTGATCAGTTAGAAATTGAAATAGAGAATGATATTGGAGAAACACTCAAACTGCCAAAGTAGCAAAATCTGTTTTGGTGTGTTGTGAAGGAGACTGAATTAGGGGAGCTAAATCCATTAGTATTGGCAAGAATATAACCTGGTTGTCTCTGTGTATGTGTTATATAAGTTTGGTAAAAAGTTGGGAGAGATTGAATATACTTAAGGGTGCCAAAACCATTAATGTCATGAAGTGTGCAAAACTGTCATGGTAGGAAAACAATCTGTTTCAGTATGCTGTGAAGAGATCTGATCTTAGGAAGCTATATCCATGAGTTTTATCAATTCTATGATATGGTTACATTTATATACATGTTATCTAAGTGTGGTAAAAATTTGGGAATGATTGGATATGTTTAGGGATGCCAAAATTATCATGCAACTAAATTGGACAACAAGTAAATATGAAAATGTGAATCTGCCCTATTTCATAACTTAGTATATTTCAACCTAGACATGTTGCTATTGAGTGTTAACAATTAGGTACATGATATTAGAGTTATAATACTTCAATTATATGATGTTTACATGTATCTAAGATGAGAAATTAAGATATTAGAGGGACTAGATTGGGTTCTAGTTTGTAAAACCTAGATAGTTTGGTGTTTAAGGTCTTAGTATGATATTCTATGCTTTCAACTTGCCAAATTGGAAATGGTGCTTGATGTTGGTAATATTATAGGCTATTTTACATCTAAGATTGGAGGGGAACAATAAACAAATCTAGAGTAAGCCACCAACCAAGTGAAAGGTAAGTAAAGATTCATTTGCAACTATAATGCATAGACATAGTAAATGTGTAATTTATATGTAATACCATAGATCATATGTGCAAAGCAGAGGACACACATTACTATCATTCATGTCCATTGAGTATACATACATGGGCATTGGCACGTGTATGCATCATATACGAATATTGTGATAAATCTTGCATTGCACAGCTGATTCTGATAAAGGAAAATATTTTGCTGACCACTACTAGTACACCGAAGCATGCATGAATTTGCATGGTTTTATGCTTGCAGGTTCGCATGCATTGATTTGTATGCTTATATGATTATTAGCCATTGGACTATGGCGGTGTACAGAGCTTTTTTCCGATGTATGGGATAGTAGCGTTGGTCAGGGGCCCAAGAAAGAAATAATTTTGAGAGAAATATTTAATGCATAAAATTGCATTGTGGGTATAGCATTTTGAGATGCATGACTTGATATTGTGGATTATTCTTTGATATGCATAATCATTACTTATTGAGCGTTAGCTCATATAGTTTATGCAATATAGGTGAGTACGATGACGCTTGAAGCATCTTTTATTGGCTGGGTGGTGGTTGGAGCTCCTGCAGGTAACTGAGAGAGTGTGTACATGGATGACGACCTATTGGACTATTTTGTTGGCTTGTTATATTTTGAGTCTGTTATATTATATTTTTAGACTAGTATTATATTTTGCTTTTAAAACTTTACTGTAAATAAGTATGTAAATATTGGGTCATTGTGGGTATTGTGCTTTTATATAAATACTGATCCTGCTATATACTTGACATGTGTTAGAAAGTATTTTAAATAGGGTTGTGTACGTAAGAAGTGATTTATCTTTTCTTAAAGCGTTACAAAAAAATAAAATAAAAATATTCCATGCATGCAACAGGTTCTATCATGTCAAATTATACTATATATCTAGTTGTGTAGTAATGGGGGTGTTACATAATATCCTTTTTATAAATCATATAGTCTATTCTAGTTAAAATCATATACACTTTTCAATCTTTTATAAATAATTCCATATCAATTACATAACCTTAAAAACAATGCATACTCCATATTTTACTACTAATTCAAGACATTAAACATTAGGACAGCCATTAAATAACTAATAATTCAAACATAATTTATTAGGACAGCCCCTAAAATATGCACACAATCCAAGTTAACATTATGTAAACTCGGTTCTAACTTAAATTGATTGTAACCTTCAATTAAGCAAACTAATTTCTATTATTTTCAATCATTCATAGGCACTTTCAATTACAATATAAGAATTACAAGATAAATAGAAACAAATAAATTAGGAATATTTCATAAGGCTATCAATTTTTCTAGAAACTAACTTAACTAGCTTGGTTTTGACTTCAAGTGTAACCTACTTATTTTTTCAATCATACAAAAAGATACTAAAATATGTAACCATCTAAGATACCATAAATTCATCATAAGAAAAATTGAAAAAGAATATACCTTGATTTGATTGGAATTAAACTCTAAAATCAATGGTTTTCAAGCTTAAAAAGGGAAGAAACTTGGTCTAGTTTGTGTTTTATGGATTCCTATGGATTGAATTCAATTTTTGTGAGTATGAGATTGTAGAAATTTAAGAGAAACTTAAAGAAGAATGTTTGGTCATTTTAGGAGCTTTCACAAGAAAACATGGCTAAAAATAACTTGTTTGACATTTCAAAGAGAGATAAGTGAAGGGTGATGATTAGTTGACTCATGCTTGGTGTCTTCTCATGCAAGGAGCCATATTTATGGGCTAGGGAGATGACAAAAATTGATGCTTTGGTGTTATAATAAAGTGCAATGCAGTTTAGAATGGTTTCATGCAAATAATCACTTTAGAATATAACAAGTATGGAGCAATACAAATAATTCATTTCATGGTCATTCAACATATCAATCTTTCTTAATCGAGATACTGAGATTTTCACTGCAAAAAGGCACTTAAGGAATATGTTATATCAAAAATAAAAGTTTGATCTCATATTTCGTGTACTAATGCATGTTAAGCATAATTAGAGCATATAATAATAATTATTCATGTTCATGTAATCATGTTATTTATATGCCAGAATTCGATAATGCACATTAATTAGATGCATATTCATGCAAGATGCTTATTGTTGGTTTGGTAGGAGAGAATTGGGCAAGAATTAGGCATCTCCTACATAGCCAATAATAAGCATCTTGCATGAATACAAAAGTCAATATTACTAGATTTGCAGAGATTAAAGCTTGAAATTGTACCTAAAGGGAAAAAGTGTTCGTTGTCAACTTTAGTGTTGAGACTTGCACTTCAAGGTAGAATTAGAGAAGGTCAAAAGGTGGATATGCATTTGTGTAGATTGAAAAGAATGATTAAAGCTGGAAAGAGGCCAGACTTCTCTGTTACTGATGATAGGATTATTTAATATAAAGGAAGACTGTGTGTACCATTTGACAAGGCCATGAAAGCAGATATTTTAGAAGAATCTCATGATTGACAAGGGCATGAAAGTAGATACACCAAGTAGCACAAAAATGTATAAGGACTTACAACAACATTATTGGTAGCCTAAAATGAAGAGAGATATAGCAAAATTTGTGGCTGAATGTGTAACTTGTCAACAAGTTAAGTTTGAACATAAAAGACCATCAGGGTTGTTGAAGCCTTTGTTGATTCCAGAGTGGAAATGAGAGCACATTACAATGGACTTTGTGCTTAGATTACCTAGAACATAAAAGGGGTATAATTCCATATGGGTGATTGTTGATAGATTAACTAAATCTGCCCATTTTCTTCTAGTGAAATGTACATATAATATGGACCAGTATGCTCAACAATATATTAAAGAGATAGTTAGGTTTCATGGGGCGCCAATTTTAATAGTGTCCAATAGAGATCCTAAGTTTACATCTACATTGTGGAATATATTACATAGTGCCATGGGAACAAAACTTACATTTAGTACAACATTTCATCCACAAAGTGATGGACAATCAGAGAGGGTTATTCAGATATTAGAGGATATGTTAAGAGCTTGTGTGCTAGACTTTCAACGGAGCTGGGATGCGAAGCTTTTATTAGTAGAGTTTACTTATAATAGTAGCTACCAATCAATAATTGGAATTGTGCCTTATGAAGCATTGTATGGAAGGAAATGCAGATCTCCAGTTCATTGGGATAAAGTTGGAGAACGAAGCCTACTTGGTCTAAAAATAGTTCAGCATACTACTAAGGTAGTGGAGAAGATACGAGAGAGAATGAAGATCGCGTAGAGTAGACAGAAAAATTATGCAGATAAATGGAGAAAAGACGTAAAGTTTTCCATTGGGGATACTGTTCTCTTAAAATTAGCTGCCATGAAAGGTGTCATGAGATTTGGAAAGAAAGGAAAACTCAGCTCAAGGTATGTCAACCCATTTAAAATTCTCAAAAAAAAGAGTTGAGAACAAAAAAGATTCGACTTGTTAAAGTATTGTGGAGAAATCAATCTACAGAAGAAGCCACATGAGAAAGAGAAGAAGAAATGTAGAGAAAATATCTAAAATTATTTGGTATATCGAATTTCGAGGATGAAATTTTTATAAGGAACGAAGGATTGTAATGCCCAATTCTCTCCTACATAGCCAACAACAAGCATCTTGCATGAATATGCATCTAATCAATATGCATTATCGAATTATGGCATACAAATAGCATGATTGCACGAACATGAATAATTGTTATTATGTGCTCCAATTATGCTTTAACATGCATTAGTACATGAAATATGAGATCAAACTTTTGTTTTTTGATTTAATATATTCCTTAAGTGCCTTTTTGCAGTGAAAAGCTTGGTATCTCAATTAAGGAAGATTGATGTATTGAATGGCCATGAAATGAATTATTTGTATTGTTCCATCCTTTTTGCATTCTAAAGTGATTACTTGCCTAAATATTTGTTTTAAATATGTTACATTTGGCTAAGAACTAAAAGTATGCAAAATGGTGTAATTTGATTGGTTGGTTGACTAGATTGCATGAAACCATTCTAAACCGTATTACACTTGATTATAACACCAAAAAATCATTTTTTGTCATCTCCCTAGCCCATAAACATGGCTATTTGTATGAGAAGACACCAAGTATGAGTCAACTAAACATCTCCCCCCACTTATCTCTCTTTGAAATGTCAAACTCAAATAATTGGTTAAGCCTAAATTCAATTAACTAATTCCATATAGCCCACCTAATAATTTTCAGCCCAATTAAATAATCAAATTATTTAATTAAGGAAATTGATTTAATAATTAATTTGTGGTCTACACAATTAATTGATCCAATCAAATAATTGTTTCACTCTAATTGGGCTTACTAATGTTATTAGATGCAATTAAATAATATAATTATTTAATTGAATAATAAATTCAACTTCTTGAATTAATTTAAGCCCTAATTAATTAATCTCAATTAATTAATTCGATCCAACTCCTTGGATCAATTCCTAAGTTATAAATGTTCCATCCCAAATTATGTGTGACCTTTTAGGTTCACAACCCCAAAGTAGCTCTTTCTTCCATTTATCTTGAATCCTCAATTCCTTGATGATAGGTGTGTGTGTTTTTGGTGTGGTGTGTGGAGAAATATAGAAAAAATGGGTGTTTTGGGTGGAGAGGAAATATGTGAGACTTTAGGTGTAGAGTATGTGTGGGTGATGAATTGTGTGTTGAATGTTGTGTATATTGTGTGTTGTTTAAGAAATTATATGTAAGCATGTGTGTATCTATCATTTGTGTGATGTAATTATGTGTATATAGTGTATCTAATAGAGTGTCACATGGTGTGTGAGGGTGTAGTGGTGTATAATAAGAAAGATTCCATGCTATTAATTAGATTGCCACTTGTCCCTCAAAATACACATATATTTTTTTCGGCATTAAACTACTTGCGCCACCATGCCAAATGCCCTGTTCTCAAGTGCCCAAATAGGGGCATCGTGGCGCGAGTTCTCCTCATCAGGCACTGCAGCGCCAAATGGGGGCGTTGTGGCTACTGCAAATCTACCAGCTACTGCCTATTTTTAGCCTCTCTCGTTGCTCGAGATTATTTTTCTCCAATTTTTACCATTTTCAC
The DNA here is from genome assembly GCA_019321725.1 of Paulownia fortunei. Lineage (NCBI taxonomy): Eukaryota > Viridiplantae > Streptophyta > Magnoliopsida > Lamiales > Paulowniaceae > Paulownia > Paulownia fortunei. The sequence goes on from CM033110.1 coordinate 11,057,055, forward strand.
CTTGTCTTCACTCCATTCTTCATTCTTAGTCCTTACACATAATTGTCACAAAATAAGGCACAATTGTATCAATTGTAAGATAAAAACATGTGCAATTATGCTCATGGAGGTATTGAAAATGTCACAACTTATGAGCCTATCAATAATTTGATTCTAGCTTATCGAGGCTTTATTTGTGCAATAACTAATATTATGTCAGAGTTCAAGGCAACAGTTAGAGGTTCGGAAAATATATCATGAAAACAAATTAAATAATGTTTGGTTTGATGTGGACTTTCAAGTGGCTATTTAGCTACATCCACTAGGAAGTTGGTCTTTGTAGGAGCCAATTTCTAAGCTTCAAAACTTTCTTTGTGATATGGACATCAAGATCTCCTATATTTTTAGAGAAGGAAATAAAGTTGTAGATAAACTTGCTAATATGGCTTGTGAGAGTGCATATGATAAGGTTTTTTCACCTGGACAGATTATATGTGAATTAAGAGGATTGATTATTATAGATAAGCTTGCTCTACCTTCCTTCTACTTCAAGAATACCTGAAGACATTTATTTAGAGCTGCAATGAGCTACAACACAATTTATTGTATTGAGTCTTCTAAACTTAGGATTTTTGAGATTTTTTTGTTCATTTTAATTTTTATAAAAGGAGTAAGTACTGTTTTTTTTCCTTTCATTGCAACATTTATATGTATTACACTTTGTTATCTTATTAAAATGGAAGGGATCCATGCCAAATCCCCCATCTGGGCATAGGTGGCTTTAACCACAAAATGAAAAATTTCCTGGTAGCTTGATTTAATGATGAAATTAGAAAACCCATTTTTCAATTCTTATCTAACTTTGGCCAAGGATTTTTAGAATCAAGTATCATAGAAAATGTAAAAGATACACCTATTCACCTAGACACATGATGGATACTTTGTTGACCAATCATAAATCTCCATACACGAGAATGTTGAATTAAAAATAGCCCTTTGTGATTGTCATGCAATCAGGAAGTAAATCAAAGTGCAACATATCATGTACAAGGTTACAACAGTACTTCAAGTTGAAGAACTAATTCAAGCACTATTAAAATGAGAAAATTCACATTCGACAAGCACTCACATATATTCATGACTATCCCTGTACCAATGTCAATGAAATGGGAGATTCTTCTTGTGAGCATGCATCATATATGTGTTAAAGTAGTGTTCGGCGTGTTAATTATTGGTCGCTTCTATATTATAGCGAATAAATAATATTATTCAAAATATATTAACAAATTGGCCATTCTTTATCTTTATTGCATTTATGCAATTAGATAAAGTCCCTACACCATACATAGCTACAAGGATGGTCTAGCATATGATGACGATCATAGAATATACCTCTATAACTTTGGTCTTAAGTAAGTTCTAAGTAGTGTGTTCCCCGAGACAGGACATCGATAAGCCCATTAGACTCATGCACATGATGTATGCTTGTAAAGAGAGTGTCTCGTTCCATAGGCATCAACATAGTGATGCTAGTGGACGTGTGTGAGTGCTCGTTGGGGAATGATTACATCGAACAAGCCCATAGGAAATTCTCAAATGGAAACGTTGTTCATCGAATGAGAATTTCCTAGTTATAATAGTACATACCTTATTCCTTTGATTTGAGGCACCATGGTAACCTTGTGCATGACATCATGCTTTAATGTATTTTTTGATTACATGATAACTACAACAGGTTTATATTGGGTGTATGATATTCATGTCAGAAGGCTAATGAGTGGCTAACAAAGGATCTATCACCTGTTTGGTAGAATAGGTGAATTGCTTATGCATTCCACAATTTTTGAGTCTGAAGCCTTTAGCTAAAGTAGGATAAATAATAGACGAGAGTTTTTAAATGATTCATCATGAGTCAATGACTAGGAATGGGATCATAGTTATTATCTAATAATCCATGCCTCAGACTTAATTGGGAGATTAGTTGATAAAAGGACAGGGCTTGCATGGCACTCGTAACAAAAATAGGTTTGCTTGCTAATTCACCTAATACTAGGTAGTCAAGATGCACTGTAGGGGCTTTCTTTGACTTGTGAGACTCTTGAAATTAAGAAGTTGATTTCAAGATGGATTAATTAATTAGATTAACTAATAGGAATATATCTTTATATATTCACTAAGTTGCACTAGTTGCAAGCCCACTACTATCTTAGTTGTGAACCTAATGGGACACAAATCGGAATGGTCCACTTCTATCTAGAAAATAATTCAAAGGAGTTTGATTAAGTTAATTTAAGCTAGAATTAATTTGATGAGTTAAATTAATTCATCCAATCAAATAATACGATTGTTTAATTGGACCTAATTATGATTAGGGGCTCTTTCGGAGTAAATAAACTAATTGATTGGATCAATCAATTAATAGTGTCTTAAATTAATTTAACTAATTTAAATAATGTGGTTATTTAAATTGGGCCTAATTTACTTTGGTGGTCATGTAGAACCAATTAATTAAATGATTAGATTAATTAATTAAGTTGGGCTTGAATTAATTGATAGAGATCAATCATTCTAAGCCCAAAATTAATGGGCTCATTGGAGTAACCCATTAAGAGTCTTTAATTGGAGAATTAAAGACTCCTTGTCTTTGATGGAAACAAATTAATATTTATGTCTTATATGAAAAGAAATTAAGGACTCCAATTTTTTATGGAAAGGGATATGATAAACAGTAAAGAGGTAGAAATAAGCTTAGAAAGGGATCAAAACCTAATTGGATTAGGATTAGACCTTTTTGTATATAAATATACAAGAAAGGAACAAATTTTGTGTCTCTTTAACAAGAAAAAATCATCCCTCCTTCTCTGTCTCTCTTTCTCTCTTGGTTTTTCTTCACACAAGAAATTATTCTTTTCAACAAAGGTTACATACATTTAATACTTTGATTTAATTCTTTTATCATGAGTTGATATTGAAATTAATTCAATGCTCTCAAATTATAATTTAGATATAAATTATCACAATTCACTAGCAAGGATTGTTGATCCAAGGACTTGGTCAAGGTGTGGATACCAGTAGAGGAACGAGGCTTGGAATCCTTAGCGAATTAGTTTCTAATCATGGCTGAAGTTTTGAAAACATCATGGAAGTTCCTGCAAATAGTTCATGAGAAGGATAATAATATGAATTGCTTCATACCCTACTTCAGCCAGAGTGCTCAATAATGGTATACCTTTTTATTTTTGATTAAATGAAATATCGAGGTGTTAACCAATTAATTACATCGAATCTTGGATTGTGTGCATAACTATTATGCATGTTTTAAAATTTTTTAAATTTTTATTACATTTAGTTTGGCAATTTTTCAAACCCAACAATGGAATTAGAGTTTAGGTTACCACACCCAGATACTTTTGCAAATGTATGCCTGAATCATTCGATAAATTATTTGTTGTATTTAATTGCACATTTTTGTTTGGGGTTCAAATTCTATAATTTCTGTACATGTTTTAAATGTTAAGAATTCTTACCCGAAATTAAAAATAAATAAAATTCCCATGTTGTAGTGCCATGGTGTCATTGCTAAAAAAATAGATAGAAAGTCCGGCACCTCAGCCAAGTGGTTGGCATTACGGTCGAGTGGTTGGTGCCACGATGCTAGATGGAATTTTTTCTATTGGCCGTTTCGTGCCTTATGCTGTAAGTTTTTATTTTTTGGAATTTCATAATCAATAGTTAATTTATAAAATTCTAAAAAATTAATTTCCATAAAAAATCATGAATTTAACTCCCAAACTTGAAAAATGACAAGTTAAATACTTGGTAAATTTACATGTTTTGAATATACTACATATGATGTATAAATTAGGTATGTGTGCTAAAGTGGATTATCATAGAGCCTGGACCATTTTATTATGGATATTATATAAACATTTTGAATTCTTAGTTTTATTGGTTTAGGTTTTAATTAAAATGATTGTGCGTGTTCGCATTTTCTCCATTTTCACCGAATATAAATTCTATCCTTCTTATGTACTTTCCTTTGGAAAAAATCCAAGGTTTATTGTTAGATCTTAGCTAATGTAATGAGAGTAGAAGTAGGATATGAAGTATTCTTCTGAAGAAGGAGCGAGGTGGAGAAAAGCCAGGAATGAAGACCTATGAATGTATGGGTAATACATTCATGTAATAGAATATGTTTTATTTTGATAGAATTTGTTATTATTCAAATAATTATCTATGTATATACAATATTACAAGATGTGAAAATACTTTACTTTTATTAGTGTTTTGTCTAACTAACTAGCTAGAAAAAAAGTTATACATACGCATATAAGCACAAACTGTGTTGCATAGGTTGTTTCTATATATGTATACATATTTTTGGGAGGTTGTGACACTATAGCGTAAATTAATAGTCGAAACCCTAATTACTCAATTACTATGATTTTATTTTAAATTTCAATGACTCATGATGAATTGTTAGAAAACCCTCATCTTATATTTGGCCTACCTTGCCTAAGGACTTCTGAGTTATGAACTGTAAAACATAGAAGATTCACTTGTTCTACCAGACATGTGATGGTTCCTTTGTTGGCCACTCATTAACCTCCATACATATCTATACAACATCTAATGTACCCTCTTTGTGATTGCCTGCCTTTGTGATTGTTAGGTAATCAGAAGATATATAAAAATATAACATGATATGCACAAGGCTACCATAGTGCCTCAAGTTGAAGGACTAATCATATACTTATTCCCTAATAAGTACCCGCATGCACACATGTACTAGCGTTACTACACTAATGTCCATGGAGTGAGATATCATCTTCATGCGAGCATGCATCGTATGTGTAAGTCTATTGGGCTATTTAATATCCTATCTCAAAAAATCTATGACTCAGAACTAATTTAAGATCAAAGCTACAAAGGCATATTCCATGATCAAAGCCACAGAGGCATAAACCATCAATTACGTGACCATGCCTCATAGCTAAGTTTGGTCTAGGGACTTTGTAATGCCCAATTCTCTCCTACATACCCAATAATAAGCATCTTGCATGAATATGCGTCTAATCAATGTGCATTATCGAATTATGGCATACAAATAGCATAATTGCATGAACATGAATAATTGTTATTATATGATCCAATTATGCTTTAACATCCATTAGTACATGAAATATGAGATCAAACTTTTGTTTCTTGATTTAACATATTCCTTAAGTATCTTTTTACAGTGAAAAACTCGGTATTTTGATTAAGAAAGATTGATGTGTTGAATGACCATGAAATGAATTATCTGTATTGCTCCATCCTTGTTGCATTCTAAAGTGATTATTTGCCTAAATATTTGTTTTAAATATGTTACATTTGGCTAAGAAATAAAAGTATGCAAAATTATACAATTTGATTGGTTGGTTGACTAGGTTGCATGAAATCATTCTAAACCGCATTGCACTTGATTATAACACCAAAGCATCAATTTTTATTATTTCCTAGTGCATAAACTTGGCTCTTTGCATGAGAAGACACCAAACAGGAGTCAGCCAATCATCACCCTCCACTTATCTTTCTCTGAAATGTCAAACAAGTTATTTTTAGCCATGTTTTCTTGTGGAAGCTCCTCAAAAACGACCAGTCTTTCTTTTTTCTCACTATTAAAAATAGAATGAGATTATTTAAAATGAAGTATGGTACTTGATTGATGGTCGGGTAGACAAAGGACACAGGAGGGACCGGTGGACCCAACAAATGGTGGCAAATACTTGAGATTGAAAAATCAATATAGGAAAGCCATAATGAATGAGATAAAATATGGACCTAAGGTCAAAATACCAAGTATGAAATCCTTGTATTAGTTCTTGTATTGGCCAACCATTATGAACAGGTTTTGAAAACCATGATCTATCACTATTAGTTAGGTATCACACTTCAACGGCCCTAAAAAATAATTTATGAAAGAAAGTTATTAAATTGAATAATGCATTTATTCATTTATGTGATTTGCAAGTATGTTATTTATTATTGCATCAGTTTCATCTTACTGAGCCTTTACCTCATTAGATTCATCTGATGCAGGTGGAAATGTACAGGTTTAGAGGTTGACTGAATCTCCAAAGCAGCCAGACAGAAATTTGTTCATATTCTATGCTTTGAACTGTTTTGTAGCATATTTTAAAAACTCTGTTTTATTTTTAAATAAGTCGTTCTGTTATGGTTTTGTAAACAGATGTATTCAATTTTAATTTATGTATATAGTGTGTTTAAAATGAAATGAAACAACAAATAAATTCAAGTTCTTTCTCTTATAGCCAAAAAGGGAACTTTTATCAAAACCATAACCCTAGTATTGATGAAAAGTTAATATTTTTTAATTTAATTATATTAGCTTGTTTAGGTTCTGCAGTTAGGTTAAAGGGTGTTACAATTTGTGGTATCAGAGCGGAGGTTTAATCGTTCCTGTATATAGAAAAAGGCATATGAACACGTCATATCTTAGAAACTCAGTCAACTATTTATTTATTTATCTTTATGTTTATTTGATTATATTTCATTTCATGTTATTATCATGATTATGCATTTATTATTGGCTAGTGAATGGAATGAGATTAGGCAATGCATATTAGGTCATGGCACCAGAAAGGAGGATAATGGATGATCATAAGGGTAATCATAGTGTGGTGAACAATTTAACTGATCTCATTCAACAACAGACTAGAATGCATGGTGAACAGATACTACAATTACTAGATATGCAACAAAGAAACCAAGAAGAAAATCAGCGACTTCCTCCACCACAAGCTCAACAAGATAATTCATAGGCTATATATGAGAAGTTTAGAAAGATAGAAACTGTTGATTCTACTGGTGGATCTGATCCTATGGTTGTAGAGGAATGGGTTAAATCATTGGATACTATCTTTGAGTACATGCGAATTGATAATGCTGAGAAGGTACTTTGTGCAATTTTCTTATTGAAAAAGAATGCTCCAATAATTTGGGCATTACAATCCTTCATTCCTTATAAAAATTTTGTCCTCAAAATTTGGTGTAAAAACTCAAGATATTTGCTCTGCATTTCTTCTTCTCTTTTCCATGTGGCTTCTTCTATAGAATGATTCCTCCACAATACTTTAACAAGTCGAATCTTTTTTGTTCTCAACTCTTTTTCCTTCTAATCCAGAATTTGCACTGGTTTTTCTTCATAGGCTAAATCAGGAGTCAATTCCAATAGTTCATAACTCAATATATGAGAAGGATTTGAAATATACTTTCTCAACATAGGCACATGGAAAATATTGTGAACACTAAATAATGACGGAGGTAAGGCCACTCTATAAGCTTTATCACCAACTATTTTGAAAATCTCGAATGGGCCGATATACCTTGGGCTGATTTTTCCTTTCTTTCCAAATCTCATGACACCTTTCATAAGAGCTAGTTTTAAGAACACATTATCCCTAACAACAAACTCTAGATCTTTTCTCCATTTATCTGCATAACTTTTTTGTTTACTCTGTGCGATCTTCATTCTCTCTAGTATCTTTTCTACTACCTTAGCAGTATGTTGAACTATTTCTGGACCAAGTAGGCTTCGTTCTCCAACTTCATCCCAATGAACTGGAGATCTACATTTCCTTCCATACAATGCTTCATAAGGCGCCATTCCAATTATTGATTGGTAGCTATTATTATAAGTAAACTCCACTAATGGAAGCTTCGCATCCCAACTCCCTTGAAAGTCTAGCATACGAGCTCTAACATATCCCCTAATATCTTAATAACCCTCTCTGATTACCCATCACTTTGTAGTTGAAATGTTGTACTAAATGCAAGTTTCATTCCCATGGCCCTGTGTAAACTCTTCCAAAATGTAGATGTAAACTTAGGATCTCTATCGGACACTACTGAAATTGGCACCCCATGTAACCTAGCTATCTCTTTAATATATTGTTAAGCATATTGGTATATATTGTATATGGATTTCACTGAAACAAAATGGGTTGATTTAGATAATCTATCAACAATCACCTATATGGAATTATACCCCTTTTATGTTCTAGGTAATCCAGACATAAAATCCATTAGAATGTGCTCCCATTTCTACTCTGGAATCAACAAAGGCTTCAACAACCCTGATGGTCTTTGATGTTCAATCTTAACTTGTTGACAAGTTAGACACTCAGCCATAAATTTTGCTATATCTCTCTTTATTTTAGGCTACCAATAATGTTGTTATAAGTCCTTATACATTTTTGTGCTATCTGGGTGTACTGAGTAAGGAGTAGTATGAGCTTCTTCTAAAGTATCTGCTTTTATGGCCTTGTCAAATGGCACACACAGTCTTCCTTTATATCGAATAATTCCATCATCAGTAATAGAGAAGTCTAGCCTCTTTCCAGTCTCAATCATTCTTTTCAATCTACACAAATGTATATCCATCTTTTAACCTTCTCTAATTCTATCTTGAAATGCAAGTCTCAACACTAAGGCTGACAATGAACACTTTTTCTCTTTAGGTACAATTTTAAACTCTAATCTCTACAAATCCAGTAATATTAACTTTTGTATAACAAAAAGAGAAGACGTGGATTTTCTACTCAATGCAACTGCAACCAAATTTGCTTTACTAAGATAATAGTTGATCACACAATCATAATCCTTCACAAGTTCTAACCATCTTCTTTGTCTCATATTCTGCTACTTTTGGGTAAAGAAGTAGTTCAAACTCTTATGAGCTGTGTATATCTCACACTTCTCACCATACAAATAATGTCTCCATATTTTCAAAGCTAAAACCACAGCAGCAAGTCCCATATCATGGATTGGATAATTATTTTCATACTCCTTTAATTACCTTGAAGCATAGGCAATAACCTTCCCATTTTACATTAAAACAGCACCCAAACCATTTTTTGAAGTATCGCTATATACCACGAATCCACCAATTCCTGTTGGAATGGTAAGAACATGAGTTGTAGTCAATTTATGTTTCAGTTCTTGAAAACTTCTTTCACAAGAATTCTTTCTTATCAATATTGTCATTGAAGTTGCTATCTTTGAAAACCCCTGAACAAATTGTCGATAGTACCCTACTAATCCAAAGAAACTCCTTACTTCTGATATATTTGTTGGTGTTGGCCACTTAATAACAGCTTCTACCTTACTTGGATCAATAGAAATACCATTTTTGGGTACTACATGACCTAGGAATACCACTTGCGCAAGCCAAAATTCGAACTTCTTGAATTTAGCATATAACTATTTTTCCTTAAGAACTTGCAGCATAATCTTCAAATGTTCCTTGTGCTCTTCTTTATCACGTGAATAAATTAGGATGTCATCAATAAACATAATCATAAATTTATCAAGATATTGCTGAACACCCTATTTATTAAATTCATAAAAGCAACAGGGGCATTGGTTAAACTGAAAAGCAACACTAGAAATTTGTATTGTCCATACCTTGTTCAAAATGCAGTCTTTTATATGTCTTCTTCTTTGATCTTCAATTGATGATACCCTGAGCGCAAATCAATCTTAGAAAACTCCAATGCTCCCTACAATTGATCAAACAAATCATCTATTCTTGGAAGTGAATACTTATTCTTGACTGCTACTTTATTCAACTCTCTATAATCAATGCGCAACCGTAATGTATCATCCTTATTTTTCACAAACAACACAGGTGCTCCCTAAAGAGAATAACTAGGGCGAATAAAACCCTTATCAAATAATTCTTGCAATTGAACTTCTAACTCTTTCAATTCTATTGGTGCCATTCGGTATGGTGCTTTAGAAATAGGAGTAGTTCCTAGCATAATATCAATCATAAATTCTATCTCTCAATTCGATGGCTATTGATGCTACTCCAGATCATCCTCATCTTGCATATCCAAACGGATCACCTGTACTCTTAGAGCACACAAAGATGTGGCATGATAAATACTTATTTTTAGATCCGAGATGAGTAAAAAATATAGTCAGGCTTATGACTGTACACTAAGCATTGCTTAGGAGGCAACCCAAACCCTTTGTTTTCTTTGCTTTTGAATTATTTCTTAGTTAATTTTTGAAGCATGTTTCCATTTCTAGATTTAGGCATGTCGACTTCTTTTGTTTAGCTATTGCATTGCTTCAATTACATTTTCACTTTTGTGAATAGCCCATGTGCATTCATATCTCTTTTTCTTGAGATCTGCATAGAGAGTCCTATCACTAATCTGAATAGAACAAGCCTTTTACATTTGATTGGAATTCATTTCTTTCCCAAATGGAATAGTCACACTATACCTTACTTTTAATAAATATGGTGTAATGTCCAATTTTCTCACAAATGCACGTGATGCAAATGAATACGTCGATCCAGAATCTATCAATGCAATTGCAGGTATCCCATAAATTAAAATAGTACCTATGACAACGAAAGCATCTGCATCAGCTTGTTCTTGTGTCATTGCATATACTCTCCCTTGAACTCTCCCTCGCACTACTGGGCAATCCTTTGATGTCCAGGCTTTTTACACTTAAAGTAACGATTAGTACCCCTATAGCATTCCCCAAAATGATTCTTCCCACACTTAGCACATTTAGGCCTTTCAACTATAGTAGAAGTCAGCCCAACTCTAGGATGCTATTCATTCCCTTGGTTTGATTTTTGCTCTCCTTTCTTCCACTAGTTCAAATTTCTTGGAGTGAATACTTGCTTTTTTTATTGATGGAATTTCTCAATCTTTTTCTCATCTAAGCCAGCCATCAAAGCCTTGTCCACCAGTTCCCTAAACTCTGTTAGTGAAGACATTCTCATATCTCTTCTAATTTCAAGATTAAGGCCCCTCAAGAAATGATCCATCTTCTCATTATTGTCTCTGGCGATGTATGACATGTACTTGTAACCCTGTTTAAATTTTCTGACATAATCACATATAGACATCCCTCCTTGTTTTAACTCTAAAAATTCTTTTACTTTGAGCAACCTATCATCTCTGGTGAAATACTTATCATAAAAGATTATTTTAAACCTCTCCTAAGTTAGCTCTTCCATATTAACGACAAGTTTAGCTCCTTCCCACCAGGTTCTAGCATCCTTCTTCAATAAGAAAATTGCATAAAGTACCTTCTCAACATCATTAATTCGCATGTAGTCAAAGATAGTATGCAATGATTTAACCCATTCCTCTACAACCATAGGATCAAACCCACCAGTAAAATCAATAATTTCTATCTTTCTAAACTTCTCATATATAGCCTGTGAATTATCCTATCGAGCTTATGGTGGGGGAAGTCGCTGATTTTGTTCTTGGTTTCTTTGTTGCATATCTAGTAATTGTTGTATCTGTTCACCATGCATTCTCTGTTGTTGAATGATTTCATTCAAATTGTTCACCACACTATGATTACCCTCATGATCATCCATTGTCTTTCTTTTTGACTTGATATGCATTATCCAATCTCATTCCATAACATGAAATGAAATATAATCAAATAAGCATAAAGATAGATAAATAAATTATTGACTAAGTTTCCAAGCCAGGATGTGTTCATATGTATTCTTCTGTCTAGAAGAACGACTAAACCTCCACTCTGATACTACGACCTGTAACACCCCTTAACCTAACTGCAGAACCTAAACAAGCTAATACAGTTAAATCAAGAAATATTAACTTTTCATTAATACTATAGTTATGGTTTTGATAAAAGTTTCTCCTTCTGTCCAGCAACACTTCTTCTGTCCAAGAACAACTCCTCATATCTAGAATACCTTTTGAGGCTCTTTGGGGTCCTTAAAATAAGATGGGAGAATCCCTAAATAGGGCAAAAAACCCATTTTGCCCCTTTTATCCACGTGGCAATGCGTAGGCGCTGACTGGATAACCTGGCACAGCAAGGCATTAAACTTTCTCTCTTCAGCATCTTCAGCCTCTTTAAACTAATTGTTGACCACTTTCTATTCTGAATTAGCTTTTGGTGTCTTATATGAATTATAGATCTATGTCTTGTATTTCTATAGGAACTTGAATCAACTAAATATGACATCTGTGGAGATAGTTATGCTTGAAATACAATGATGTGTCATAGTATACAATTTCAGCCAGTGCTGACTCTTGAAGTCAGTTTTGCTCATTGAGATCGATAGAATTGGATTTTGTGGTAAACATATAAGTAATAGATATATGTTTTTGAGTTCTAGTGGTTCAAGAATCAAGTCAAAATCATATTTGACAAAAGAGTTATGATTGAAATACAAAAACTGCCATAAGTAGCACCACAATTCAGATTCTTCAACATTTCAACCAAGCTTTTGGTTTCTTTCCATTTTCTTCTCTTTTTGTCATTACCTACAAAATTTCAAACTAAATGCATAAAAAGTAGCAAAATCACTTGAAAACAAACCAAATATTATTCAAAAGGTATATGAATTATTAGTATAAAACCTACTTATTAGTGGTACCTAACTAATTGCGATAGACCGTGGTTTACAGAACATGTTCATAATGATTAGCCAATAAAAGATATCATACGGGGTTTTCATACTTGGTCTTTCAACCTCAAGTATTAGCCGTATACTATCTCATTCATTGTGGCTTTCTTATACTGATTTTTTAACCTCAAGTATTTGCCACCATTTGTTAGGTCATCGGTCCTCCTTGCCTACCCAACCATTAATCAAGTACCATACTTCCCTTTCAAAAACCTCATTATATTCTTAATATAGTATCATGCTTCATGAACCATGTATGCATCAAACATTACATCATTTGGCAAATAATGACAATCACATTAAAATATGAACAACATTATATGATTCTTGTGATGCAGGAAATGAAAGTTTCAACTTATCTCAAGTCCACTTTAAGTTATGTAAAAAGGTCAATCTCTTTGAAAGATAGGATATGTTAAAGGTCTAACATAATCAAATCATATACCTTTCAATATCCTTTTAGTAAATCACATAATCTATTCTAATTAAAATTATATACTCTTTTCAATCCTTTGTAAATAATTTCATATCAATTACGTGACCTAAAAAATAATGTATACTCCATTTTTTACTACTAATTAAAGTCATTAAACATTAGGACATCCATTAAATAGCTAATAATACAAACATAATTATTAGGGCAGCCTACAAAACTTGAACACAATCCAAATTAACATATCTTAAACTCGGTTCAAACTTAAATTAATTCTGACCTTCAATTAAGAAAATTAATTGGTATTGTTCACAATCATTTGTAGGCACTTTTAAACATAATATAAGCATTACAAAATCAATAGAAATAAATAAATTAAGCATATTTCACAAAACTATCAATTTTGCTAAAAACTAATTTAACTAGTTTGGTTTTGGCTACAAGTCTATCCCACTTGCGTTTTCATTCATACAAAAACATACTAAAACATGTAATCATACAAGATACTATAAATTTATTATAACAAAAATTAAAAAAGAATATACCTTAATTAAATTGGAATTAAGATTCAAAATCAAAGGTTTTCAAGCTTAAAATGGTGAAAACTTATTCTAGTTTGTGTTCTATGGATTCCTATGGATTGAATTTAATTTTTGTGAGTAAGAGAGTGTAAAAATTTGGGAGAAACTTTGGAGAAGAAGGCTGGTCATTTTTAAGGAGCTTCTACAAGAAAATATGGCTAAAAAAGACTTGTTTGACATTTCAAATAGAGATAAGTGGAGGGTGATGATTGGTTGCATCATGCATGGTGTCTTCTCATACCAAAAGCCGCATTTATGGCTAGGGAGATGACAAAAATTGATGCTTTGGTGTTATAATAAAGTGAAATGCAATTTAAAATAATTTCATGCAACCTAGTCAACTTACAAATCAATTTGCATCATTTTGCATACTTTTAATTCTTAGCCAAATGTAACATATTTCAAGCAAAATTTTAGGCAATTAATCACTTTAGCATATAACTAGAATGGAGTAATACAAATAATTCATTTCATGACCATTCAATATATCAATCTTCCTTAACCGAGATACCAAACTTTTCACTGCAAAAAGACACTTAAGGAATGTGTTAAATCAAGAAACAAAAGTTTCATCTCATATTTCATGAACTAATGCATGTTAAGGCATAACTAAAGCATATAGTAACAATTATTCATGTTATTTGTATGCCATAATCTAATAATGCATATTTATTAAATGCATATTCATGCAAGATGCTTATTATTGGCTATGTAGGAGAGAATTGGGCAATATAGGGCTTATCGATGTCCCATCTCAATAAACCCTAACTCAAAACAAGTTTAAGATAAAAGAAATAGAGACATATTTCATAATCGCCATTATATGTGCAGCCATGCCCCTTTTAGAGTAGTGTCAGGCGAGCCAATTAGTTGTAATCTTTTCTATTCTTCTAAAAATAATATTATTCAAGATATTTAGTAATACAAAGCATTTCCCTAGGTCATACATAGATATGGGGCATGGTCGTGCATATGATGTCATTAATGGAACATGCTTCTATGGATTTGATCTTAAACTTGTTCTGAGTCAGGGGTTCATTGAGACGAGACATCAATAAGCCCAATAGACTTGCAGACATAATGCATACTCGAAAGAATGATATCTTATTCTACAAGCATCGACATAGGGATGCTAGTGCATGTGTGTGGGTGCTTATTGGAGAACAAATACACTGAACGAGCCCATAAAAAATTCTCTAATGGAAAATATTATTTATCGAATGAGAATTTTCTAATTATGATAGTGGATTAACTAGTCTTTTGACATGAGGCACCATGATAGTCTTGTGTATGACATCATACACTCTGTTATATTTCCTGATTGCATAATAATTTTAAGGGGTTTACATTGGGTGTATGGTCTTTGTAAATGGAGGCTAATAAGTGGCCAACAAAGAATTTGTCACCTATCTTGTAGAATAGGTGAATCTCCTATATTTTCAAAGTCCCTGATCCCAAGACCTTGGTCAAGATAGGATGAATACTAAATGTAAGGTTTTATATTGATTCATCAAAGGATAAATGAGACATGAAATAGAATCATAGTTACTAAGTCAATATAGTGTTTCAACTAATAATCCATACCCTAGACTTATTTAGGATATTAGTTTATCAAAGTGTTAGGTTCATAAAATCACAAGACTTAACGAAGCAAAAATTTAAAAATCTAAAAAACATGCATAATAATGAAGCATGCAATCCTAGATTCAAAGTGATTTTAGGTTCCCATTCGAATAATTTGTTTAATCTAAAATAAAGGTTTTACAAATATACCTTCACAAGAACTCCTATTGAAGTAGGTTGTAGCAATTTAAATTACTATCCTCCTCATGAATTCTTCGTAGGAATCCCAAAACTAATTTAAATTTTCAGCACTGATTAGAAATTGATTCACTAAGGACTCCTAGCATTAGCCCTCTACTCGTAGCCACACCTCGATAAAGTCCATGATTCAACATTCTTTGCTACTGAATTACGATCTTTTATTTCTAATATAGAATTTGGAAGTGCTGATTTAATTCCAATATCAACTTGTGATAAAGGAACTAAATCACAGTATCAAAACTATTGAACCTATGGTGAAAGGAATAGTTTCTTAAGTGAAGAAAAATCAAGAGAGAAAAAGAGAGATAAGCGGGGATTTTCTTGTTCAAGACCCTAAAAATTTGTCCCCTTGTATATTTATGTACAAGAAGGCTCAATCCTAATCCAATTTGGTTTTTGCCCTTTCCAAGCTTATCTCCACCTCTTTCCTTCTAATCTTATCCCATTTCATGAAAAATAGGAGTCTTTGATTTCTTTCCTTATAAGACAAAGTTCTAATTTGTTTACATCAAAGACAAGTTGTCTTTAATTCTTCAATTGAATACTTTTGATGGGTTTCTTCTATGAGCCCATTAACTTTGGGCTTGGACCTTAGTTGATCTTCATCTATTAATTTAAGTCCAACTTAATTAATTGATCCAATGAATTATTTAATTAGTTCCACATGGTCGCCTAATTAAATTAGGCCTAATTTAAATAATCTCAATTTTTGAATGGTAAAATTAGTTTGACCCTTAAATTAATGTAAAGCCCATTAATAAATTATTCCAATCATTTAATTAATTTACTCCCAAAGAGCCCCTAATCTTTATTAGGTTCAATTAAATAATCTTATTATTTAATTAGATGAATTAAATTAACTCCTTAAATTAATCCTAGCTTAAGTTAATCAATCTCCATTAATTAACTCAATCCAACTCCTTAGTTATATTCTAGATAGAAGTGGACCATCCTTATTTGTGTGTGACCCATTAGGTTCACAACTAAGCTAGTTATAGGCTTGCAACTATTGCGACATAGTTAATACATAAATGCATTTTGGATTTAACATCTCAATTCCAAAAACCTCACAAGTCAAGGGAAGCACCTAGTTGAGTATCTTGACTACCTAGTGTTAGGTAAATTAGCATGCGAACCTATTTCTATTACGACTACCATGCAAGTCCTTCCTTAAACTAATCTTCTGGTTAAGTCTAGGGCATGGATTATTTGTTGAAACCTTAATTTGCTTAATAACTATAATCTCATTCCTAGTCACATTGACTCATGATGAATCATTAGAAAACCCTCGTCTAATATTCATCATGCTTTAGCCAAAGACTTCTAAGTCAAAGACCATGGAATGTATAAGAGATTCACCTATTCTGCTATATAGGTGACATATCCTTTGTTGGTCACTCATTAACATATAAAGATCATACACACAACATAAAGGTCTTGTGATAGTCATGCAATCGATAAATACATCAAAGCGCGTGATGTTGTGCACAAGAATACCATGGTGCCTCAAGTTAAAGGACTAATTCATGCACTATTGTAACTAGAAAATTCTCATTCGATGAACAACATGTCCAATTACGAATTTCCCACAGGCTTGTTCTATGTACTCATTCCCTATTGAGTAACCGCACACGTGCACTAGCATCACCACATTGATGCTTATGGAACGAGATATCCTCCTTTTAAGTATACATTATGTCGCGAGTCTTTACAAGCATATTTATGTCCCATCTCAATGAACACTCAACTCAAAACTAAATTAAGACTAAAGTCATATAGGTATATTCCATGATTGCATCATATGTACAACCATCTCATAGCTATGTACGATCTGAGGACTTTATATAATTGCTTAAATGTAATTAAAAATAAAGAATTTCCAATTTGTTAATATACTTCCAACAAGATTGTTCATTCGCTAGAGTATAGAAGCGATCAATAATTGGCACACTGGGCACTAGTCTAATCTCTCACTTGCCTTAGAGTTAATTACCCAGTGTCTGAGGCTCTTCTTCTTAAGATTTTCTTCAAATACTATTTCCCCTAGGGTTCTAATCAATGGATCTACTACATTTACTGTCGAGACAACTCTTTCTATTGTATAGTCGTCTCTACCAATGATTGCTCAAATCAAATGGCATCACCTCATTATGTGTTTGGATTTAAGATATGATCTTGGATCTTTTACTTGCATAATTGCCCCATTGTTATCACAACAAACAAGCATTGGATCAACAACAACCAAAAATACTCCCAACCCTTAGTTTAAATTCCTCATCCAAACACCATCCTTCATAGCATTCTATGCAACTTTGTATTCAACCTCAATTGTGGAATCCATGACTGTCTCAAGCTTGGAACTCCTTCTAGCTAACAGCCCATTATTTAGGATGAGCATGATTTTAGATATACACTTCAATTTATCTACTTTGGACTAAAAGGTAGATGCAACATCCCAACTTCAGTTCACCATAACCTTACTCCAAGAAAACATCTTCAGTGCTTCATAAGTACTAACTTCTTTACCACTTTTGATGCTTTTTGCAAGAAATTGACTGATATCTACTCGTGACACTTAGAGCATTTTTGATATCATGTCTCGTACATAGATTTACGTACACTATGATTCCTATAGGATACATAAATTACGTGATTTATTCTTTTTTCTTTCCTCCAGAAGTCTTTCAAGACATAGACTTTGAAAACAAAATAAGACTCATAGGCAGGAATCTCCTCTTAGATTCTTCCATGCTAAACATTTATCATCTATGTACATGAATTTGGGATAGTTCAAACATCCTTTTAGATTCTTATAGATCTAAATCCCCAATGTCTATAATGATTTTCCAAATCCCTTATAGAGAACTTAGTAGATAACAAGTCTTAGTTGACCATAACATTCATACACCATCACTATAAATAAAAGGTTATCAACATAATAAAGTTTACTATACTTCTACTAACCCTCTTGTACACACTTGGTCCATCCATATTCTAGAGGAAATTAAACTTTTTGATTAACTCAACAAATTGATTATTCCAACTTCGAGAATTACATTTTAAGTCCATAAATGAACCTTTTGATGCTTGTAAAGTTTTTGCTTACATCCTTTTTCATATAAAGGCCTCAAGCTTCTAGATCTCCTTTCTGAATACCTTTATTAAGAAAGACAATCTTCATATCATCCATATCTTTATAGTACTAATATGTTTGTTCAAGTTACTTTGAGAGTTTATGTTTTGCATTGTAGGTGTTGTTGGTGTATGACCTGGTCATCCACTCAGGGTCTTATACCATATGAACCTGAAATTGAAAGAACTCTTCCTATTTTATTTACAAATGCAAGAAAGGAAAGGATAATCAACAACGAGTAACATGTGGAGAATAGATCACTGTTAGATTATGTCAAACCTTCAATCAAATAGACTAATCAATTCAAGCATTAGAAGGCCTATAATTCAAGAGAACACCTTTAAAATTGAATCGATAATTATCCAAATGATCTTTGGTGCAATATGGTGGTTTTTTTGGTAATGACCCTAATGCCCACATTACCAACTTTTTAGAGATATGTGACACTTTTAAACATAATGGAGTGACTGATGATGCCATTAAATTGAGATTATTTATGTTTTTCTTGAAGGAAAAAGCTAAGAGTTGGATCAGCTCATTGTTCACTAGATTAATTACAACATGGCAGCCCATGGCACAAGCATTCTTTGCCAATTACCTTCCACACCCTAAAACTTAAAAAATGAGGAACGACATAACTACATTTGCGCAATTCAATTTGGAGTCCTTATATGAAGCATTGGAGAGGTTCAAGGATTTATTGAGGAGGTGCCCACACAATGCGTAACACCCCTTAACTTAACTATAGAGCCTAAACAAGCTGATACAGTTAAGTTAAGAAATGTTAATTTTTCATCAATATTAGAGTTATGGTTTTAATAAAAGTTCTCATTTTTAGCTATAAGAGAAAGAACTTGAATCGTTTTAACACACCATATACATATATCAAAACTGAGTACATCTGTTTACAAAATCATAATAGAGCGGCTTATTTAAAAATAAACATAGTTTTCAAAATAAACTACAAAACAGCTCGAAACATGGCATATGAACAAATCTCTGTTCGACCACTCTGAAGACTCAATCAACCTTTAAACCTATACATTTCCACCTGCATCACATGAATCTAATGAGCTAAAGGGTCAGTAAGGTAAAACTGATGCAATAACAAATAGCGTACATACAAATCACATAAATCATTAAATGCAGTATTCAATTTAATAACTTTCTTTCGTAAATCATTCTTTAGGATCCTTGAAGTGTGGTACCTAACTAATTCAGAACCTGTTCATAATAATTGGCCAATAAGAGAACTAATATGGGGTTTCTATACTTGGTCTTTCAACCTAAGGTATTAGCCGTATTCTATCTCATTCATTATGGCTCTCCTATATCGATTTTTCAACCTTAAGTATTTACCACCATTTGTTGGGTCTGTCGGTCCCTCTCGCATCCCTTGTCTACCCGATAATCAATCAAGTATCATACTTCCTTTTTAAAAACCTCATTATATTCTTAATAGTATCATGCTTCATAAACCATAAATACATCAAACATTACATCATTTGATAAACAATAATAATCACATTAAAACATGAACAAACATTATATGATTCTTGTGATACAGCAAATGAAAACTTCAACTTACCTCAAGTCCACTTTGTGGCAAGTGAAAAGACCAATCTTTTTGGAAGATAGGATGTGTTAAAGGCCTAACATAATTAAATCATGTACCATTTAATATCCTTTTTATAAATCATTTAGTCTATTATAGTTAAAGTTCATATACACTTTTCAATCTTTTGTAAATAATTCCATATCAATTACATAACCTTAAAAACAATGCATACTCCATATTTTTCTACTAATTCAAGACATTAAACATTAGGGCAGCCATTAAATAACTAATAATTCAAACATAATTATTAGGGCAGCCCACAAAACATGAACACAATCCGAATTAAAATGACGTAAACTTGGTTCTAACTTAAATTGATTCAAACCTTCAATTAAGCAAACTAATTGCTATTGTTCACAATCATTTGTACACACCTTCAAACATAATATAAGTATTACAAAATCAATGGAAACAAGTAAATTAAATAATTTCACAGGACTATCAATTTTGCTAAAAACTAGCTTAACTAGCTTGGTTTTAGCTTTAAGTGTAACTTACTTAAGTTTTCAATCGTACAAAAATATACTAAAACATGTAACCATCCAAGATACTACAAATTCATCATAAGAAACATGGAAATAGAATATACCTTGATTAAGTTGGAATTAAGCTTCAAAATTAATGGTTTTCAAGCTTAAAAGGGTGGAAACTTGTTCTAGCTTGTGTTCTATGGATTCCTATGGATTGAATTCAATTTTTGTGAGTATGAGAGTGTAGAAATTTGGGACAAACTTAGGAGAATAAAGGCTGGTTGTTTTTGAGGTGCTTCCACAAGAAATATGGATGAAAATAATTTCTTTGACCTTTCAAAGAGAGGTAAGTGGAGGGCTATGATTGGTTGCATCATACTTGGTGTCTTCTCATGCCAAAAGCCACGTTTATGGGCTAGGGAGATGACAAAAATTGATTCTTTGGTGTTATAATCAAGTGCAATGCAGTTTAGAATGATTCAATGCAACCTAGTGAACCAACCAATTAAATTGCACCATTTTGCATACTTTTAGTTCTTAGCCAAATGTAACATATTTCAAGTAAATATTTAGGCAATTAATCACTTTAGCATATAACTAGTATGGAGCAATACAAATAATTCATTTCATGGCCATTCAACACATCAATCTTCCTTAACCGAGATATTGAGCTTTTCACTACAAGAAGGGCACTTAAGAAATATGTGAAATTAAGAAACAAAAATTTGATCTCATAATTCATGTACTAATGCATGTTAAAGCATAACTGAAGCATATAATAGCAATTATTCATGTTCGTGCAATCATGCTATTTGTAGGCCATAATTCGATAATGCGCATTGATTAGATGCATATTAATGAAAAATACTTATTATTGGCTATGTAGGAGAGAATTGAGAAATAGGCATTACAATCATTCCTTCCTTACAAAAAATTCATCCTCGAAATTTGACGTACCAAATAATTCCAGATACTTGCTCTGCATTTCTTCTTCTCATTCCCATGTGGCCTCTTCTACAGAATGATTCCTCCATAATACTTTAACAAATCGAATCTTTTTTGTTCTCAACTCTTTTTCCTTCTGATCTAGAATTTGCACTGGTTTCTCTTCATAGGCTAAATCAGGAGTTAATTCCAATGGTTCATAACTCAACACATGAGAGGGGTTCGAAATGTACTTCCTCAATATAGACACATGGAACACATTGTGAACACTAGATCATGACGAAGGTAAAGCCACTCTATAAGCTTTATCACCTACTCTTTTGAGAATCTCGAATGGGCCGATATACCCTGGGCTGAGTTTTCCTTTCTTTCCAAATCTCATAACACCTTTCATGGGAGCTACTTTTAAGAACACATGATCCCCAATGACAAACTCTAGATCTTTTCTCCGTTTATCTGCATAACTTTTCTGTCTATTCTGCGTAATCTTCATTCTCTCTCGTTTCTTCTCCACTACCTTAGCGGTATATTGAACTATTTATGGACCAAGTATGCTTCATTCTCCAACTTCATCCTAATGAACTGGAGATCTATATTTCCTTCCATACAATGCTTCATAAGGCGCTATTCTAATTATTGATTGGTAGCTATTATTATAAGTAAACTCCACTAATGGAAGCTTTGCATCCTAACTCCCTTGAAAATCTAGCACACAAGCTCTTAACATATCCTCTAATATCTGAATAACCTTTTCTGATGGCCCATCACTTTGTGGATGAAATGTTGTACTGAATGCAAGTTTCGTTCTCATAGCACTGTGTAAGCTCTTCCAAAATGTAGGTGTAAACTTAGTATCTCTATCAGATACTATTGAAACTAGCACCCCATGTAACCTGACTATCTCTTTAATATATTGTTGAGCATACTGGTCCATATTGTATGTGAATTTCACTGGAAGAAAATAGGCTGATTTAGTTAATCTATCAACAATCACCTATATGGAATTATACCCCTTTTGTGATCTAGGTAATCCAAGCACAAAGTCCATTGTAATGTGCTCTCATTTCCACTCTAGAATCAACAAAGGCTTCAGCAACCCTGATGGTCTTTGATGTTCAATCTTAACTTGTTGACAAGTTAGACATTCAGCCATAAATTTTGCTATATCTCTCTTCATTTTAGCCCACCAAAAATGTTGTTTTAAGTCCTTATACATTTTTGTGCTACCTGGGTGTACTGAGTAAGGAGTAGTATGAGCTTCTTCTAAAATATCTCCTTTCATGGTCTTGTCAAATGGCACACACAGTCTCTTTTTATATCGAATAATCCCATCATCAGTAACAGAGAAGTGTGGCCTCTTTACAGTCTCAATCATTCTTTTCAATTGACACAAATGCATGCCTACCTTTTGACGTTCTCTAATTCTATCTTGAAGTGCAGGTCTCAACACTAAAGCTGACAACAAACACTTTTTCCCTTTAGGTACAATTTCAAGCTCTAATCTCTGTAAATCCAGTAATATTAACTTTTGTATAACTAAAAGAGAAGACGTGGATTTTCTGCTCAATGCATCTATAACCACATTCGCTTTACCAGGATGATAGTTGATCAAAAAATCATAATCCTTCACAAGTTCTAACCATCTTCTTTGTCTCATATTCAACTCTTTTTGGGTAAAGAAGTACTTCAAACTCTTATGATCTATGTATATCTCATACTTCTCACCATACAAATAATGTCTCTAAATTTTCAAGGCAAAAACCACAGCAGCAAGTTCCAAATCATAGGTTGGATAATTCATTTCATGAAATAAGAAGAAAATGAGGTTGATCAGTATTAGATATAGATGGGATATACAGATTAAAATTTTGAAAGTGTTAAAAGTGTTACTAGTAAGCTTATAAGGTTTGATTCGATTTCATCTAGGTATTTCAAAAGTATATATGGGTAAATTACATATTTGGGATATTAGACATAATATAATATGGTTGAAAGGTGATATTATAATATTCATTTATGCATAAGATTATATAATTTTTAATATGGATAATTACTCAAGAATTGGGTGACAATCGGGTAAGAAATTAAATGAACAGCTAGAAAATTAGCATATAAATTATCTATGGGATCTTGTAGTAATTAAAAAAGGTTGTAATAAAATTAATGTATAGTAAGATACATCTAATCTAGGCTTAAAAGATGGGTGAAAAGTCAGATTTATACCACAACTTGACATCTCATGCTTGCTACCAAGCTTAAGCAAGCACCTCAAGCGCCACCTCAAGCTTTTCTTCACCCTTAAGCCACGATCAGACCCTCATTTCAGCCATTTTCATCTTCCAAACACAAACCTTAAGGTCTCCAAGTGCTCCAAATTGATTCCAAGTTGAAATAAAAGCAAGAAAAGCAAAGGAGAAGTGATTACCATCAAGTTTAACCTCAAAATCTGCTTTGGTAACACTTACCTACGGCTTTGCCTTTGGTTTTTAGATTATTCTAAATGGTTTTATTGTGTATTAAGATTTCAATATCTCTTATAAAAGTGTTAGAAAGTTTTTAGTTAGACTCTGGTTCACAAAGAAAGGGTTTTTGATAACAAACACTTAATAGAAAATACTTGTGATAGAAACTGTCACCTTGCTGTTTTCTTGGGTTTTAGACCTCAAAAATTATATGGTATATTGAATAAAACCTATAGGTATCATCATATACATGTTCATATATGAGTTAAGAGTATTTTAATAAATTTTCATTGGTTAAAAATTGAAATAGGGCATGACATTGAAAAGATGCTCAAAATTGTCACCATTGAATTTCAGATTTTGTCCTATGTGAAGAGGACTGGTTTTTCATCAATAAATCCATTATTTTTGGCCACTTAGAATATTAGAATAATTAAATTAAATAGAAAAAATATTTTTTCTTATTTAATTGATATAGGATCTCAAGATTGAATTTATGGGATATGTTCAATGTATCTGGAGAAGAGAGAGGGGTTAAAAACTAATGGCCAATTAGAGGCCATATTTTCGGCCATAAAGATAGAAGGAAAAGGGATTTTGATATCTTGTGGATTTGGTTTGTTGGGAAAGTTAGACTTTTCAAACAACCAAATTAACATGTGGGGCTAATATTAGGTTTGACCTAATTTTTATTGCTATCTTATAAAATATAAATTGAAGAAAAAATCCTATAATTTTTCCTCTACTAAAAAATATTTTCTTCTTCTCTTTTCTCCATCTCCTTTATTCTTCAAATATCCTAGTGTATTGTTCTTCTTCCACTAGTTGGGTTAATAACAAAAATATTTAATCTTTGATTCCACCAGTTGGATTAAAGATTAGTATTCACTTCGCTTTTAAGCTTGGAAAAAGAAAACAAAGAACACTAGCAAGTTCCTTACTTTTGGTTATTCTAGTCCAAGTTGTGGACCTTTTTAGAGGGAGGACATGTTGATTCCTTGATAAGAGATTTGCTATAATCGAGTAATTGATTGCCTTACGCCTTGTATTGAATCAAAAAATCAGAAAAGAGTAACGAATTACATCGTCATTAAATTTATATTATGTTTATTGAACTGTTAATAACGCCGATTGTTAGAATCACTGCGAAACTAGGGTAATGCAATAAATGTTATTGCATGTTTTATTTAAAAACATTAATTTTCATTGCATTTACCCCCTAATTTATAGCGAACCCAACACTTTCTACCTGTCTTTCTCACTCAAACAAACCCAAGAAACATACTGCCAAGGAAATTATTTCCAAAATTAACATTGTCGCCACCACCAATCGCGAAAAAGATAAGTATTGCGTCGCTGAGCGCTCCACCATGATGGTTGCCATCTCAAGATCGTCTTTGATGATTCCTAACTCAATAATCTGGCTTCATAGTTGACTTATCCAAGACCAAGCATAGTGTCCGCAATAGCTTTAAGAAGTGAAAGGGGAATCCCTTTCCCATGCTTTTATTTTTGTTGTTCACTAGAATTGAAAAAAAAAGCAAAAAGAAAAAATAACCCATAACAGAAAATTTGTCCAAAGGGTATAATCTCCCCTCTGCCATCTCTGTCTCACTCATTCACACTGGATGAGAAAAGGATATTTAATGCACCTATAGTGTTACTTAAAAGGTTTATAAAGAAAATAAGATTAGAGGAAAAATAGCTTACATTTTTTCATTGATAAGGGAGAAGTATATATACAATGTATACAAATGAGAAAATAAAGAAAAAGATAAATTATCTTTCATTGATGGCCTAAACTGTAGGAGCTAATTATAAAATTATATTCACTATTTCTAATTGCTAATTATGTGCATAATATTTACAATCAAATTTAGATTATATATAACTCATCAATATTTGATTATGTAATTTTCTTTATATGCCCCCTCAAGATGGAGTCCCTAGGAAGGACACCAATCTTGACTCAAAGCACAACTAGTTGTTGATGAGATATTGGCTTGGTAAGTGCATCAAACAACTGATCATTGGAGGAGACGTGAGAAACTCAGAGGATGCCACTTTGCACTTTTTCTCGAACAAAATAAAAGTCAATGGCAATTATTTCATGCGAGAATGGAAAACTGGACTGGCATATAGGTATGTGGCACCAATATTATCATAATAAATTATAGGTGTACTTGGTAGTGAAATACCCAGTTCATGTAATAATAATTACAACTATGTAATTTCAGCAGTAATAGATGCGATGGCATAGTATTCAGCCTCGGTGAAGGACCGAGCCACAGTTCTTTGTTTCTAAGAACTCCATGTTATAACATCATGACCTAGAAACACAACATGTGCACTTGTGGAAGTGCAATCATCAATGTTACCAGCCCAATTAGTATCAGAAAAGCTATGGTGTAATAAAGAAGAGTGGCGATGAAGAAATAAACTGTGGTGTATGGTACCTTGAAGGTAATGGAGTAACCTTTTAATAGTGGACCAATGTTGTGTGGTTGGGTGATGCATGAAGTAAGATAATTGATTAACAACAAAAAGCAATGTCTGGACATATAAGTCATAAGTATTGGAGGCTACCAACGACA
This sequence comes from Paulownia fortunei, assembly GCA_019321725.1. Classification (NCBI taxonomy): domain Eukaryota; kingdom Viridiplantae; phylum Streptophyta; class Magnoliopsida; order Lamiales; family Paulowniaceae; genus Paulownia; species Paulownia fortunei. The sequence continues at coordinate 11,083,578 of CM033110.1, forward strand.
AAGCGATATTATGTTATATTAGTTAGGGAGGTATAATCATAGAGACTTGGCACATGGTTAGGAGACATGGGCGTGTGAACATCTTTGGCATTAATCATGCTGGCTTTCTCTAACAGATCAGTAATATATTTATGTTGGGACAAAAGAATACCATGAGGTGATGGGATGACCTCAATACCAAAAAAGTATGATAGAGTGCCAAGATCTTTGATTGAGAACTTTGCCGCAAGTTAACTAGTGAATGTGTCAAGAACTCGATCCTCATTACCTGTAAGAATCAAATTATCTATATAGACTAAAAGATACATGGTTAGATGCATGTGGTTGTAGATGACCATGGTGGTATTGGACTTGGAGTTAACAAAAAAGACAAACAAGAGAGAAGTTTGAAGTTCATGATATCAAGCCTTTGGGGCTTGCTTTAAGCCATAAAGGGCCTTTTTGAGGTGACAAACATATGTGGGATTATTCTTATCAACGAAGCTTGGGGGTTGAGCCATATAAACATCTTCAGTTAAATGCTTGTGGAGAAAGGCATTATTAACATCCAATTATTTAAGAGGCTACCCTTTGGTGAGTGCAAGACAGAGGATAAGATGAACTATTGTTGGCTTGATAATAGGACTAAAGGTCTCAGGTAATCAAATCCAGACCGTTGGTAATAGCCTTTGGCAAAAGTCAAGCTTGTAGAGTTTAATAGATACATCAGGATATCTTTTGATATGGAACACCCATTTGCAACTGATCATGTTTTGAGAGGGATCTAGAAGGACAAGAATCCAAGTTCTATTATGTAAAAAAACATTAAATTCTTTGAACATCACCGATCGCTATTCAGGATACTTAGACACTTGGGATTTGGTGGTGGGTTCAATGGGGGATGACGAGTAAATAGTAGTAAGGCTGAGTTTAGTGAGAGGTTTATGAATGTTATTTCTTGCTTAAATAATCATAGGATGATCATTAAGGGGTGTTGAGTGAGGTAGAGTTGGTGGGTGATTGAAAGTTTGTGGAAAAGGAGAGTCACTAAAAGGTAAACCCAACAAGTCACAAGAAGAATGTTGAGAATGAGTGATTACATCATCACCAAGTTTTGAAGAATTAGCCTATTGTGAATTGGGGTTGGGCAATGAATATTCATGGTGGAGATTTAGTTGAGAAGTAGTGACTGTTGTTGGAGGTATGGGTGGACTAGGTGGATTGTTGGATATCTGTTGGGCGAAGGTAGTACTGGGACTTGAGACAGAAAGCAGATGAGAGCGGGAGGTGATTATTTGTATGGACGGATTAGTTTATGTCCATTTTTAAAATATGGTATCTATGGGATATAAAGAGGGCTTAGATTGATTGGAGAATGGAAAGATGGACTCAATGAAATTAACATAACAAGAGATAAATATATTTTAGGAGATGGATCATAATACTGATAGGCACTTTGTATGGTTGAATAACCAAGAAAAATGCAGACTTGAGATCGAGGAGCAAGTTTATGGGACCCATATGGCCAAAGCATTGGATAACAGAGGTAGCCTAAAGATCATTTGTGGCCAGAAAATATATTTTGTGTGTTCATCCATATCACTTTGAAAACCCCATTGTTGAGCACATCCATAATGGTGATGGCACTGGCCAGAAGATAGTCTTGTTGAACGTATGAGTGATGAGTAGGCCAGTGCCATCACCAATATGGATGTGCTCAACAACGGGGTTCTCAGAGTGAATAGAAAGATTTTGAAGATCGAAAGTGACAAGGTGAGAGGCACTGGAGTCAAGAAGCCACTCTGTTTCAGAAGATGCAAGAGAGTCGCCTAGGTAGGAACGAGGACTTGGAAAATGAGCTTGGGAAGGGTAGGGAGGGTTGTGGTTGGTTTTGGGTTAGGGATTTTGAGACAAGGAATGTATTTGAACAGAGGGTAGCGCTTGGCAGAGTGACCATTTTGAGAACACAATTGACACTTGTCAAGATAAGGGCATGGGTTAGAGGGATGGGGTGGTTGAAAGGAGAATGATAATGTGTTGGTGAAGGAGGGTGTTCGATTTTTGTGATTGGATGGACAGTTTGATGTTGTAGGTGACCAATTATGAAATGATTTTTGCGCAGTATTGGCAAAAGTGGGCATGTTTAGAAGGTTAGCATTCTTTTGTGTTTCAAATTTGAGATGCGCATCAAAGTTGATGAGTTTTTCATGCAACTCATCAAATGTAACAGGATTTTCACAAACATGCATAGTTGAGCGGAAATCATTGTATTTATCATCAAGACCACCCAAGATCTTTAGTGTGATATCATCACTGTCAATAGGATGGTTTATCATGGCAAGTTCATCAGCAATGACCTTAGGTCTTTGCATCTAGTCAGCAATTGATTGAGTGCCTTTTGTAAGAAGACAGAGATCTTATTTCAATTGATTGATTCGGGCGCGAGAAGGTTTGGCATAGGTGCTAGCAAAAATGTTCCATGCTTCATGGGATATGCGGGTAGAGGAGATAAAGGGAATGAGATTAGGTGATATTGAACCAGCAATAGCGCTTAGGACTAGTTGGCCTTGACGAACCCAGAGTGAATAATCTGAGTTTGGAATGTCACCAGAGTACTCTGGTTTAAACAATTGGTGAGGGACAAGGTTTGGATCCATCTATAACAGAAGGTCGTAACCTATGAGTATTGCATTGAATTGAAAACGCCATGATGTATAATTTGAGGGAGTGAGTTTAATGGTGATTTGAGAAATGGTGTTGATAGAGATAAGAGATGAAGTGTTATCTGGAGAGTTGAGGATGGTGGGATGATTTTGGTCAGAAGTATGAGATGAATTTTAGGAAATGGGAGAAGTTTGCATATCTGCCATTTGAAGGAGAAAGATTAGACTCTGGGAGTTTTTCAAAAGGCTCTAATACTACAAAAGATTTAGAAAGAAAATGAGATTAGTGGAAAATTATCTTACATTTTTCATTGATAAGGAAGCAATACATATACAGTGTATACAAATGAAAACAAGGAAAGAGACAAATTATCTATTATTGATGGCCTAAACTATAGGAGCTAAGTATAAAATTATATTCACTATTCCTAATGCTAATAGAAAGTTGAGTATCGAATTGAAAATTTTGATTCAATTTTAGTATATATTGAAATTTCAATTTTCAATTTGGTTCAAATGGTAAAACGAATTGTGCACACTTAGAAAATTTCCAAGTTTAGTACTATACTTTTAAAAAAGAATCCAAATATAATTACATATATGGGCCCTGTGTACTTTTCATTCTGTCTCTAACTTTAGGATGGACCAAATATTGGCGCCATTAGGTTGGGTTTTAAAGGAATAAATTCAAAGTATATACTTTATAGATAACTACAAAGTTACCATTACGTTTTGATATTTTTAATCTTTTTTGTTCTTTTTTTTTCTCTTCTCTCTCGGTTTCTCTCCTTTTTTCTTTTATATCTCTTTTTCTATTTTGCTTTTTTAGTCTTCCATTTTATCTCCTCTTTTTTTTCATCAATTTTTAATGTTTCTCTATTCTTCTTCTATTTTTTTTTTTCCATATTTTTTCTTTGCCCTCCCTTTCTCCTATTTTTTCTCTTTTCTTCTTTAGTTTCTTTTTCTATTCACCCCATTTTCTATCTTTTTCCTATTTTCTTTCTTATTCTGTTTCCCCTCTTTTTTTCTCAATTTTTTTCTCTCTTTTCCTATTTTGCTCTTTCTTCTTCTTTTTTTCCTTTCCATTTTTTCATTTTCTCTCTTTTCCTATTTTTCTTTTCTCTTCTTCCATTTTCCCTCTTTTTCCTATTTTCCTTTTTCTTCTTCTATTTTTTGTCTCTTCTTTTTTCTTTATTTTTTTTGTTTTTGTTTATCTTTTTTTCCAATTTTTCACTTTTCTTTTTCTTTACTCTGCCCTTTTCCCATTTTTTTTCATTTTCTCACTTTGTCCTTTTTTTTTCTCTTTCTTTTCTTTTTTTCCTTCCATCTCCTTTTTTCTTTTTCTGCTTATCTTATTTTTTCTCTACTTTTCCGATTTGTCTCTTTTTTTTCCATCTTTTCATATTTCTTTCTTCTTTGCTCTATTTTTGTTGAATTTTCCTCTTTTCTCTTTCACTTCACCTTGTCACCCATCCACTTTGCCACCGCACCAACTCTTCTAAGGTATTTTTGAGCAATATTATATTTGGTGTATATTTCTCATTCTCAACTTTGATACAAAATAGGAAATTTAAACATGAGTTTTACAAAATTATCATTTTCGAAAAGATAAAAAAAGAGCTCTATTTTAGAAACTCAGTAATTTTTGAATTCAGCAAATCCAAAGATATAGTGCTGAAATTAATTAACTTATACACTACTCGCTAAGGTTTAAAAATTGCCTCTAAAATTTCACAAAATAATTTTTTTTGATTTGCAAATTTTTTGCGTGAATTTTATAAAAAAATTATTTTAATGCATATACAACTAATTTTTTTAAAATAAAGTCTCATTTGCCTGAAAAAGAAATTGATCAACTTACCAAATTTATATACTTTTGCTATTGTATTCTTAAAAATGATAAATATTCACTTTTTTATGTTGTTCGGGAAAGAGTTAGGAAGCTTAGTAAAGGTGGAGGCCAGTCTTGTGAGGCAAATGAAAGGAGAAAATCTGGGAGAAAAATGAAAAAAAAAAAACAAACAATAAATAAAAAACCCTAAAAAGAAAGAAAGTAAAAGAGGACAAAAATGATGAGAAAAGAAAAGAGAAAACAAAGAAGCAAATGAAAGAGGACAAGAATAAATAGAAAAAATAGAAAAAAGAAAAAAATATGGAAAAAAGGGAAAGAAATGAAAAAGAGAAAAAGAGAAGAAAAGAAGAAAAGAAAGAAATGAGAGAGAGAGAGAGAGAGAGAGAAGTCACAAAAAAAAGGAAAAAATGTAGAAAAGGTTAGAGAAAAAAAAGAAATGGAAGAAGAAAAGAGAAAAATAGGAAAAGAAAAATAAAGAACAACAATAGAATAAATAAAAAAAGAAACAATAGAAGAAAAGATTAAAAAGAGAGAGAAATGAGAGATAAATCGGAAGAAGAAAAAATATAAATAGGAAAAAGAGATATAAAGAACATAGTGGATAAATAAAGAGAAAAGAAAAGGACAAAAAGAATGAAAAGATTAAAATTTACATGCTTTATATAAGATTACTAAAACACTAATACAATAACTTCAAAGTTATTAATTTTTTAAGCTCCAATCATGAGGTGAACAATAATTCAGTAGCACATGATACTAATAGTAAAAATTTTATAAAAAATAATAAACTTATTATCCACCAAGGCTTGTACATCACAAAGTTTTCTTAAAATTGATTCGCTTCCTCCACCAGGATGCTTGAGGATGTGAGTAGCGTCGGTCTCCCAGGTTACAACGACGATGAGTAGTCAATAAGCACCAAAACTACTACTCTAATTGAACTTGCAGCCGTTTTTGAACTCTTCACTCTACAATTAGTAGAGAGCTAGAACTAGTAACTAAAACTCTAAGCATTCATTTCGAATTTTTCGTGTAAAAAAAAAGATAGGATTCCTGATTATTCAGACCTTAGTTAAGGCAAGATAACTAGAGAGAAAATGATATAGAGAGAGAAATGAAGAAAAAGTTCTAAGCTTTTTCGGTGTATTGAATAAGGAGTTCTCCTTTTATAGTGGCATATAGGATGGGAAAAGAATGCTTTTAATATGAACGTTTTTGGTTGTTACGCATTCAATATGAACGTTTCTGGCCTTTACTTATAATGTAAATGTGTTTGGTTGTTACACATTCAATGTAAATGTTTCTGGCTGTTATATAGTCTTAAAACTGAGTTATTACATTGTTATAACATATAAAAGAGTTGCCAATGCCAGCAAGCCAAACATTTGTGGCTTTTAATTTTACCAATTTTAAAGACTAAACAACCATGCACATTCACATGCACGTAACTGACTAGATTGAAACTTATGGATATAAAATAAATTGTTAATTAAAAATAATTAAGTTACTTGACTCAAGCTTCTCCCACCAATGTGAGACTCAAGCTTCTTTCTTTATTTATCTAATTCCAACAGTGCATATTTGAGACACATCTGGGCACCATTTCAAGCATGAGAATATATGAAAAGAATTCACCATGACTTTTTGCCCCACTCAAAAACTAGCTCCAAAATGGTTCATAACATATTTGGGCTTTCATACACATGAGGTCTCAAGTAGATTGACTATTGTAATGTATACATATTGGCAGAACAGGCTTAGGCCAATTTGGAATATTTTCTAAGAAATGGCGTAGCCATTCAACCTCTTGACCGCACTTATCTAAAGCTATAAACTCTGATTTCATCATGGATTGGGCTATAACCATTTGTTTTGAAGATTTCCAAGATGCAACTACTCCAGCAAGTGTGAACACATATCCACTAGTAGATTATAAGTCCTTTACATTAGATATCTCTTACAGTGTAGTCCATAGTAAATTGTAAGTACCTAGGTATTTTCACAATCTCTTTCCAGTACTCAGCATTTGGATTACTTGTGTATCTACTCAGTCTGTTAACTATGTAGGCTATATCTTGCCTTATACAACTCATTAAGTACATCAAACTACCTATCACTCTTGAGTATTTTACTTGGGAAACACTCTCACCTTTATTCTTACAAAGGTGTTGCCTTATGTCTATCAGAGTTCTAAACACTCCAGAATTATCTTTGTTGAATTTTTTAAAAATTTTGTC